>JASGLE010000007.1:6192500-6776085 GCA_030179965.1 Cyperus esculentus | reverse complement strand
TAAACGCGAAACCGCAAACCCCCATCCCGAAACCCAAACCGCAAACCCTAAAGGCCAAACCCCGAAGGCCAAACCCAAAACCCCCATCCCCAAATTCAACCTTGAAACGCCGAAAGCCAAACGCCAATCTCCAAACGTCAAACGGCAAACACCAAACCCCAAACCCCAAACCCCCAACCCCCAACCGCAAACATGAAAGCCAAATGCCAAATCGAAATATCCAATCCCAAAACCCCAAATGCACCAAACCCCAAACGCTCACTATTGTGCAACAGAGGCATGCTCTTTTATAATGTGTGAGAATATTAATTTATTAATTATTCTAACATGATTTTTATGCAATTAACATAATGAAATGAGCATATCTGACTGCTACAAAAACTTAATCCGCCTATGTTTGTGCAATGCGAGCATACTTTGTTGTTCATTCAAATTTTGGTACCCAGGAAACTTAACAATACCAAAAAGAAAAGAAAAGAAAAAAAAAAAAGTGGAATGCGATTTTGGAAGAAACAATGTCCAAAATGGAATTAATTCCAAGTCGCTCAAATGGAGTGAATCATATACTGTTCATCTTTACCTGAACGTTAACAACATTACAAAATCTTAAGCTCATCTAACCCAAATAAAATGGTTAATATGTACAACATTACAATATCTAAAGCAATAGAGAAAAAAAAAAAAAAAAAAAAAAAAAACAATCTACAATAGTTAGGTAAGTACCTGTTTAACATTACAATTTGGAAATATCATAGGGAATTGACATTAGATGGTTAACTAAATTAAAAATGGGAAATAACTAATTTTCCAAACTTTCAAATTTAATGAAATTTGAAACAATATAACTCTATAATTTAAAAAAAAATTATTTATAAATTTGAAACAATATTAGCAAAACTATCTAAACTCTGCGATCAAGATCCAACAATCAATAACCAATGGAATTCTTTTCTTTATATTTTAATGTAGTTTGCCAATAATATCTAAATTAGTTCTCCATATCACGAAATAAATTATATTATAGTAAAAAAAATGGATAATTTAAGAGACACATTTGAATTGTATAATATATTGCAAATTTGCAGACTGTTTTCAACATTATAAATCAGTACTGAAAGACAAATTAGAAAAGAAAGCTTTCAAAAACTAAAAAAACAAAATTGTGTTATAGAACAAGCAATAGGAAGTTAATTAACTAGTAATTAAAGGTCGTTCAAAGACATCTAATTTATATCCCTATCTAACGTACCTTGATTGGGGGAATATTAGTAGGTATAAACCCTCGTGCTTCGTAGCAGGATTGAATTCTTTATGAATTAATTTCAATCAAATCATTTATATCGGCACTTAATTAAAAAAAGAACAATACGTATTTCAATTAATTATTTGTAGAAAAAATATTAAGCAAAACAATTCAAAGAACTTACCTAAAAAGACAACATAAAAATTACCTCTTACAATCTATCAAAAGTGTCATTTCATTTAATAGTCATCAAAAAAAAAGAAAAAAAGGAAATGTATTATCTCTTAATGAAAAGACGCTCTAAATGTATTTTATGAAAAGCAGAAAGAAATAAAATTGTACTATGGAGCTAGACTATTGTACTAACGTTAGCATTTCAGTCCGAAATGCTAACGCTACAAATTTTATGTTATCGTGTCCGAAATCGTGATTTGTGGTGCTCAATAAATTCTTTATACGGAAATATTGGGGAATAGAAATTTTTTTCATTTTTAGCGTTTTCTAAGTATTTGTTTTGAATTTTAGAAAAGAGCTAATAGATATTAATAAAATATTGATGTTTGTACAACCTATTTTTAAAAATGCAAAACAAATACTTAGAAAACTTTAGAAATGGAAAATTTTTGTATTCCCCAATATTTTCATATAAAGAATTTATTGAGAACCATAAATCATGATTTTGGACACGATAACAACAATTTTGACGCGTTAGCATTTTGGTCCGAAATGCTAACGTTAGTATAATAGTCTAGCTTGTACTTATGCTAACATCGTAGAAATTTAATTGTATGGGCAAAATAAGAGTTAAAGTGGAAAACAACATAAATTATTGTTAGGGTCCAATTAATCGTTTATATTTATAGTCATATATGGTTCAAAATCGTACACAATAGACCCAACGACCGTATGTTGGTGCGTAGCCGTACTAAATACACCCAAATGCTATCTTATCCGCACATCACTAATATAATACATCACGATATATATCTATTGGCTTTAAAAATTTTAAGAAACATTATAAGTTTTCCATCGAATCTGAACGTTAAAGCATTGATCGAACGGCTCCCAACTCCAAATCAATGAGGGAGCACCGTTCTTCCCAGCCTTAAAAGAGTAGGTATTACTATTACTATATATTAGAGACCTTGCCGTTGCGTGAGGTTAATTCCCTGTGAGACTGCAGAAAGTCATGAACATTAACTTATAAACTACATTGGAAATTCCATGTGAAAGCGACAGGGGGACCGAGTCGAGAGGCGAAAACTGGATGTAATTTAAAACCATGAACTAATAGATTCTAGACGAATTTGATTAGAATATTTTTTTTTTGAGATAAAGATGAGGATCAAGTCACTCAAATTTAAATGTCTATAAAAGACCCCCATCCAGGTTTCGAACAGATAGACCCATGCATATTAACAGAAACATAATTAATTGATTGTAGATGCCTCCAATATTAATTTCCAATGTAGTTTATAAGTCAATGTTCCTGACTTTAATTAAATCCAAACAATCGATCTTCTTAAATTAAATCGTACTTATTTCCAATTATACTTGTGCTAAAAATGCCATCAACTCATTTTAATTAAATCGTACTAAATTCTAATTATACGCAAATTGTACTTGTGCTACAAAATGCCATCAACTCATTTTAATTAAATCCAAACAATCGATTTTCTTAAAGAAATAAAATTGTACTTGTGCTACAAAATGCCATCAACTCATTTTAATTAAATCGTACTAAATTCTAATTATACGCAAATTATGAATCCAAACAATCGATCTTCTTAAATTTTAGGGTTTAGATCAAAAGACAAGAAAATAAATAGAATAAATAAAACAAAAAAAAATGAATGAATCTAGTTAACTTGTAATTGCAAATCTGATTGCGGTTTTTGACAACCATATCAAACGCGATCAGATTTGCAAATTCATTTCATTCAGGATACAAGTTTAAAAAACATGTAGTTCAAAAACCGTGGATCGGCTTCTCTCCCTTAAAAAAAAAAATAAGAAGAAGAAGATTGAGGGAGCAACAGCTGACTTCTCTGTACTTGGTGCAAGCCTACAAGCGACTATATAATATATATCAGAAAATAAGGTATCAACAATCAATTCTGTTTGTCTGTTGGTTTGTCTGGATCAATCTGTTCAAATGTTTTTTTATATATTCTATCATTAATGTTAATCGTTTGTCGTCTATCTTTATTAATTAATTCGTAATCTTTTTTAGACAATGATACAAAGCGTCCAACATTACCACCATATTGCCACCATATTGCATAGTTGCAATATATATATGTTGCACAATTGATTTGCTTGGAAATTACGTAGAAAAGAGTATGATTTTGTTTCTTTGTTACTTCTTTTAATTACTACACAGTTTTGTTTAGAAAGAGGGAAACGCCTCATCAATCAGCAATCAAATTACTTCGTATCCCCCGTGTATATCAACTACTGATACGTTTAAAAATATGTTTAAAACTGAAACTCACTAGTCATTACTATAACATTTTTTTCTATATGTTGCGTATATGTAATGTTTAGTGACTGAAAATTTGAGCTTAATATATATATATATGAGTGCCAGCGGGGAGAGTAGTTGACCATATAAGAGATGGTTAACCTCCTGATCTGTCAGACTCGCTCTCGTGTTAGTTATTATGATTCCGAAATGAAAAGGCTTTCAGAAAAGAGGACAGATACTGAAAGGGCATCACACCACAGAGTTCTATATATCTTCGCATCCGCATCGAGTCGTTGACTGACTGCTCATCAGTCTCCTCTGCTCTGCTTTGCAGATTCGGGATTTGGAATTAAGATTGCACCAAATATATCCACATGGAGCAGATGAAGGGGCCTCCGATTGGAATCGACCTTGGCACTGCCTACACGTGTGCTGCTTTCTACAACGGAAGTTGCTATAGAGTGATTCCCGATGAGCAGGGTAACTCCGCCATGCCCTCCTATGTTGCCTTCACCGACTCGGGGGTGCTTGTTGGAGAAGCTGCCAGAAGGCAGGCCTCACAAAATCCAACCAACACCATCTTTGGTTAGCCCTTAGTTTCTTTGTTTATATATTTTTCTTATCTTAGTTTAACTTATGAGTTTACTCGATCTCTCTGTTATTTCTAATTATAGAACCATATCCAAATGAGAATTACCGAACGAACTCATGGTTTTTCTTCTGAATTTCAAATATTTACAAAGTTCCTAATTCAACAAACACAGGTTGTGTACTGGAAGCAGAGTTACACAATTATTGGGTAATTTGGTTAACCCCACCTTCAATTAATAGTATATATATAATGAATAAAAATATTAGAACGTTTGACTTCAATTCTTATCTGATGATGTCTATGAAAATCGGCTGTTTCATTGGCTAGAATTGCATGTTTCATTCAATTTTGACTTCAATGTTTGACTTTAATGCTAAACTGAAGATATGTCAAAAGCAGATTGCTTCATTCCATTGTGAATGAATGCTAACCAGAGTTCAATTCTACTTTTAGTCAGGCTGTATTTATTCTTTTTTTTTTTTTGGTTTAATGACTTTGGCATGAGGAATAAAGTTACATGCCTCAGCTGGTAGCCTTGCCCACAATTTTTAATCGCAGTAGTAAAATAATATTAAAAAAAAATCACTCGACCTAACAATGAACCTTATATAATCTTAAATCTTAATGGAACAGATATTGTCCATTTAATTGGAAGGCGCTATCCTTCAGTACGGAATGACAAAAGGCTGTGGCCATTTAAGGTTAGAGTCAGTACGGATGGTAGGTTGCTGGTTAATGTACTTTGGAAAGGCAAGTTATCACAATTTACTCTGGTGGAAATCTGCTCAATGATACTGATAAAAATCAAAGAGAATGCTGAGAAAATTCTGGGAGCTGCAGCCACGGACGCTGTCATGACTGTTCCCGTTTGCTTCAATTATGAACAAAGGCAAGCGATGAAGCAAGCCGGTACAATTGCTGGCTTCAATATTCTGCAAATTATTAGTGCTCCTGCAGCTAGTGCATTGTTCTATGGCATGGAGAGGTTGTCCAAAATCTCCAACACGATCACTAATGCTGCACGTTCTTTATTTGCAAGTGAGCCTGAGGAGCACAAAATGATTATAATTGATCTTGGTGCTGGAACTCTTGATGTGGCTGCAGTAACAATCAAAGAAAATGTGTGCAAAGTCGAAGGTACTGCCGGGGACATTCATCTTGGTGGTTCTGACTTTGACAACAACCTAATTGATCATTTTGTAAATTTGGTGAAGAAAAGAGAGAAGGTAGATATAAGCAGCAACCCAATGGCTATAAGCAATCTTAGAACATCTTGTGAGAAGGCAAAGATTTTCTTGTCTTCCTGTACTAATAGTGAGGTGCCAGTGAATATCACTCCCCTCCTGTATAATGATGTTGACCCCAATTATTCCATCAGGTATGAAAGCTTCCATGCACTGAACAGGGATCTTTTCTCAAAGTGCATAAATATTATTGTTAAGTGCCTCAGTGATGCCAAGCTGGGTATTGCTGCAGTTGATGAGGTCATTCTTGCAGGAAGCTCCACGAGGATTCCGTTGCTACAATCCAAAATCATTGATTTGTTCAAGGGAAAAGAGGTGATCATGGGACAAAATTTGGAAACTGCTACTGCATGTGGGGCAGCCTTCCAAGCATTCTCAGTCAGTACCAGCTGGATATATAAAAGAGTTCTTTGTTTAACTCTAATTGATGTGATACCTTTTTCGCTTGGGTTGAAATCTGTTCAGGGACAAATGATCGTTTATGTTCCAATACACACGAGTGTTCCCACTAAAAAAATGAAGAGACTCGTATTTCGTAACCCAAACAGCACAAGATTTCAATTTGAGGTTTATGAGGGTGAGGGAAGATTGACCTGCGAGAACAGATTACTTGGAAAATTTGATCTCGCTGTAACTCATTTTTCTCCGGTTGAGCGTGAGATTGATGTAACCTTCGAAGTACATGGCGATAGTGCTCTGACGGTTACCGCTGTGGAGATTTCTAGTGGAATAAGGAATGGTATCACCATAGCTCCTAACAGTACGGAAGATTCTAAGAGGCGAGTGTGGGAAGCTTTAGTTCACAATGTATCTGAGTCAAGTATTTTCACGTTTTCAGCGACAAAGAGTTCTACCAGTAGTACTTTAGGCAAGCAGGACCAAGTAAGGAGAAAAGTGAATCTAACCAAACCCAAACCTATTTTTATGAAAAAAGAAATGTCAAAGAAGATCGTGGGACAGTCCAGTACGCAGTATGTACAGCCAGAAGAATATGCCATTGGGATCGATTTTGGCACTACCTGCTCCTGTGTGGCAGTGTGGCAAAGAAATGGTGTCAAGATTGTTGAAAATGAGTATGGAAGCTGCTTAACCTCTTCAGCCGTGGCTTTCACTGATAATGGTCGCCTAATTGGGGATCAAGTCCAGATGGAGCTAGTCAGAACGAAACCAGAAAATATCATTCCCAGTATGAGTCTTCACTCTCATCTTCACAGACTTTTTTCTTAGAAGTTACTATTGAAATATTTGCTTAAGCATATTGTTGCTCAAACAGTAACAATATCCAACATTGTTTTTTATTGTTTATGATAAAAGAATCAAATTTCTTTTTTTTTTATTTTACCATTTTAACTATTCAATAAAATTATAATAAGTGTTGAATGTGCACTAACGTTTGTCAATTGCCATAGTGACGAATGCTCAAGTATTCATTGACTGATAGAAACATATTTTGCAGATATTAAGCGTTTGATCGGTAGATGCAGTGCAGATCAATCAATTCACGATGATAACATGTTTCTACCGTTTAGAGTTCGGTTTGATGATAAAAGTAGGTGCATGGTCTCAGTTCAATACAAGAATGAGGAGAAACTATTTGCTGCAGAGGAAATTGCAGCAATGATCCTTTCAAAGATGAAAGAGATTGCTGAAGTGTATCTCAATTCCAAGGTGTCAAAGGCAGTCATTAGTGTACCTGCTTTCTTCAGCAACTCCCAGAGAACAGCAATCAAGGATGCCGGAGTGATTGCAGGCCTTAATGTGATGCAATTACTCAATGAAACAACAGCTGCTGCGATTGCTTACTTTTTGCAAAATGCCGGTGGCCAAAGCTGCAGTGAGAAAAAAATGCTAATTTTTGACCTTGGTGGTGGACATCTAGATGTATCAATTGTATTAATTAAAAAGGGATGTGTTAGGGTACAAGCTGTTGCAGGGGACACTAACCTGGGGGGTGAAGATTTTGACAACAACATGGTGTCTTACTTCGTTCAGAAATTCATGAAGGAGAAAAAAAGAGACATTCACAATAAACCAATGTCGTTGAGAAGGCTAAGAGCAGCTTGTGAAAAGGCAAAAAGAGTCCTCTCAACTAATTCCCAAACTGTAGTTGAAATTGATGCTTTAGATGAAGGAATTAATTTTCATAGTGTTATAACAAGAAAAACCTTTGATGAATTAAACAAGGATCTCTTTAAAAGAAGCATCAGCTGTGTGGAAAAGTGCTTGGAAGATGCAATGATAGATAGGAGCTGCATAGATGAGGTTGTTTTGGTTGGTGGATCCACGAGAATTCCAAAGATGCAGCAGCTTTTACAGGTATGGATTCATGTGATAGATGGAAAGCTGATCACTTTAGTATTACAGAATTATCTTTAAATATATTTTTTTTCCCTCATTCAAAATAGTAGCATCCTACTGTGACACATTTAAAAAAACAAAAAAAAGAAAGGATGAATTGAAGTTGATAAGATTGAAGCAAGACCCATACTGTATGAAGCTGGCTTAAAAAACTAATTGTTAAAATTGCAGGAGTTTTTTAATGGGAAGGAGCTGTGCAAGAGCATCAATCCTGACGAGGCAGTTGTCTATGGTGCTGCTGTTCAAGCAGCTATTTTGAACGGCAATGAGGATAGAGAGAAGTTTAACATATTAGAGCTTTCAGATGTCACTCCTCTTTCATTGGGTTTCGGCAATAAAGCTGTGGGTGGAGCAGTCAATGTGTTTATTCCAAAGAATACTCCCATCCCGGTGACAAAAGAAATGCTCTTCACCACTGGCTCAGATGACCTGATGAATATTGATCTAGAAATCCATGAGTGTGAATTGGCACACAGTACAGTATTTACCCTACGTGGTTTGCCACCTAGAAGGGCGGGAAATATTAAAATTAATGTTTCCTGTGAGGTTGATAACAATGGCATTCTAAATCTCACAACGAAGCTCGTAAACACCAGCGAAAGGAATGAGATTGTAGTTTGCAAGGAAAATGGTGGCCTTACAATGGAGGAACTTCAAAATATGGTGAAAGCAGAAGCCCATTACAAAGCAGACGATGAGGAGCACAAGGCGAGGTGTGCTGCATTAGATACTCTTGAGACTTTAGCGTACAAGATAAAAGCAGAAGCCAGGGATCCAAAATTTTCTGGTTCAGACATGATAATCATGGAGGAGGCTGCGGAAGCTGCCATTGTATGGCTGGACACATATCATAACGAGGTAACAATTAATGAAATTGATGATGTGACAGTGGAGCTTGAAGCCTTGAGAAGAGAAGTACTTTCCTGTGTGGACAATGCGATTGATGCTGCATTAAATTCCCTTAAAATTTTGGCATACAAGATGAAAGCACAAGCAATGGACCCGGGAGTTCCATCCACGAGCAAGAAATCCGTGGAGAAAGCTGCCAACGATGCCATTGCATGGTTGGAAAGAAATGATAATGCAGCAATTGATGAAATCAAGGCTCAGATGATGCAGCTTGAAACAATCAAAAGCAAAATTGTCTATTTGGGCACAAATATAAGCTCATAGCTGAAGGAAATCATACCAGTTAAGTTTCGTATTCTCATTATTTGAACTCGATGGACTCATGAGTATCTAATAATAGTGGCATGTGGTCTTAAAAGCAAAAATATTGACTTAAGCTTACCCCGTTCCCGATTGACATGTATAAGCTTTATTTTCTTCCTGATGGGACTTTGTATTTACCACTTTACCAGCATTACTAGTTTGTAATCTGTATGCCCAATTAAAGTTCATGAGTTGAATAGTGACACTGAACTTCTTTCTTTACGTTCTCTATTCATCTCAGCAGTTTGTATTTGTTCAGTGCTCTGAGCATTTGGTAGTCTTTAGTGTATTATACCATCCTTCAATGCGTTATGGTTGATTCTAGACTGCTAGTCCGATTCCACTGTTTGTCCACCGAGGACAAGCAGGGCCCTGCTTGTCCACTCGGCACCGTCGGATTAAAATAGACGGATGAGATCTGTTCGGAAAAACTCTTTTCAACTTTAAAAACCGAACTTTTGCACTGAATCTGAACCGTTCGATGTGATCCGACGGTACCGAGTGGACAAGTAGGGCCTTCTCGGTGGACAAAAAGCGGAATCGGACGCTCTAGGCTGCAGCTTGAAAGGATTCCAATGTATACGAAAGCGTGATGAATTCAAAATTCTAGATAGTTTGAACAAAATAAAAATTTGAAGTATCAAGCAAATTTGCTTCCTGAAATTTCATTATTATAAGAAGAAGAAAAAGGAAAAGTCTGATACCCAAGTCCCTGATTTCAATAATAAAAAATGCCAGTCGGATTGGCAATTTGACGAAAGATGTATGTGTTTCTCTCTTGGTCTCTCAACTATGTGTTTGGTTTATATCGGTCCATTACCTGTTATATTTAGTTCAAATTGATTTCCTGATTCAAATTGATTCCCGAATTATTGAGTTTGATTCGTATATTGCTCACATATTTACTTTTATTTATAGTAATTGATATAGTTTAGGTCCTTTAAGATATTTTAATATGAATTAGTATAAAGGAAAGTAATTGTCAAACACTTGTATCATTAATCATTAATTATAAGAAAATGGTCTCTCAGCTCGTGCCTTTAGCATCACCTAAAACTTTGTAGTAATTTTTTTTACTAGAGCTGTAACTCGGCTTCACCCCGGAATATGATATCAAATAAATAATAAAGTTTATAAATTTAAAATACTTCTTAAAAAAGAAATTGAACAAAATTTAAAATTTTTTATGTGAATAATAATAATAATGCAATATTTATAAAAATAGTACATAAATATTGGACCATTTTAAAGTTAAATTTTATCTTAGACATATCACATTCATCTTATTAAATGGAGAGAGAGAATATATATAAACCATTGGATCAAAGTAAATAAAGAGATTTAAACAAAATCAATGGTTAATAATATTGATGATGTGGCATAGTTGAGGTGCTTGGAAAGCTACTCCTCTTTCTAGAGTATAGATTGCATTTTATAACTTATAATTTTTGTTTTCTTCTATAGAAAGAGGAATCCTAAGAATGAATGAACAAAGCAGTTGAATTACTTGGGACTAGTGGTGTGCCCCCGGGCAGGCAAATGTCCCGGCGAGCGACGGGCACACGGGCGACAGGCGACAGGGGGCACGGACAGGCGGGTTAGGGGGCTTTTGTCCCGAGGGGAGGTCCTTGCCCCGCCCCTATGCCCGTAGGGCTTGCTCGGGACGGGCGGACGGGCGACGGGCAGACAAAGGGTTTGGGGTTGCACGGATCATGGTGAGGGGATAGCGGCCTACCGGTGGGTTCCTAGTCCTCCGATTCGGGTAGGGCGGACCACCTGCAGTTTTTTTTTTTTATTTTGAAAGAAATGAAGTTTGATTTTATACGTTTTGATTTTGATCAAAAGTTTTAAATTTTCTTTTGAACAAGTTTGAATAATTTCTTTTAAAACATAATTTTTCTGAATTAGTTTTTTTTTTTTTCAAAAATTGCAAGTTTTGTTTGAAAGAAAGTTTTATTTTACAGGTTTGAATAAGTTTTATAAAAAAATATATTTCACAACTTTGCACATTCATTGACTAATGATCATTTGTACAAATTATTGGATACATCGTTTGTTTAACTATCGTTGATTATTTTTTTTAATTAGACGATGTATGTATTTTGGGCTGAATTTAATGATCATTAAATGGAAAAAATGTAAAAGAATTTGCATGCATGATATTAAAGTGATTTAAATACATCTTTATTGTTTGATTTGTAAGAAACAATTAAATTAATTAATTGCAACGAAGTAGGTTACTAAGTCACTATACTTGAGTAAGGAACATAAGTGGATATTGAGTGTGAAAGTATAATGGTCATCATGAATTAGATAATATAGATCGATCCATACTGTTCAACTCATAGAACATTAGAAAAAATTGATTATGACAAGATTTTGTAAAATTTAAAGTTTATTTGATAGTCTATCAAGAGAAGTAATGAAGACCAATGTTCTAAATAGTGCGTTATAGCGTTTTCGGGTCTCAAACGCTATGCTATTGGTCAACACTACGCAAGTAGCACTATTGCCGCTATAGCACGAATAGCGGGCGTTATGCGTATAGTGTTATAGCGTGTAAATAGCACGCTATCCGTCATAGTACATATTTTATGCTCAAATGATTTTTTTTTTTTCGGGAAATAACTTAGTTAGTACTTATTACATTCTTTTTATACGAAATGACATAGTTTGTAATGACTTAGATATTCTTAAATGGAAAAAAAAAGATATATTATATTAGGTAAATTCTGAATTACAATCTGGATTTTGTACCGGCTTAATACTAATATTATAGTTCCATAAGTAATTTTGTATTGCTTATTTGCTCTATGGAGTTCATGATAATGTTAAATTAAATATAAAATTATTAATAATATTAAATATAGAATATTAATTATGAAATTATTTGATATGCTATGTAGGATAGCTTCCCCTATAATATGCTACAGCAGCGATAGCTTTTCCGAGACCTTGTAGCGATGACACTATAATCGCGATTTAGAACCTTGATGAAGACACAAATGGATGATCAAAATTAATTTCAACATGACGGCGGGCGTAATTAGTATGAAATTAGTTGAAACTTGAAACTAGTAAAATATAGAGCTTGATGATCCGTTGTATAAATTTTTTTCTCAAAATATGAAACATAAGTTTGTGATCATACATACTTAAAATGGACGGTTATGTACAAATTTGACACATAACGTGCACGCGGGGACGGGTGTTGGGGTGGGCGAGATCGGGCGTGCAGGGGCAGGTTCGGGTATGAGGGGCGGGCAAAGGGCACGGGCAGGACGGGTTTTTTTTTTTGGGGGGGGGGGGCCACCAAAAGACCGGACCCTTGCCCATGCGAAACCTGCCCCCGGGACCCTTGACAGTTTTCTCCGGGTGTGTTCGGGCGGGCGCCGAGCATATGCGGGCGTACCCGACTCGGGCATGAGCACAACACTACTTGGGACGGACCTCTACTTTATTTGGGAGCTAGCTTCCTGCTTCATGGCCATGGGCCTCTACTAGTCTGCAACTGGCCCTGCATTCTCAAGTGATCTCATCCTGATTGCGGCACATGAGAAAACTTAGCTAAAGAATGAAGCTGTGGGAACTGAATTGTGTTAGCTATATTAATTATTTATTTGTATGATTATCTTGTGTTATTACTTATTATGATCGATTTGAACAACTAACAGACCTGATCAAGTTAATTCGTATACCAACCACAACCACTTGATTTGATTAGAGTTCCTGTTGATTTTTGTTTGACTTAATTGGGATCGATATATTTTTAATTTTATGGAGTTATTTGGCGTGATGTTTGGGATCGTTATCGGTCTATAATAAGTCAAAAGTATTTTGGATTTAATGGACATGAACGAACTCAAGAGCTGAAGAGCAGGAGCCATTGTTGCTAACAACATAACAAAAACGACATACACAAAGAAATTCTTCACTCAGACATTTCCGCAAACACCTTCAGCGCATGAGACAAAACACGGTTATGGGTCGATTTATTGCGCTGGTGCAGTTTAGATTTGAGTAAAACCATGATTGGCAAGGATATATATATATATATATATATTCATACCAGGAGTTTGACTATTATACTAACGTTATACTAACGTTAGCATTTCGGTTTGAAATGCTAACGTCTCAAAATTTATATTATCGTGTCCGAAATCATGATTTATGGTGCTTAATAGATTCTTTATATGAAAATGTTGGGGAATACAAAAATTTTCCATTTTTAGAGTTTTCTAAGTATTTGTTTTGAATTATAAAAAATAGCTCATAAATATTAATAAAATATTGATGTTTGTACATGGTATTTTCAAAAATGCAAAACAAATATTTAGAAAACTCTAAAAATGGAAAATTTTTGTATTCTCCAATATTTTCATATAAAGAATTTATTGAGCACTATAAATCGTAATTTCGGACACAAAAACAATAATTTTGAGGCATTAGCATTTAGGATCGAAATGCTAACATTAGCGCATTAGTCTAGCTCTTCATACCAGGATTCAAACAGAATCAAAGAAAGAAAAAATCACCTAGCAGGTGAAACCGAACCTGGGCCCGGCGTGCTGGGTAAGTCGGTCCGGCAATGACTGCGTTGACCTCTATAAAGTGTATAGGCTTTTAATACCCTAAATAATGCTCTTGATCGCAAGCGTACGATCTATTGCAATATAGTTGGGATCGAATCCACAGGGACAGAAATTACTTCTAAACCAGACTTTAGACTCTATCCTAATCCTAATGAGAATATTTTTGGTATTTTTATATAAAAGTTGGGAGGGGGGGGTTTGTTTCCAGATTGATTTCCTAATTAACAGATGCAATAAAGTAATTAACAGTAATTAAAAACTCTAAACTTATGCTAACCAGGCGTTCCTAGGGTTTTCGGAATCAATTTTCTGTCTGAATCAATTGCCTGCGGTCCGTAATGGTTATCCTACGGTCCGCAGGGTATACAATTTCGCCTCTCTTTCTGTTACCAGCTTAATGGTCCGCCGGGGTTAACTGCAGTTCGCAGATAACTGTCCGAGAGATAGATTTTCTGTCGGTTACTAATGTTTGTGGTCCGCAACCTGTCACTTTGCGGTCCGCAGGTAGCTGACAGAGAACAGTTTGGGTTCAGATCTGATAAGTTAACTAAAGTTACCGACTCCTAACTAAACCAAAGCAATTACAAGTCCCTCAACTCTCGTTTGTTGGCACTTTTAATACTTTTAGATCAAATAGAAAACTTTAGAATTATTTCTAACCTAAATTCAATTCGCTTTCGTTCTAAGGTTCGGTTTAACTCTTGTCACAACCGCAATTTCACCTTTCGGTTACTTTTGGACAACAAGTTATTTACCCAATTAGTACAAGTATCAGTTCTTGATCAAATGACATTATATTAACTAACTAGATCTGGCCACAATCTACAGGTTCTTACCAAATGAACAAGAAACAATTCAAACACAATTATAATTAAGCACAAAGCAAATTGAAAATAACTTTAATTCTTGAACATGAAAAACGAGTATTCAATTAATCCATACAAACAAACATCATCTTAGACCCTAAAAACAAAGACAACTACTCAGACATAGAAAACATAATTAAAGAAAAGGTAAATAACATAAAGAAGAAAGCACTGATTATGATCGAGTAGATGAAGCGTGACGGCGCTATGACCTTCTTCTCCGAGTAATCTCCCTCTTCTTATCAACTCTCTAAACTAATCTGAACTCTCAAAATTAAAGACTCTCAACTAAAACTAACTCTCAAAAACTAAGACACGATACTAACTTGATAACAAGACAACTAGACTAAGATACATGAACCTCTTAAGAGACGATGATTATATAAGCTTGGATGCTCCCAGAAATATGCTTCTTTCCTCTGGAACCGACCTCTAATTTCTGGGACTAAAAACAAAATTAGATATCTTCAATTGAAACTGTTCCAGAAAATAGAGGTCCAGTCGGTTTTGATCTTCTTGCGTTCTGGACTTCAGTCGGTGTGAACCGCACTCCCCAGGAAATAGGGAGTCGGCTGCTCCAAAAGTGGATTGTCGGCGGTTGTGCTTGGCCCAGATTTAGATGCTTCAGTTTTGATCTGAGTGCGGACCGTACACTCGAGATTGCGGTCTGCACTCCGTGTCTTCTGCGTGCTTCTTCGCCTATTTTTGCTCATCTTCTCCAAATTAGATCCCAAAAACTTAATTAACTCAATTTTAAACATCTAATTAACTAAATGCAACTAAATCTAAGAATCCTAAGTAAAATAAAGGTACAAATCCTAAAAATAAGTAGATACAAATGTGATGCATCATGCGTCATAGCAAGCGGGGCGTGGTGGGATCCCCAGCAAGTGCAACATCTCATTGAGCACCTCCGTGGGCTCAGTGAAGGGAGAGCTCAGAGGAGCCCCAAAGCCCGAAGCCTATGACTGGATATCCAGTACGACAGTACCTAAAGCCCGAATCCGCCGCCGACGGCCTGATGTAGTTCAAAAAATTAAAGAAAAAGAAATTGTCAATAGAAGTTAGAATGTTTACTCTTTATTGCTCCTGCTTGTGGTGAAATATAAAATCTTGTAATTGCAATGACAACTAAAGGAGTCCAAGTAATACGTAGCGTTTATAGAATAACCGTCCAAAGCGTTTCTAGGTTATATTTTATAATATATTTAGATATTTTGGGACATATCTATTACATTTCATACACGTCTATGGACGTATAGACGTAAGGACGGACGTTTTTTTAATGGATGCAAAATGTTTGTCAAAGGGGTCCTCCATTCATGCTTAAGCCCAAATTACTGTGGTTTGTATGAAATGGAAATGGTACTCTTCGCTCAATTACATGGCCCTCTATCAACTTTTGAGAGGGCTGCTTTATGGGCCTCAATTTTAAGGCTCGGAATATATAGGAAGTACATTAAAGGAAAACTCTGTGCAAAGATATAAATCAACATTACTAAACACATGGTGGATGTGATGGAGTCCGTATCGGCTATGATCCATATCGGATCTGAGGAGTCTCCAATCTCTGATCCGACGGCTCTAGATTTTAGGAGGGTTTTTTTATGAATAATCTCTGCCGTCCATTTAGGATTGGAGGGTCCTCCGATCCTATTTGGATCATAGCTGATTTCAGCGCGGATGTGATGTTTAGATGTTTAGAGAGTAGAGATGGTAAGCTAGGGGGAGCAATTGATATGTATGAACAGACGAACAAGGCATTTTGACGCATAAGGGCGTTTATAATAACTAGAAGCGTACCCGCGCATCGCGACGGGGAATTTCAATTTTTATTCAAGCTAACGATATTATGCTCCAAAAAAAGTTCATATCATAAAAAATTATAAAAATCATAAAAATTTATCATGGAGGAGGGATCTATTGACAATGGTTATCTTGACAATCTTTACAATATCACTTTTTAAAAAATTATAAAAAATCATAAATATAGATAAAAAATTTACGGAAGTATTGCTTAACTTATAGATTGATTATGTTTCCGATTATATTCAATTTAAGCGACGTTTGTTAACTCTTTAAAGATCCGCTAAATAATAACCTATGAAAAGTGCATGAAAATTTGATAAGTCATTAAACGATATCCAAATTAATTGAAAATTGAAATACTATCAATCTACAAGTTAAATAATACATCCGTGAACTATTTTTTACTTTTAAGATTTTTTATGAACTTTTACAAATTTTTAAAAAACCTCATTGTCAAAATTGTCAAAATAAGCATTGTCAATGGATCCCTCCTCTTTATCATGTAAGCTTTGTATAAAATTAATGATATTTGGTCCACTGAAAATCAAAAGATCCTAAGGACCGGTGAATTTCTCATGAATTGTTTTTTCAATATCTAAAGAATAAATTAATGCTTGTTTGTATGTGCACAGACTTTCTCGTAAGCATGAGCTGAAGCTTTATCGGTTCAATCCGTGAGAGTGTGTAATTCAAAGCAGTGGCTATTCGAGTACTGAAAGGGGAAATTTTTCTCCATTTGATGAAAACCGTGACAAAATGGACGTATCCAGTTTTTACGTGCTTTTTATAATAGTATAGAAGTATAGATAATAAAAAAAAAAGATTTACTTTATGATCTCACTATATGAAATTTATTTTGGATCCGACGACTATAAATGAATGTTAACCAATATAAATTTATCTGTAACCGGTAAAATTTTTGGGCAATCACGAGAGCAATACCAAAAACTAAAAAGGTAGTAACATGCTTGATGCCACCTCTATGTGATGCTGATGCTGATGCTGCCTTATTGTGCACCATCTAACTTAATTAATTAAGTGGTGATTAAACTACATATTTATATTAGAGATAGACTAACAGTCCCGAACAAAAATTATATTTATATTTATTATTATATATGAAAAACTGCAGCGCCCCACTTTATATATATAAATATAAGGGAAAATTGTCAAAATGCCACCCCAAAATCTCAATATTGTCAAAATGCCACTCCGAAGTTTAGTTTTGCCAAAATGCCACTCCAAAATAGGTTTAGTTGCCAAAATGCCATTTATATAATCCAAACACTTCAAAATGTAAAGATTTTTTGGAAAGACTAAAATGTCCTTATATCAAACAAAATCCTAACTCCATGGCGTTTCCCCTCTTTCCTTTATCTTTGATGCAAACAAATCTAATTACATCTCCTCACTTATTCTCCTTCCCTGCTTATGTTCCCTCATATATAATTTCGTAAGTTTATTTTGCACATTAAAATCCTGCTCATTTTTTCAGTTCATTCAGTCTCTTCCTTCCCTCCCTCCCTCGGACTCCCTCCCTCCCTCCCTCCCTCTCTTCCCTCCTCCCCTTCCTTCTTTCTTGCTGACTAGCAAGTGGGAGGTTCGTTCCTTCCTTTCTTTCTTGCTGGCTAGCAAGTGGGAGGAAATATAATGCACGATCTGAAGAGTGGGCATTGGGGAAGAAGACGGACTGAAGCCTGAAGGAGATGTATTTGGGTTTCAATTAATTAAAGGCAACATTTTGGGTTTTACTAATTAAAGCCAGCATTGATAAAGGGGTATATTTGGAAATACAAAAATACATCTCAAAATACAACAAATTCTGATTATTTTTATATTTAAAATGTATAAAAAAAATGTGGGAATGACATTTTGACGGGTGAACTCATTTTAGAGTGGCATTTTGGCAAAACTAAACTTTACGGTGGAATTTTGACAACTTTGAAATTTTGGAATGACATTTTGACAATTTTCTTTATATATAAAGATTGAATTGGTTTTACTACAGTAAAATAAATAGTAGGTCTGATGAATCCAGGACGTCTGTTTAGTTTTGACCGCAGATCTGGGCCGTTCATCAATTGACTTTTAGTGTAGTTCTACAGTGCTAAACAGTAACTAAATATGAACCGTTGATCTTGTATGATTGATTCAATCCTGATCGCTCATCTAAGAGAACGCTTCTCGTATCTCCAGAAGCTTTTCCCTTTCTCCTCCCTCTTCACTCGCTCTTCACTCCGCTTCCCAAACCCCTTTTCTGCCTTTCTCCGATCAATCAACCCAACAACAACAACAATCCATTGCCCATTGCCTCGTCCGATCTTTCCTTCCTTCACTTCCCCATTCTTCTTCCCTTCCCCTCTCACTCCTCTCCTCTCTTGCATTCCTCAGTCGGGCAAACAGATAACCAAAGGCGAGCACGATGGACGCGTCTGGAGAGCCGATCCCCATCTCGTCGGTGCTGATGGCGGCATCCAAGCACATCGTCCTCAGGTGCCGATCTGAGAACGTCGCCATCCTCAACTGCAAGAAGAAGGACGCCAACCCCGAGAAGTGCCTCTCGACAAGGGCCGCCAGGTCACTTGCTGCGTTCTCGATCTGTAAGTCCTCTTGACATAGAATGGACCTCTCAATTTGCATCATCTTGCTTAGTGTCTATTCAGAGTGATGACCATTCTTCTCTGATATATTCCTAATTGAATTAATTGCAACTAATGTGCTTTTGTTTAACCTCTTAATCAAGAGTCGCATCAAATATTCGGTAGTGTTGTTCAGTGATGATTGAAGCCCAATATTCTCATGTAATGTTTCGATCATGATATATTGACAAATGAATATAATGTCAAAATATTTTGATGCCACTTGCCTTCCTACAGTTTTGCTATGAAACTATATCAGTCATTTTTTTTTTTAATACATCTTACCTTTTTTATTTTATCAAGTATATCTTGAAATGATTACTTTCTATGTAATCTATTAGAAAAATTCACTGCATATTTTTAGTGAGACATAATTGACTAATTAGGCTCAGTCGATAATAGGCTCAGTCAGTACATTCTCCCCCAATCCTCCACCCAAGAACTGTAATTGAAAACTTAAAAAGCTGCTACGTTGGTCATGAAATTAGGACCCTCAATCTGGGAAACTTTTTTTTACAAGGGACCTGAAGTATGGTTCCATGTGTGTGCTTTACTTATTATTATTTTCCTCAACTTAAATGGTATCGCCATTGATATTTTGCAGTTTGACTACAAACTTCTCACTAGCACTCAACTGACACTCAGCTCACCACACTCAATGGGCATTAGGCATTGCTGCAGGGAGAGATTTGACTAGACATGCTCAAGCAGCACTAACCTAGCAGCCACTGCCAAGTAGAAAGGAACAACGAAATACACTGAGCTATGGAACAAGGAATGCGCAACGAAACTTAAACATGTAGCACCAGGTGCCCAAGATTGCTGAGGAGCTGGCACAAGAAAAGGGGCAGGGATTTTTGATCGATGATTGTGCACTTTGGGTAATGGGTCCACTCAGTAAACAATTGTGAGAAGAATTAGATTGAGAATAGATTTGTTGCCAGTAAATGTACCTACCAACAATAAAGTCAACATCTTTTCCGAAAAATTTGATGTACTTCAATACAAACATTTTATAATGTCATAGTGATTTCATCACTGTAGAGCACCTTTTCAATGATTCAAGGGCAGTGCATCCTCCTCTTGCAGGCAGGTTTTTCATGTCTATCATTCTCAATTGTTCCACATCATGATCAGTTTCTTTTTGTTTTTTTTTTTTTTTCCTTTCTGATCTCCTGTGTTTTTCCAATTTCCTCTGAGCATGTTTGATTCATGTTGTGCACTCATCGATCACTCCTAAATATTGAAAGAATAATTTGTTTGTTGCTGTTGTCGGTTATATGTAAACATATGAACTGCATAATTACATGTTCACATGGGCAATTTGATTTCACTGAAACAAGCTCACTTCATTGTAATGTAGGCTATAAACTTGATGCTCTTTCATTTGAAAACATTTTGGGACAGCTTGCCATGAATTATTAATTAAGTTTTAAGATTGTATATAGGAATAATTAGTGTATATGTATCATAATATTGTGTAATTTATTGAATTTAAGTTGCTCAAACAGATCGCCAATTAACTTGAAAAAAATGCATGAGACGTATTCCCGGTTGTCAAGTTGGGTTACATCCAGTTTGCTCCGAGACATGTAAGTTCTTTTACTATTTCCTCTATACATATATCCAGACAATGCATAATAGCATGCCTACTCTCCTTTTGTCGTGGGATCTCTATTATGCCATCATGATCAGTATTTTATAGCGGTTTGATTTCCAGTTTGATTTCCAGTTTTACTATGCTTATAGTCGTATTAATCATATTTTTTGTCCATTACTGATTCTGTAGATATTAAGATATTTTTTGAATAGTTTTACTATAAGTTCATTCGTGGATTTTGCTGATTTGTGTATTATGATAAACAACTGCATCACCATGGTAATCCTATCAAAACAGTTGACAAGGTACTTCCTTTTACATGGGGCTTTTGCACATTGTCATCTGATAGTTTCAATTGTATATTGGTGTTTAATTATTGATAAACAAAAACAAAAGGAATTGCTTCTTCTTTGTGTTGTCGTTGCAAGGTAGAAGCATAAGATTACAAGTTATTGTTGCTTGCATGGCAATCATATAGAACTTTAACTATTGATAAACTCATGATGATTCTACTATTTATGATTTATGATCACCAAAATTAAGAGAAGCTTTGGCATCTCCTTTGAATTATCTTGCAGCCTTGCATTACCTTAAGCTAGTATTAACCATTGCATAATTGGTTGTATGTGTCTCTGTTAGCTTGCTACCAAAAATTAGCAGATGTCCTGATAGATATACAAATGTGTTGTAGCTACTGTAAGAGAGAAAATTGTTTGCTGCAATTGTAGTCGTCACTCGTCAGAATAAATATGGTGACCAATGTGGATGAGCCCCAGTGGAATAATCTACAGTTACAGCCCCAAAATAGTTCAATAGTGATTCTGGCAAACTTGGATCTGATACTATACGGTACATAGATTTGCAATTAAGCTAAATTAGATATGATCTATTGTACTGCACTACACTTTCTCTATTCTCCAGTGGATTTCATCTTTTTTTATCATTTTTTCTTTTACTTTCAAACTTTGTATAATTTTATTTATTGTTATTTTGACAAAAGATGTCTCAAAAGGAAGCTAATCAATCATGTGTTAATGTTATGTTTGCTTAATTTTTAGGTAAGTTATCAATTCTTCACATCTTTAGAGTATGAATGAAGGTATATGCTACACTAATCGATGTTCATTTTCTATCTACAGGTGCTTGAACTAATACAATCAAGCATGTAAGAATGTAGTTAATGAATTAAATTAAGATAAAACAATTTTATGATAACAAGTGTTTGTAACGAGGAATCATCTTTTTTTATTCTATCTTGCTACTTCATAATATCGTGCGTAGCGCGATCATCCCCTAGTTTAAATTTAATATTGAAACCGTTTATGATACTTCAAACATTTTTTTTTTTTGAAAAAGAAAAGCACCTTATAGGCGCCGGCTTTCATTACTTTTCGAAAGCAAAGTATAAACATATGAATGTTGAGAGATGCATAAGATATGCAATCAACTCCATTACAACAATTAATAGAAAATAGCAACTAATGAGGAAATAAAAGTAGAGAGAAATTGCGCCGATTCAACTAACACAAGAGTTCTTTAGCCTCCTTACACACAAATAATGGAGGACTAGAAACGAAGAACACAACAGGTGATCACAAGGATCACATAACACAGATGATCACAAAGGATCAAAGAAACAACTATCTAAAACTCTCAATCTCTCTCAAGGATTTCATAGAAGATTATCGCTTAATCATACAATCTTGAGCAAGAAAGACAGCAAGAAAAGCTGCTGGCGGCTAGGGTTTTGCAATGGAAGAGTTGAGGTAGAAAGATTGTCCCTGTTTCTAGATCCTATAGATAGAACCGAATTAACTTTTTACCAAAAACTGTCCATACCAATTCTGGCGGCACGAACCATCTGGGACACTTTACTGAACCCTAAAAAGAACTGAAAAGTTATTTCGATTGGGATCGGGTGTAGCCAAATGTGACCTAAATGGGTGCGGACTGCGGTGTGCAAAAAAAAAACAAAAGAAAAAAAAGAAGAAGGAACTGAAAGTTATTTGGTTCCTTTTAATGGAACCAAAAAGTTAATTCGGTTCTATCTATAGGATCTAAAAACAGGGACAATCTTTCTACCTCCTGCAAAAATTGTTTTTGAATTTCGGTTTTTAAAAAAATTTGGTATATATTGTTGTAATTAGCACGGTGGCATGTATATTATTACCATATCTAGCAGGACCTCAAAATTAAAACCAACCATATAAATATATATATGAAAACTCTGATTCTTTGAGGTAACTATTAGAAAAGTAAATAAATAGAAAAACTTTTGGTTTGTTTTGTCCCTGTTATACACCTATTGAAAAAGTTTTTTTTTTTGATAAGAAGGTAGGGCACCTATTGAAAAAGTTAGCCACCAAATAAAAGCCGATGAAATACAATGAGGATATGCAGATAGCTCCACGCTTCCACCTACCAATCCAATATTTATATTTATGTGGGCTTTTAAATGAAATTAAACCCTGTCGAATGTCGATCGATCTTACAAGGTATCTAATAATAATATCCTCCCCCAGTCACTTTCAAGTTTGAATGATGTCAGGAAAGATTAAAAATTAATTGAATTCAAACCCCTCCCTCCCTCTATATATTAATTATTCTACCTCGATCTAGCTACCTGCATTAATTTAATTTGTGTATATATATATTGCAAGGGGAAGGGGAAGGAGAAGGGGTGGTGCCTCAGCTCTTAATTTGCCAGTTAATAAGAACAATCAGAATACCAATATATAACAGAGACCGGTACGTACGGTATATATAGAGATCGAGAGAGATGGGTGAAGCTTCATCCTTTGCGCTGGCACCGACCACCCTCGACATTGACGGCGTCGTCTTCCCCGCCTTTGTCACTCCCCCCGACTCAGACTCCTCCAAACCCCCCCTATTCCTCGCAGGCGCAGGTCAATCCATCGCCTAATTCCTTTAATTTCTTTCTTTCTTTCTTATTCGATCTCAATGTTGTACCACTTCCTAGCTACTTGTTTAATTTCATGTTGGAACGTAACTGGACTTAGAATACATGTACATGACATATGTATGCAGGGGTCCGAGGGCTGGACATCGGCGGAAAGTTCATCAAGTTCACTGCCATCAGCATCTACTTGGACTGCTCTGCTCTCGAAGCTCTCTCTCACAAGTGGGCCGGCAAGACCCCTGATGAACTGGCTGCTTCCCGCGATTTCTATTCCGACATACTCAATGGTCAGACTCAGATACATGCATATATTAATAATACCATTAACTTAAATTAAGGAATGATATATATAATTAACCAATTCAGGAGATCTGAGAGTCTTGGAAAAAAATCGAAGTAGCTGGATCTGACTTCTGAGTTCTGAGTAATTCTGAGTTCTGAGCATCAATATATATAATCATTTTATTTTACAAGAAATTAACTTAAAACAGAGGGCAGCACAACAGTCAGCAGAGGCCCACAGGCACAGGCCACAGCTAGCATTAAAAAAAGGTTGCAAGAGCATTAAAAACCATGGTAGTTGTAGTTGGATGATAGATACGAATAGTCTCCATTTAATAATAATGTATATAATATACAGCTTCAATTAAATAGCTAGGACATTAATTAATTAATTAATTAATATGAGAATGCAGGTTCATTTGAGAAGTTTGTCCGAGTGAGCATGATACTTCCCCTGACCGGCGAGCAGTACTCGGAGAAGGTGTCAGAGAACTGCGTGGCCCAGTGGAAGGCGATGGGGATCTTAACCCAGGCAGAGATTGATGCAGTCAACAAATTTAAGGAGCTGTTCAAGCCCCAGACCTTCCCTCCCGGCTCTTCCATCCTCTTCACCCACTTGCCCTCCCCGGCCGCCACTCTATCGGTACGTACATGACTAAATCATATATATATATATATATAGACCTCACCATTGGAATTGATGACTAAATCATATGTATTGATCGTGCGATGTATATTCACGATCGATATATATATTCATTAACAAATTTCAGATTGCCTTCTCCAAGGATGGCTCAGTGCCGGAAACCAACAATGCAGTCATAGAAAACAAGGCACTTTGTCACGGCATTCTGGAGTCCATAATTGGTGAACACGGTGTTTCTCCAGCGGCAAAGCGCAGCCTGGCCGTCAGATTTTGCGAGCATTTCAAGGCGCAGAGCAATACAATTACAAATCAAGAGGAGGTGAAGGAGGAGGAGAATGCCATATCGCCATCAATTAATGCTTGAATGAATGATCATGATCGATCATGTCATTTTTGATACACCTAAAAGGAATCAAATTAATTGAGAGGGATTCATGCTTTTCTAGGATGTGTGTTTAATAATTGGTTGATATTAATAATTTTGAGGCTTTGTTCATGTAGTAGTCATTTCACAATACATATATATTTCTGAATAAGTTAATTGGCACCAAATTGGCTTAATTAATTCTTTTCCATTTGGGATAATGCATGGATTAGTTGTAATAAAAATTAAATAAAATGAAATAAAATGCGTATGATTCAGAATCTAAGTTGCAAACCGATTAAAAATCCATGGCTGCTAATAGGAGTGCTTATCCTCTAACATATATATGGTATATATGTTAGAGGATTAGTTGGGACTTATATATTCGACCTTCTTTTTCTGGAACAAAATCAATTTCCTTTTTAATTTGTGTTGTGACTTGTGAGTGGTGTTTGTTTTCTTCTTGATCTATCCTATCCTGCATTATATTAATTAATTAATGTCAACTGAGAAATCATTTTCAGGTGTAGTTGCATGTCCATCTCCAGAAAAATATAATTCACAATCCTATAGCGTGTGGTATACGATCGCTCAAGTAATTCCAAATTTCCAAGCCATCACATGTCATTTTAGCGTTTCATTTATTCCTGGTCGATGCCCATGGTATTTAGTATTTACTATTCAGTGCATCAGTACAAGAGCTAGAAAATATATAAATAGTAAATACTAATGGACCAAATTTTTTTAAAAACCGAAATTGAAAAATAATTTTGCGGGAAGTAGAAAGATTGTCCTCGTTTTTAAATCCCATAGATAGAACCGAATTAACTTTTTGGTTATATTAAAAGGAACTGAAAAGTTAATTCGGTTCCTTGTTTTTTTTTCACAATTAACAAAATTATTTTTAAAATGATGAAACTTTATGCAGTAAGAGAAATTGATAACCAAAATTATACTCTGGAGAAAAATGTTATAGAAATATATTAAAAGTGATACCAAAATCAATTATGTTAGTATATATTTATATTAAATAGGTATGTATTCAAATTATTAGTTATACTATACAATATACAATATATGTACTTTTATATTGTACTGAGATATATTATACAAATAAAAATAAATACTTAATAAGTTAATTTAATTAATTATGTCACATTTAACATGTATACTAACACAATTAATATCGATTTTGATATCAGTTTTGAATCTATATTATATATGTATTAGTTCCCTATTTTTCAATTAAACTGGAACTTTTCTTGTGTTTTACTTTTATATATACTAGGGCAAGCCTCCCGCGCTTCGCGGTGGGACAATATATACTTTGTAGGCGTTGTAAAGTTTTATTTAGATTTGACAACATATTACTAAACAAAATAATTATGCAAAGTGGACTGGATCGATGGAGAAAAAAGGATGAAACATATAGGCCTAGAAAAAAAAAATAAATCCATTTTTTACCATTTTACAAATTTTGAAGATACATCAATAATTTAATATATTACTTTTTTCTAATTTTATTTAAGCATGTAGAATTATTCAAATAATACCTTATAAAAAAATTTTAATCAATAAAAGACTAAAATTTCTATGATTCAGTCATATTTCTGACCAAACGAATGAAAATATTGAGCACGATCTCTAATTGATTTTAAACACCAGGATAAAAATTGGTACCGAAACAATGTAAGGGTTTATTAACTTTTGTTAGCCCTTATCTCAAAAAAATAAAAATTTATCTCAAAACTTTTGTTAGCCCATTTATAAATAAATCACTTACAAATATAAATCATATAATTTTAATACATGAGTGTTAAATAATTTTTGGGTCGTGCGCTCTGAGGTTCTAGATAAAATTAGGATAAATAACATTATTCCACAGTTAAGATCATTTGTGAAAATAAGTTAGTTGTTCAACCATTAGAAGAAATAATATATTAGTGAGGCTATTTATGAAATTTTTTATAAAGTGCGTTCAACGATGTCTCCATTTGAAACAAAAATGGAGATGCTTGAAAAGTATTTGGACTGTTGGATCGCCAAATCGTACGGCTCTTAGCTCAATTAAATGTGGTACTTTCATTTTCCTCCCCCATTAGGGGGTATAGATAATCCTTGAACAGCCACGAGGAGGGGCATGCCAGTGCATTGCAACGGATCCTACCATCACCAATTTACCATCCTATCATCACCAATTTACCATCCTATCATATCCTATCCTATGATTCCATCTAAGATTCTAAAGAGTGCAACCTACTGTCCATTCAATGGATACCATATGGAATCGGATCTCCAGCCCCGGTGGGTAGGAAAATCCTACCCACAATGGCTTCCGACCAATAGGTATTTGACATGTGGCATCCAAGGCAAATCCAGTCAATTGCTTTTAATTGCCGTTAACAATGTTAATTTTCACCGTTACAAATCACGGTTCTTTTCATTAAAAGAGATTTGTTTATTTTTTTGAGTGATTAAGAGAGATCTGTTTATTCTAATAAATTACATGATTTTGTCATTAGCACATATATTTCTTCATGGGAATCTGCTGCCAAAATTTTATAAGTATGCAATTCTTAATGAGGAGGGATCAAATAACCATGTTTTTTATGACCGATCGGTGACTATGAAATTAATTCTTAAATAACAAAATTAATTGAAAGAATATGTTGTATATATAATATTTTATGTGTATACAAAAAGTTATATCATTTTCATTTTATTTACACGTGCATCAAGCATTAACAAAAATCAATGGTTCAAGTTTTATGATTTTTTTCTCCTCTCTTGATGACTATCAAAACAATGTTAAAACTTTATATCATTTTTTTTATGTATATGTTATAGAGATAATATAAATACATCTAACGGTTTAGATTTTTCAATTTATGCATAAATAAAAAAAATGGTCACTCGTTCTTGATATCCCATGGTTATTGGATCCCTTCTCATTCTTGATATCCCAATGAAGAAATATTATCTAAAAGCAGTTTACAATATTTATATTTAGTTTTGTTTATAAGTTAGTTATGAAAAGAAGAACCGTGTTTTTTATTTTGCCATTTTATATTTTTTTGTATCATCTTTTTTTTATAAGGAGTTATGTTATCACTTACCATTATTTTATGTTAACACAAAAAAAGTATCAAAACATATCCAAATTTTGATTTATATGACTAAAAATTTTTTTATAACAATATGGCACGCAAAAAATTTTCAAAAATGAAAATTTTTAAGTATCTATTTTGGATTTTTTAATAGCAACTATAAATTATTAATAAAATAATCAATGTATCATATGTAACTTTTAAGAAATCCTAAATAAATACTTAAAAATCTCTAGAAATGAAAAAATTTTGCGTGCAATATGATTTTGATATAAAGAATTTATTGAGCCATATAAATCAAAATTTGGATATCATTTGATATGTTTTTTGTGTTAAACTCACGTAATGTCTCCGTGAGGTTAAGAACACTATAGATTTACTCTTTTATGTAATAGCTAGGTGACTTAAATTAAACTTGATGCTTTTCCTTTAAAAAAAATAAAAAGAAAAGGAAAAAGAAGAAGGGAAAAAAGAAAAAGGAAAAAAAAAAATAACCTGACGATTTCTTACATTTGTTTAAGTATTATTGAATATTATCAACATAATGATTTTGTATGTTCATTATTTTTTCTTTCTTTCATTTCCTTTATCATTGTTTGTCCACATGCACGTAAATTATTGATATAATAATTAAAACTTCAATTACTAAAGAGAAACCGGCAAAGCATAACGGAGAGTTAACATGAGTTAGGCAATTAACTGAATTTAACTTAGATGCTAGGTGTCACATACCTATTGGCTAGAAGCCATTGTGGGCAGGAAAATCCTACCCACCAGTTAGAAGACGTTTTCACGCTATCCTAACTCACAAAGTTCTAGTGTTGGTTTTCTAAAGGCATGACATTTTCATTCGGACAAGTCAAAGTTCTCTTACGAGCCACTTGGGGGTTTAACGACTCCTTTCGGACAAATCGACTCCCTACCTTAGATACACCGGGCTCGAGTTAAATCAAAACATGTCACAAGGGACAGTACAAAGCAAGTCAAGTCAGATGATAAAAATACTACTCAACCCATAGAAACCAAATCAACGAGTAAGAAATCACATAATACCACAAACTAAGTTTAGAACATCATCATTTCCTAAGAACAAACAACAGATACAAGATCGAGTAGCAAAGACATAGTATCAGCAGTTAAACAATTCAACAACTTAATAGGATAAAAGATAAAAGATAAAGTTGTTGATTGATCCGTAGTCTCTGTCTCCGTCTCGTTCTTCACTCCGAACGTCTCCTCTCGAAGCACGCCCTAATCCCAACCGCCAGCAAAACCTAGCAATTTCTAGCCCCCCTTCAAACGTAGCACGCTCCTCTCCTTAAATAGGTCGGCATCTATGACGAATTTCCAAATCAGTGCCATGGAAATCAATTTTCAGAAACTTGCCGAAATGAGCGTACTCGGTCCGAGTAAAGATGCACTCGGACCGAGTGTAGTTCAATCTTGAGATATAATAGCTATACTCGGACCGAGTGTAGTGTAATCGGTTCGAATATGGGTCTTCTTGCCTTCAACTAGGTACTCGGGCCGAGCCAATCCTCTGCTGACCCGAGTAGTGTCTTCGAGTCTTGCACTCGGACTGAGCTAAGCCGATCCGAGTGCAGGTGCTCTTGAGCTCCAAATGCTCCAAATAATGCTCCTTTTGCTTCCGAGCACCTGAGACATCCACAAAACACAAAGTAAAAGAAAAACAAACAAATCCTAACAAAATGTAATGCATGCACATATTTTTGGTCATTTTGGAGGTTCAAAACTAGATAAATTGTATGCATGTTTTGGAGACATCATTAGTACCAAAATAGTATAAGAACAAATTAAAATTTTTGAGTCTTATTTACAAAAAAATAATCACTTATAAACAATTCTCATAAGAGAAATCACAATCTTGATGAGAAATCAATAGTAATCAACAAAACACCATAAAAATTAGTTCCAAAATAATATAAGAACATATTAAAATTTTTTAGTCTTATTTATAAAAAAATAAGACATTTTCATATCAAAATTAAAATCTCAAATAATACTTAAAAATCTCAAACAAATTAAAATTCTTCATATCAAAATCTCCAAATCACTATTTTTGTATAAACCAGATCCCTTGGATGTAGTTATTTTCTCCCCATCATTAAAAATAGCAAAAAAATTATAAAAATTATGAAATTTGGTTTGCTAGTATATTTTGATATAAAGATTAAGTTGAGCAGTTCGGATCGACTATTTGGACACCGAAAACGGAAATACGGGCCGCATAGCACGGTAAAACCGTGATATGCATATTATTGCAGCCTAACTCTTTTGCTAAAATGAGTCATGACTCACGGGCTGCTTCGTGAGTCATGATCCAAAAACATATCAGATCACCTCCAAATTTCAATTTATATGGCTCAATAAATTCTTCATATCAAAATCTTATAGCACGCAAAAATTTATCATTTTTGGAGATTTTTAAGTATTTGTTTGAGATTTTTTAAAAGTGACTATAGAATATTAATAAAATATTTAATATTTTGTGTATCATTTTAAAAAATCTAGAACAAATACTTAATAATCTCCAAAAATGGAAAATTTTTGTGTGCTATAAGATTTTGATATGACGAATTTATTGAGCCATATAAATCGAAATTTGGAGATGATTTGATATGTTTTTAGATCCTGACTCACGAAGCAGACCGTGAGTCATGACTCATTTTAGCAAAATTCTATATATATATTTACAGTTGTAGTTAATTTGTTGACTAAGGAACAGCTAGCGTAGCATACTCGCAAGACGCAATCCATATCACCTTGTATATAAACTAGAGCTGTAACTCAGGCTTTGCCCCAAAATATAATAACAAAAAAATAATAAAACTTATAAAAAAATATATTTATTTAAAAAATTAAACATAATTTTAAAATTTTTTATGTGAATAATGATGATGTATAATTTATAAATAATAATACATAAATATTGGAACAATTTAAGGATTAAATTTTGTCTTAAACACATCATACCATCTTATTAAATTGGGAGAGAGAATAAATATAAACCATTGGATCAAAGTAGATGAAGAGATATAAACAAAATCAATGGTTAATAATATTGATGATGTGACATAATTGAGGTGCTCGGAGAGTTATCCCTCTTTCTAGTATATAGATTTCTGTATTTGGGGAACATTTTCCTGGCCTCATAATGATGTGTATCCACTTAATTCAGTTTGTCCATACAGGAAGAAGGAATTCAGAGACAAAACTAAAGCTAAATTATATATATATTTGAAAAAAAGTTAATGTAGTCAATGTTGCAGCTTTTGAATTTGAAGAATATATGTAATTAATATATGACTTAAACATTCCTTCTCAACACTGATTGAAGATGGAATGATAATTAATGTAGAAATATATTCCCTCTCTCTATAATTTGGTTTTAGTTGAATTAATTAGATTTTGAATCTTTAAGTTTAGACCATGCTGCCGGCTATTCTACTGCTATATAATATAATAGCAGCCGATAATATATGCTAATTCAGCTTTAATAAATATATATATTTTTTTATTTCTAAACTGATATAATCGATCTTACATATTTTCCAAAGTCCAAACAATATTGGATTTTGTAACTGCTTTGACCTTTAGACATAAATGTTGCTGTTCTGTCCTGGATTTCTGGTATTATATTGACCTGACCCAAGAAACGCCCCAAATACACTACTACCAATAATCCTTACTACTTATAAAAGTAGAAGTTGTTTTGGAGATTGAAATGACTATTTGTCAAAATCAATTTTCAGCCATTGAATGGATTATTTTTGGTTTAATCATCGCCGTTTATCAATCAATATTGATGTTTCGATTTTTATAACCCTGAAATCGACCAACTTAATGTGTAACGTGCATAATTAAATACTTCCAACTAATCATAATTAAATACTATTCTACTTTTGAAAAAAAAATTGTTGAATTTGAATTTTTGATTCCCGTGCGTTGCCACAGGGCAATATACTAGTACCATGTGTAAGCCTAAAATTCTATGGATTAGTATGTCATGTCATCAGTAGTTTGATTACAAATGCTCTATTACTTCCGACAACAATCAATTTATTAAAAAATTGAGCAAGCTAAATGATGTACATTTATTAGTTTCAATTTACAAAAAAAAAAAATAAAAAAATTGAATAATATTGGTTGATCATGTACATTTATTTTCAGTTTATTGGTGTGAATAATTTTAACACTTAATTTGCTTATATTTGGATTGGTTTTCAGCATATGTGAAACTAGATCTATTGATTAATGATCAATGATGATTTCCATTCCATTCAGAATATTATTGCCTTCGATCTCAGAAGACAGAAGGTGATTTTCTGCCTGAGAAGTAAAGTATGAGTTTGGTACTCAAGACTTGCCGAGCTTCTCAACAACTCGATCTCACCATATCAATGAAGTGAATGAGGAGGCGGCCATAACTGACAATTAATTTCTGCACAAATAAATATTCAACTTACCATTTGACAAATAGCAGCCCTGAAACTTGAGGAAAAAGGAAATAGTGAACTAATATACTTATTAAAAGAAAGAATATGTGTGGCCAATGACAACTTGTATATATTTATTTATTTATTGTTTAATTTGCAGCAGCAGGACTGTGACATTAAATTTGACTCAGTTTTAAGGCAAATTTTGAGACTACTGGCAAAGAAAGCCCATAATTCACTGTGGTGACAACATCAATACTTTTTTTCTTTGCTTTTTTTCTAGCAAGAATGATGAAATTTCTATTTGTCAAAAGCAAAATTTGAGACGTTATACAAAGCGCATATAGGAAGTTCCTAGTTTTTCTTTTCTTTTCTTTTTTTTTCTCTCCTCAAAAACGCCTCTCAATTTCAATTGCCTTAACTATTGGAATAAAGAAAGGACATGTTGAAAATATCCTCATAAAAGGGAGGACAAGTTGATTTTTTTATAAAAAATATTCAAGTCGGCTGCGTGATTAGACAAATTGAGTGCATTAATTAATTTTAATCCCAATTTATATTTTTTTTGATGTAGTATTGAAAAAGAGTTGGTATAGATTAAGAAGAAAGACAAGAAAAAGAAAAAAAAAAAATAGGAATAAGGAAAATTTTTGTGAAATAAATATAAGAGTCAAGCCACTCAGATTTTGAACCGGCGACCTCCCACACGAGAGAGCGTGAAATAATGAAATTTGGGCTGTCCAAGGATCATCGAAGTCTTGGAATATTATTAATTAACTTGTCAAACTGGTAAAATCCTATGCATTGATTGTGAACTAGCATCCCTGATGTCAATTAAGAAACATTATATTTGAAGAAAGCACAGATTGTAACATGTGTTATATTTCCAGAATATATTTTATTGGTTTTTATCAAGAAAAATTTCTGAAAGACATGGCACAGGGATGATATATTTCCATGCAGGTGACTGGTGCTAATGTCATTTTGTGATCCTAGTTAATGCCGGCAATTATCCACCGAGTGAAACAAACAAAATATAGTCATTATGTAGAACATTCATTTTACCAGCTTCGCAGTGTTCAGAATGACAGAAAGTTCCTTTTTTTTTTTTTTTTTTGAAGGCTACATGGAATCTGGAACAACCAGCTCCCTTATTTCAGAAATCAAGAGCAGCAGGATAAACTCATACCGGTAGCCAATTGCCAGCACAAAAAAGCAGAACTGAATCAAATGATTAAGAAAAGAACACAGGAACAGACGAAAAATGTTCTAACAATGTCATACATGCAGATGCAGCCCAGTATTGCCCATGTCTTATAAATTATCATAATTTGAAAAGTGAGCCTTTTGATACTACATTATCCAGCCCAGTAATGTCCAATGCATACAAGGCATTTTATATTTATATTTTCATATCATATGCATACAAAGCTACATGACTACATCGATCAATCCCATCCCATGGTTTATTTCTAAGAAAAATTTCTACATGGCACAGCATTTCCTAAAAGTATAAAGATGTCATACTCTTTCTGGAACTATTGTATATATCAAAAAGTACAAATGTATGAGTACCATTTTATTAATTTCAAAATATCCGTATATCCTTTTACAGTATATATTAATTTCCGATGGGTTGCTACATTGCGATGAACATTGTTATGAACAATAGATTCTTTTTTTTTTTTTCTTTTTCTTTCTTTTAAGGATCCTTCAAGACTTCAATAGTATACCTTGAGTAGTTGAAGAAAATAATCTAGAAGGTATTATTGTTGACATTGGAGGAAATGTAAACAAACAATATATAAAATATAAGCTACAATATACAATATCAACTAGAAGCTTTAAACTATGAAAAGAGATTGTTTAACAATAGTTATCTTGACAATAGATTTTTTTTTTAAATATGAAAAATTGTACAAATATATTATTTGATTTATAAATTGATAGTATCCCAAATTTCAATAAATTTTTCTTTGATAGCTTATCAAAATTTTGTATATTTTTCAACAATTGCAAATTAATGAATTATCAATAGACTATTAAATAACACTTAAATTAAATATAATTAAAAATATAGCCAATCTATAAGGTTAAAAGTACATGTATAATTTTTTTAACAATACTTTAAAACTTTTTCTAAGATCCAGTGTCAAATTTGTCAAGATAACCATTACCAACCAATCTTCTCTTCAACTATTAATTTAAACTCTTTTTTGTAAACTTTAATAATTGTTTTCAAAAATATTAAATGTGTTGTAAATAACTTTTATCCTTAAGCAACAATACTTGCCGAAGGTAGAGATGTCTAAAGAAGCAATATTTACGTTTTAGAAAAAATAAAATATTTAACATCTTGGACAAAACAAATTACAAGTGTAGTTTGTGAAGTTCATCAAAAGATTGACGTGAAAGAAGATTCCAATTAAAAATGCACACAAGTACATGCCGTAAAAATTTAATGGGCTTCGAATCATGTCTTCTAAAATTATTATTAGCAGTCATTTTAGAACATTGAAAATAAATACTATCCAATGAGATTTTTATAAAAAAATTATAAGGACGAGACTAATAGTACCCCAAACTAAATCCCCCACAAAAACCCCCCAAACTAACTTTTTGTTTTTGGCTAAAAGATGCATCCAACAGTTTCCAAAAATGGAAATACGCGTAAACTTCAGCCCACTTGCGCTCCAACTTGTGCTCCAACTTGCGTGCCCACTTGATGAGCGCCACTTGTCACGCACGCTCTAAGCCCAAGAGAGCACAGCCCACCTGCGTGCCAAATGGTGTTTATATTCTTAAATGTGTTTATCCAGTTATGAAAAGGTGTTTATTTAGATTTCAAATGTGTTCATCTAGTTATAAAAAGGTGTTTATTTAGATTTTAAATGTGTTTATCCAGTTATAAAAAGTGTTTATTTAGATTTTAAATGTGTTTATCCAGTTATAAAAAGTGTTTATTTAGATTTTAAATGTGTTATCTAGTTATAAAAGTGTTTATTTAGATTCTGAATGTGTTTATCCAGTTATAAAAGATGTTTATTTAGATTTTAAATGTGTTTATTCAGTTATAAAAGGTGTTTATTTAGATTTTAAATGTGTTTATCCAGTTATAAAAGGTGTTTATCCAGTTATAAAAGGTGTTTATCCAGTCATAAAAAGTGTTTATACTGACATTAAAGGTGTTTATCCAGTTATAAAAAGTGTTTATTTAGATTTTAAATGTCTTTATCCAGTTACAAAAGTGTTTAGGTTTCGTACAAAACATTAGTGTTTATATTGCTTGCTAAAGTGTTTAGGTTTCCTACAAAAGTGTTTAGATAAGAATAATAAGTGTTGCTGGGTAGGATACTCGCAGATACGAAACAGATCTTCAAAGTGAAAACATATCGTCGGTGAGACAAAACAGATCGCCGGAAGACAATGATTCTCGGAGAGGAGCGGGGAGGGGGCGAGTGGAGAATCGGAGGCGACGAGGGAGACAAGACATATTGTCGGAGAGATCGCCAAACTCAAGTGCAGAGAGCCAGCGGTGAGGGAACTTTGAGGAGAAAGTCAAGATGCACTCGGAGGTCGCCGAAGGCGAGAAAGATATCACGATAGCTGGAGGTGACGAAGGAACTGCGATCGTCGGAGGTGAGAAAGGGACCGTGATCACCGGAGGGATTGCAATTGCCAGAGGAGATGAAGGGGTTGCAACGTCGGAGGCGAGGAAGGGATCGCCCGAGATGAGAGAGAGAGAGAGAGATCCTGATCATGGAGAAAGAGAAATAAAAGAGGAGCAAAATGATGAAAGTGAGAGACAGAAGGAAAGACGGTTCAATAATTGAAATTGTTTGAAAGAAGTTGAGAGGCTGGGGGATTTTTTGGGGGATTGAACGTCGGGGAGTAATACTTTTTCTCAAATTATAAATCCAATAACAAAAAGAAAGATAGAGATATTTAAAGTATTAAATTAATAAATCATAAATCTATGACAAACCAACTATGTCTTAAAATACTCACCTTTAAGAACAATACAATTGTATGAAAAAACTTCAAGAAATTATGTTTATTACAATCTCCTTCATTTTTTATTATTTGTATTCTTTTTATTAGAGAGTTGTATATGACTTCAGTTGCCTCTGAATTCTAAACAATAATATAAGCGAAGTACACTATCAGAAAGATAACGTAAGCTCTGAAAATTTCTTTATAAATTATATTTTTGTCTTCATAGTTCATACTTTTTAGTTTTTATTTCTTCTTTAAGATTTAAAATTACATTTTACTTAATTTTTTTCTAAAAAAAATATGAAGCTACTGCCGAAACAGTGCAAGGCACGTACTATCTAATCTAGGAACTGAACATAAATCCTGTTCCATTTCGACCAAAGTGCAAAACACATACCACAATAAGTCAATAGTATAATAATTTATAGCAACCACCAACTAGCTAGTTCCGCGTGCTTGTCCTCTTACCCGGGGTACGGTGACCCGGGTCACGTGATCCGTTAGATCTCTTCGATATTCGGACAAACCTGAATTCCGAGGAGATCCAACGGATCACGTGACCCGGGTCACCGTACCCCGGGTCAGACGATATGAATTCGCTCGTTCCTCCTTTAAAACTCTGCAAATATTTGTTTGTTGTACCGTCAAATCAGCAACCAAAAGCCCATTTAAGATAGCACTTCACACACCTATAATATAAATATAAATTAATAACTTTGATCTGAGCCATTGGATTCAAATACTTTAATCAGATTTAGCCTTTTAAAATTTCATATTGCATCCATGTAGTCTGTTATTGGTATGGAATTGCTTGAACTGAAATAATAGAATGCTGCTGATTAAGTGCTAAGTACAGTTCCTTTATTCCAACTAAAAAAATACTTTACAAAAGTTCAGGAGTACCCACAACTCAGTTGTTAGTTCCGCACTTCAAACCATAGTTCTATCTCATCATTAGGAGTCCATATATATCACCTGTTATCTGAATTGGGATAACAGAACTCTGCTATTCCAATCAAAGCCATTTGGTTAAAATGAAAGTGAGATTTATTCGATAAAAGTCTCTTTAACTTTAAGATTTGAACTAATTCATAGTTAATCTAATCTAATTAGTTCGGTGCGACACTCCCAAAAACAATAACATGGTCCTATTATCGCTGAGAATAACAACACATTCGGACTCCATCATCAGACTGTATTGGCTGCAATCGCGAATTCAATCCGATCGAGGGCCCTTGATTTTATTGTAATTCATATCAATCGTCAGATCAAGATCACACTAATGGTTACAAAGCATATCAAGGGGGTCAAATTCCCCATCGCTGTATCATTTTCCTTCTGAAAATTTAAGATATTATTGCTCATAATAATGCTTCTGTAAACGTGTTTAATAAACTAAATAATGCCGGCCACTTGATCCTTTATAAAAAAAATTAATATACATCAGATCTGGCCACGATGGGCCATATGTGAGGAATCAAAGTTACTGATAACCTAAATTAATTAATTATACCACCACTAGTATAATTAAAAATACTATTAAGTTTCATCTCATGCGGAAAACCAAGCTCACCTTTTCCAGTAATAATCGTACTGTACTTATCCAGTAAACCGCTTATTTACCTCTTATATATTTCCGGTAATAGTTCCAATATATATAATTCTCTACAGGTAATAACAGATGTGCCTGATTCTTTTTATTTCGAAATTTGCATCATCATTTTAAATGTTTTAATGCATGATCTTTATAAGGGCCCCTCTTCTTCATTTCTGGATAACATTTTTTTTTCTTTAATTTGGGGATAATAACTACTTTGTTAATCAAACTCTAGCTACTTAATTTGGTTATTACCCATGCAGCCAAAAACAAACATCGATCTGGCTTCCCATGAGCAATGAGGTGAAGATCGAGGATGTGTGTAACATACACCAGTATGATACACAGAAAAATCTCTCAATTTGGGACAATTTCTCTCAAAGGAAATCAAAAGAGTGGAAGAAAAGTAAGAACGAAGAGAAAATGAAAGAAAGACTGAATCAAAGAAATCTGATATTTCTCATTAATTTCCTTCTTTACCATCATTGCCTATTTATATCAAGGCTAACTGAATTCTTAACTAACTTGAATACACTGTCTCCATTTCCTTACATCTATTCTATACAATTTTTCCACTTACCTGGAGAGCTTTGCTTAAATTGAAAACTAATTCATTTGTGCGGCCTTTTCCTCTCCTGACTCAGCTCTTGGCCCAACTTTAACAGCTCTTCTGACACTCTCCCCTCCTCCAAACTAACCTTGTCCTCAAGGTTTGCATCAGGGAATTGTTGCACAATAAAATCATAATCTTCCCAAGAAACATCTGATATAGGAAGGTTAGACCATTGTATCAGGATTTGTGGAACAGGAGCATTATTCCTTTTTATCAGTCTTCTCCTCAAGATAGCAACTGGCTCAACCCTCCATTTTCCATCTGACCCCATTAATGGCAATGTGGAAGCAATTGGTTCACCAGTACCAATTCTTTCTTTTAGTTGAGACCAAGCTTTTAAAAAACTTAGTTTTAACTTAGTTTAAACCGTTTTTTGGACCCTCTTACGTTAAGTATTTGTAAGAAAACTGTTATTTATGAAAAAACCGTTTTAACAAAATTAAAACCGTTAAAATCAATGTTTTAGAGGTGTTTAAACGCTGTTAAAATATTTTTCACATTATTGACGGTCTAGAAGTTCACTATAATGTTTATCCTATGCATATTAACAATTAAAAATTTTAAACTCTTTATTACTGTTGTCTTAAATTTTTTCATTATAATTTTTTAATATTATAATTTTCGTTTCATAAGTTTGAGTTGCACCTTCAACTGAGTCATCAATTCTTTCCAGAATTGACTTGTGAATATGGGATCCCTATCTGAGATCAGTTTGATAGGCATTCCATGCAGCTTGTATACATTTTCCATAAAGAGTTTAGCTACCAAGGGTGCTGTATAAGGTATTGGAATTGGGACAAAATGTGCATATTTTGTGAACTTATCAATAATGACCATAATACCCTCTTTCCCTGTCAACTTAGGCAATCCAGTGATAAAATCCATACAAATTACCTCCCATGCTCCCTGTGGTACTGGTATATATAGGATCTAACAATCTAGGAGGGCATATGTTTTCACCTTTGTTTAACTGGCAAATATGACAAGATTTAACATGAGATAAAATGTCATCTTTCATATTTGGCCAATAAAATATTTTCTTGGTTCTCTGCAAGGTGCCCAACATCCCAAAATGACCTCCTATACTGGAATCATGCATCCACTGCATAACTTTGCATCTCCAGTCACCATTTGTTCCTATATACAACCTGTTTTTATACCTGATAACTCCTTGATGGATTGTGACAGTAACCTCTCTAGGTGCTGCCTCAGTAGGTTGCAACTGCTGTTGGGCCCAACTGTCATTCACATAGCTTGCTTTCAACTCATCTATCCATTGTGGAGTTACTTCAGAAATGGCATGAACTGTAGCAGTGCCCTCACCCATTACAATTTTTCTTCTAGATAAAGCATCTGCAGCAATGTTTTCATCCCCTTTCATGTACTGAATTGTATAATCCATACCCAAGAGTTTGCATAAGCCTTTGTGTTGGGGGGGTATGGTTTAATCTTTGGTCAAACAAATACTTGAGGCTAATATGGTCAGTCTTGATCACAAAATGGGACCCTTGCAAGTAATGTCTCCATTTTTGAACTGCTGACACCACTGCTAACAATTCCTTTTCATATGTGGATTGAGCCTATAACTTAGCCCCTAATGCCTTGCTAAAATATGCAATTGGTATCTTACCTTGCATTAAAACAGTACCAATACCTTTGTCACTTGCATCAGTTTCCAGAATAAAGGGTTGAGAGAAATCAGGCACTGCACATTGCTGATTTGAGTGTGTGGAAGGCTGTCTCAGCTTCAGTGGTCCATCTAAATGCATCCTTTATTAGCAAATCAGTCAAAGGCTTACTGATAGCTCCATATCCCTTAATAAACCTCCTGTAGTAGCCAGTTAGTCCAATAAATCCTCTTAATTCCTTGACAATTCTAGGTACAGGCCATGTGGCCATAGCCTCTATCTTACTAGGATCAGTGGCAACTCCAGCAGCACTGATTACATGTCCCAAATACTCCAGCTTTTCCATTCCAAACTCACATTTGGATTGTTTGGCAAACAACTTATGATTCCTCAAAATTTGTAAAACTGCCTCGAGATGACTGACATGAGATTCAGCATTTGAACTATATATCAAGATATCATCAAAGAATACCAAAACAAATTTCCTCAAGTAAGGCTTGAAAATGTGATTCATAATGAGTGATTGAAAAGTGGCTAGTGCATTGCTCAATCCAAATAGCATCACCACATATTCAAAATGGCCTTCATTTGTTCTGAATGTTGTTTTAGCAATGTCCTCTTCCTTCATCCTTATTTGATGGTAACCTGATCTGAGGTCTATTTTTGAAAAATCCGGGTTCCATCCAATTCATCCAATAGGTCCTCTATCACTGGCACATAATATTTGTTCTTAATAGACAGAGAATTCAATTTCCTGTAATCTACACATTTCCTCCAACTACCATCCTTCTTTTTCACCAATAGGGCTGGGGATGCAAAAGGGCTTGATGATGGTTGAATTACAGAAGATTTGAGTAGTTCTTCTATAATTTTTTCTATTTCTATCCTCTAAAAATGACTGTACCTATAAGGTCTTAAGTTCACTGGTTTAGCACCTAGTACCAATGGTATTTTATGATCACAATGGCGCCTTGGGGGTAATTCAGTGGGTTCTTTGAACACATCTTCAAATTTAGATAGAACTGATGTCACACCAGTATTCTGTCCTTGATAAATCACATTCTCAGATTTTATGTGCATAATTTGAGCCCATAGTACCTCACCTCCTTGTTACTCCTGTTGAATGTTGATGGAGTTGCACATATGGATCTGAGCATGTCTTCCTTCATCTGAAGTTTAACTAACTGACCCTCCTTCTTGAAGGCTATCCAATTTTCAAGCCAATCCACCTGCATGGGCCTATACTGTCTCAACCAATCTAGGCCTAGAATCATGTCATACCCCTAAACATCTAAAACTCTCATACTGTCTTTGAACTGATACCCTTGCAGATTATACATCAAATCATTACACCTGGTATCAGTTGCCATTTTCTGGCCATTGGCAAGTGTCACAATCATAGGGGTAGATTGGGAAATGTTACACTGGATGCCCTGAAGGGTGAGTGGGTGGATAAAATTGTGGGTACTGCCACTATCCATGAGAGCACAAATATCTTTAGATCCAATTTTCCCCCTAAACATCATGGTAGATGCTTGATGTTGAGGAGTTACACACATAGAAACTACTACCTCCTCTATTTTCAACTCTCCAAAAGGCATTCTTTCACTGAATTCCATTTCAGGCAATCTGAATTCCTGACCCAGTTCTTCATTTCCTACCAGCCTGTTAACTGTGACCTTACGCTGATGCCCAGGGAAATATTTATCACCACATCTGAAACATTGGCCTAAAGCCTTTCTTTGTTCAAACAAGGCATTTCTGGTGTATGGCTGATTTGATTTCCCTTCCAGTGGCTTAGGTTTATTGAGGTTGTTTTGGTTGGTTGGTACAGTTTGAGGAATTGAAGGTTTGAATCCCATTCTACTCTTCTTAGCTTGATACTCAAATGCAACCTCCATATGTTTGGCTTGATTGAAAGTATCTAACAGATTCAATGGGCATCTTGCTAAGACTAAATGCTTAATATCCTCTCTCAGCCCATTTATAAATTCTTGAAGAAAATGTGACTCTGGAGTAAGGGGCTGTCAGCAAGCATTTACTTTTGATTATTTCAAATTGCTCCATATACTCCTGCACAGACTGAGTTTGTTATAGCTTCTTCATTTCTTCTTGAGCACCAAACACTGTTTTTCCAGAAAATCTTGTTCTTACTAGCTGACATAACAGATCCCATGAGGGATGATCATGGTTGATATGATATCTTCTATACCAAGAACTTGCCACCCCTTGAAAATTAACTACTGCCTGGATAGTTTTGTGTTGTTCTGGTATGTGAAACAAGTCAAAGCAGTATTGACATTTTGCAATCCACTCATCTGGGTCACTACCATCATAAGAGGGAAAATCTTGACGAAGACCAAAGATCTTAGTGTCTCTCCTATGTCCTCCATCTTCACCTCTTTCTAGATAAGATCTACCATAATTGGAACCATACCCTTCACCATTCATGCCAAAAGAGCCATCCATGGTACCTTTGGGTGTATGAGCAATGATAGACTCAATTCTTGCAATTCTTGACTCTGTGTCGCTCTGCAACTGAGCTTTAAAAGCTGTAAATTGAACATTTACCAACTTTAACATTGCATGCTGCTGAGCTGCTTCTTGAACCCTAAGTCTCTTGGCATCATCCTTCACCCTGATGTCTCTCTCAATCTACATTTGATCGATCTGCTGTTTCAATTCCTTCAAAGACGTGAGAATCAAACTTTCATGCTCCATTCTGTCACCACCTCTGACAGACGAAAAGCGCTCTGATACCACTTTGTAACATACACCAGTATGATACATAGAAAAATCTCTCAATTTGGGATAATTTCTCTCAAAGGAAATCAAAAGAGTGGAAGAAAAGTAAGAACGAAAAGAAAATGAAAGAAAGATTGAATCAAAGAAGTCTGATATTTCTCATTAATGTCCTTCTTTACAATCAATTTCCTATTTATATCAAGGCTAACTGAATTCTTAACTAACTTGAATACACTGTATCCATTTCCTTACATCTATTCTATACAATTTTTCCACTTAACTGGAGAGCTTTGCTTAAATTGAAAACTAATTCATCTGTGTGGGCTTTTCCTCTCCTGACTCAGCTCCTGGCCCAACTCCCGGCCCATTACTTTCTCCAACGGTCACTAACTGTTCTTCTGACAATGTGACAGATAAGTGACTACATTATTTTATGGTAATAGTCTAATAGACCATGTGATCCTTTTATTTCTGTTTTAAGAAAGCCTCATACAGTAAAATATATTTCTTGTTGAAACAAATATACCCTGCGGCGAAGAAAATAGAAGACATACATGCACCTATAATCATTATTCGTAATATTAAATATATATAAATTAATTGAAATTTCCGTTAATATTAAATATATTTCTCAAATTATCTTTAAAAAAATAAGACTTGATTCGCAAGTCAATTTCCATATAATGAACATGTTTGAGCTTATTTGGATAATTATTAGAATTGAAATAAAAAATAAATGTGTGGTATAAACCTATCAATACTAGTAGAGTGAGGCTATATTGCATTTTGCAAAGCGTAGTTAGGTAGCGTGTTTCGGCTCTATTCGTCAAAATCTTAGATCAAATGGTCAATCGAAGTCACTCAACACAATCTACATATTGAAACATTATAGATTACCAATTTTTTTTATTTTTAGAGTTTTCTAACTATTTTTTTGGATTTTTGAAAGTTGTATAGAAAATTAATGCACAAAAATTTGTATATAAAATGGGTCATTTTCAAAAATAAAAAAAAGTTAAAAAACTCTAAAAATAGAAAATTTTGGTATGTAAATAGGTTTCATTATTAAGATTTGCAAAGCGCAATAGCCTCACTCATACTAGTATACTACACATAATATAATAATGACCTTAACCAAAAAAAGGGAAAAGAGTATCATCTTGTGCATGTATAGTACAGGTTGATTAGAGTTAACTTATTTATAAAAGTGAACCCTAGTTGTCTTAGGACTTTTATAAATATGTGTGATCGCACCAAAAAATATACACTTTCACCTAGGAAATGCCTATAGAATTAATCCAAATCATTAGCATATGCATCTGATTACATGCATTTTATTTTCTTTTCTAGTTATTGCTTTATAATTGGTTGTTTCAGGTCAAACAAGGCAAGAATCAAAGAAATTGGATCTGATTGGAGCAGAAAACGACCTGGACCCGATCTGGATTTGATATGGTCTGTAAGAGTAACATACGGCAGCAGTGCAGGATAAGGAAGGAAATCTGGATTTGATAGCTATTTAAACACCTGCTAGGGCAACGTTTCAGAAGTTCCTTCTTTCACAATTTCCAGCAGTCTCTTGAGAGAGTTAGAGAGTTTTCTTAGAGAAGAAGAAAGGTGAAGCCAGAAGAAATCAAGCGAGCAATAGGCGAGAAGACGGCGAGCAAGCAAGGCGACGAGCAAGATACGCGCGTGCAACATCGAGACCAAGCTTTACTGTTCTTTCTCTTTTCCTTACTTGTTGAGATTGAGTTGTGTACTTGTTGTTGCATGATGACTTGTTTTGTTTACTTTACTTGCTTGTTTGCTGTTGTATCGGCCATGTCTGGCTAAACCGTTAGTTTCTAGGATTAGGATGATGTATTAACTTGGTTTTTGGTCTTTATGAAGTTTTCTTGATTATCCTTTATTTTAGTTCCTTGGTATTGTGTATGAATTGTTGATTGCTTGCTAAGTTTTAATTACGTGTCCGAACCGGTAACCAGTAAGTGTTGGCCACACTCTAGGTTTTAAACCTTAGTACACACGTGACTGGATTTAGTTAGTACACGAGGTGGGTTAGAGATCCGAGAGGGCAATCAGGCAACACGCGAGAGCGGGGCTTTACACTACTCGAGAGGGAGGTACACCTTGGGGCACCAATACCGGGACATAGGTTGGGTTTACAAGCGAGAGCTGTGATCTGTACCTATGGTGGTTAGAACTGTGTTAGGAATTAAGCCAACAAGCGAGAGCTGAGGTTTGGTGCTTGATATTGTATTAACCAAAACTAAATGTTTTAATATCAAGAATTCGTAATTACCAATTTACTTGAATTGCGCACCGACCGTATGTGAGAGTGATGGCCGGTACACCTCTTTCCGATAGACGCGAGAGCGCGGTTTGGTTAGTTGTGTTGATTGCACGTGACAGGTACGGTTAGCGTAATTCGAGGCGAAGTGACGACTAATCCAACGTCCTAGAAACGCCTTTTATATATTTGCACTTCGTTTTTATTAATTGTTGTTTATTTAGGAATTTAACTAAAACCTCCCGAATTGTGATTTTTACATAGTTTAAGAAATAAACTAAGTCTAGTCCGGTTTTGCCAGTTGTCTCTGTGGATTTAACCCCACACTACACCACAACCAAGTCGTACGCTTGCGACTAAACTGTAGTCTAGTTGGGATTTAAAAGTAGTGAACTTTTGAGTGAACAATGTGGGTTTCTATTTTTTTTTTTTCAAATTAGCCTTGTACATAATTCAAAACCTAGAGCAGCCATTAGAGAGTCAAAATAGCTAAATCTTTTTCACTCAAAGTGATTGATGGGCTTCGGTATTCGAGTGCCGAGCACCGAAGACCAACTACGTTGCAGATTAGTGAATACAATGAAGTCTCTAGTGTCTATCATATAGGCTTAAGTTCCAACCTCCACTAAGTGTCCAAGTGCTCCTTTTATAAGCTAGAGTCCAAGACCTTCATATGACAATGAGGGGGAGCCGAAATAAGGCAAAAGATCCGTGATTGGAGGCAATCACAGAACTCCTTCCTCTTGGGGAGTCGGCATGCTATTTGGGCCGATCTGCCTGCGGCCCAGAAGACACGAATTCGGCTTTGAGCCCATAGACCAGTGTATTGGGCCTATCAATGATAGAATCTCTAGCTAAATAAGAGAACTTAAACTCTCACCACTTATATCTAATTCTTAATCCATAGGATCCTTCCTTTTTCTTACCTTTGTGGTGCTTTTATGTTTCTCTTGCTCGTGTGTGGTGCAAATTTTTAACCAGTGTAATTAAGGTCATTTTCTTGTCTTCTTTGGCTCTTGCTCTATTGATTATTTAGTAAGGAGAATGGTTCAAACTTGTAAGAGACGTTGTGTTAGTGGAATTGGCGCAATTCATTTGGTTGGTGATTGTGAGGCCGTTCTCCTCTATTTCTTGTCAATTTTTTCTATTTTTGCCGAACGTATATCGTATGTTAAAATATAAATACTTAGTAAGACAGTATCATTATAAACATGTTAACGTTATGCAATACCATTAGAATTTTCATATATTATTACTTTTTAGAAAAATATACACACTTAGCATGTAAATATAATTAAGTACATGGAAGCAATACACTATGATAAATTATGTTACTTTGTAACTGAAAAAACAAAACAAAACAAAAAAGAAAAAGAAAAAGAAAAAGAAATACAAGACAAGATCAATATGCATGATTATGTGAGGGATCAACGGGAGTTATTCTTGCAAACAAGATATTTGGAAGAAAGCTTATAGATGCTTTTTTTTTAAAAAAAAAAAAAAGAAAAAAAAATGGATAGGTGCAGCAGGTGCCAATTAATTTGTAATCCAGGCAGGCGCCTCAACGCCTGTCGGTACATGCATGCCATCCATGTACATTGTACGATAATACTATATATTTTTCTTTCAGCACCCTTGGTTATAACATTGACTCCGTTTAATCCGTCTGATTATAATCGGACGTTTATGTATGTAAGTATGACACCTTAATTGATGAAAGACAGGATTAACTGGGGTAGAAATAATAATGTTGGAATCCGGCTCAAAGCCATGCGAATGCATTTTAAAATGGATAGATCTCCGTGAAATGTGGCAGCTGCTACCAATTCTTCAATGGCTTCTATATAAATATAAATATAAATATATATATTAATTTGTCTTCTACAATGTGTGTGCCGCTACAAACATAAAATATTAAAATATACACTACTAAATTAATATATAATAGTTAATTGAAAGTAAAATTTGTCAGTATCATCTTCTCAGATCTCCTCGCGCGGAGGTTATATATATATCTATATAGCCTATATATGCATTATTAGTATATAATAACCTATATAACCAAATAAATATATAGAGAGAGAGAAGCAATTGAGAGCTAGGTGTTGAATTGATAGCACAATTAATTTCTGCGAAAAGTACTTGAAAACAGCAGAAAAAAAAAAAAGAAAGAGAAATTAAGAGCAAAGTGAGAAGAAGGGGAGTTAGTATGGAAAATGCAAATCATCCCGAACACAGTCAAGCGGAACTGGGAGAAGTGATGAACGATCTGCAGAGAGGGTTTGATTCCGCCAGCTACCTCGACATGTTAATCCAGGGCGAAGGCGAATCGGGAGCGAACGATGTTGGTGCTCAAGCTCTCATCCAGGAGATAAAGGGTTGCTTTTCAAGAGCCATGACTACTCTCAACTCTTCAACTCAAGCTACTAATAGTAATGGGTTTCTCAATCCGCTTGATTTGCCAGCTTACCCTCCTCATGATCCTCACAGTCACAGCAACCCCAACGTCCAATCCAATCGTCGAAGAAGAAATAATAGGCAAAGGTACTCATAATTTGCTGGTACATTCATTTGTATATCAAAGCTAGGTTGGTTCGACACCGAAGATTTCATTATTTGATACTTGGCAGATCTAATCAGGGAAACATTATTTAGGTATTTTGAAGACAGGGCTAATTATAGATTTATTCTCTTTACCAGTGCGCTGACTTCTTCAATTCTTTGGTGCCCTAAATTTTGGGATCTTCTATATATACATCACAGACAATTAAGTGACCAAAACTTGTAACATTTTCATTATCTTTAGTATTTGAAGATTATAAATTAATTAGGTGCTCCTTTAATTGCAGGGATGAGCTGGGTACTGGTACCTCACAAGAAATGCTGCTATTTTTGGAAAATCCAGACGATTGCTATGCTTGGAGGATTAATGAGCAAAGGGAAGTTCAAAATTCAGCATATCCAAGGTACGTACAACAATCTTGGCACCGCAGAAGCACATACGATTTTGTGATTAAGATGTCTTTTTTATTCTTTTGTTTAACAATTAAAAGCCCCCACATGCAATTGAGTCTGCATTTATATTAATTATACTGATCATTATTCATTAGCATAATTTAGAAACGTGTGAATTATATATAGCCTGAACTCCGAACCGGCCGGTTGTCAATTAATGAAGAATTAATGCTACTGTTGTATTAGCTTAAACTCGATCTCTGAACGATTCAATAAATTGTAAAGGAACAAAACAAATGACCAAGTCAGTTCTCTTTACCATTTCACCATTTGTATAAGAAGATAGCTAGAAAAAGCAAAAGAAGTAAAATTTGCGATTGCTTGCTTTTGTACCGCCTAGGTTAAACTGAACTCAAGTGAGGTTCACCGTTCATGCTCATGCTGAAATTTTATGAGCAAATTTAGTGCATCTCAGTTGGAAGAGTAATTACTATTAGTACGTACTGATTTTCGTAAGCATTCAGTTGGAAACGTAATTAGTATGTACTGATGTAAGCATCTTGATTGTCTAGTTCTAGAATCGACACTAACTTAATTACCTGCTGAAAATGGCAAAACAATAATTAATCCGGTTAGCGGCTATATATACTGAACAACAACTCACCCATCAAAGCACCGAAAAAGGTTTGGAAAAGGTTACCAACTTACTGTATATGCTGTTATTGATCCTCATCCATCCAAAATTCCAAATGCAGGATAAGGTTACTATTAGTTGTTAAACTAAGCAGTGTAACAAGGACTATATATTACTATATATTTTGAAACAAACTGGTACGCATGGAATACAAACTATTTCAAATTAAAAATCAAAAATGATTTTTTAATTTCTTTTTAAGTTTTAACCAGCTAAAAGTAAAAAATGATCAGATAGCGTAAAATGATAGAACATAACAAGATCTTTCTAAATTGAAAATGTAATAATTATGCCAAATTAAAGATATTGTAGTGACTAGTGAAGCAGAAAGAACATTTACTTAAAAGATCTAGAAAACCCTTCAAATGCTCTTGTGATTTGGGCAAAAAATGTCTGTGAGATGTTTAGAATCAAATTAAGCAGCTTTAACCTTTTTTTCCTCTCTTTTTTTGAAGTTATACATGGATTAACTTTCGGAAAAAAATTGCCCAAAACTTTACTGTACAATTAAACCTAGCTCTTGTAACGATGATTTATAAAAAACAGCAATAACAAAAGAAAACTGAAAAGAACAAGGTTTAGTGGGGAGTTGCAATGCAGTCAGAAATAGTGAAAACATATGCTTGAGCTGCAAATTAATATCTAATCTATACATTGTGTGTATAGATATAGTATATACCATATATACTCTAAATATGTGTGTGCGTGCCTCATGTGTTTGCGTTTATCCTGGAGAGTTTAGAAGCAAATCAAATGTATAATTGTATTTGGACAATGTACATCGATCATTTACTAGTTAATGAGTCATTGGAATGGCATAATTGATTCCTGATTAAATTTGATACATACGAATCAGATAATTTGACATCATATTAATTTCATGATTAACTAATGAGTGATTATATACGTTACCATGCTTTCAATATTCACAAACAAACAACCAAACTTTCCAGGATCACGTAATAATTAGTAAATTAAATTTCAAATAAAGCAAACTAATTTTGTGCAATACTAAATTAAGTGTAATTGAATTTATACCTGCTTGCAGGATCTACTATGACTGCGCTTACAAAGATGAACTAAATTGTTGTGCCACAAAAGCAGTGCGGCGCTTGGAAGAACATGAACATGAACATCCATCAATGTATGAGGTTGTCTACATTGGTCAACACACATGTATGCATTGCAATTAATTGAACGGGTAAAGCCAAAATTTCCAACTGAGTATCAAGTCAAGCTCCAGAATTAGAAGCTCCTATTCGATCTTCTACATCCGATGCATCAAGGCAAGGGAAAAAGAGGGAGAACAAATTAAATGCATGGGAGGAAATTATATATATTGAATTGGGAAATTAAGCAATAATTATTTTTCATTAAGTTTTTAATTTTGTGGCTGAATTTTTGGTTTTTATTATATATCTAGAATTCAAGTCAGTTTCACTGATTTCTTAATTTATTCTTTATTAATTGTATTACGTACGTACTATCATTATATATGTTCTTCTATAGATGTTTGTTGAACTTTTAATTCTCATTTAATTGATAATATGAAACTTGTCAATTGGCATAAATCACACATCCTGATTTTTGGGATCAATGTCATTAGAATGTATTAATTATACATAATCATATATTGAGTGCGTAAATTAAATGTGTCATCAAATCATCTACTGCATTTCTTAAATTAAAAAATGAAGTTAATTTACATAATTTCAAACAAATTAAAGAAATAATATTTTAGTACTAGATTAATTGCCTGTCAATATCGATCATAGCATGGCCGGAATGACAACATTAATAAACATTAGTAAGTGCATCTTTACAAATTAAAAGAGATTAGAAAGTACATCCATGCATGATGAGATCATCAACAGGCACCGAGATTCCATGTATGAAATTAATACTTAATTACGTACAAAGAAATTACACTCTTCTCCAGTGGATGATACTATATTGGATAAATTTAGAGATAACTACAATATGCTTTGTGATTTGGAGCTAGAGAAAGATGCACAAGGGTATCTAGAGGGGAGAGCAAAGACCAGTTAACAATAATTAGAGAGACTATAACCGAGTATAAATGCTGGTTCAGAGTTTGACATTGTAAATAACTTGTATTTTCTTTCATTTCTTCTGAGGGTTTTATTTTGTTCTTCCATCTTTTCTATTATTTTAATTAATTAGTTGCAAATACAAGAACCACCAATCAGTGATCATATGTACATATTAATTTTATGCCAATGTCGTTTGCATTAATGTAAATAATTGGGCGTTTTACCTCCATCATTTTGTGAACACACACACACAGATATCTGCAGGCTCTTCTCTCAACTTCCACCACTTATTACTTCATAATGTTTATTTTAGTACTACGAAATTGTTAAAATTAATTAGTAGTTATCAAAATATAACATAAAAAATATGATCAATCAAATTTTAGAAACATTAATGATTTGATGGAAGCTTAAAGCTTCAACTTCAATACAATATTGAGCTTGTTAGATGTGTAAGAGTAGAGTGGACAATCTAAAGCTAAATTCCAATCACCTTCAATCAATCGTATATTTTAGGCCGGTTCTTTGATCTTTTGGACGAGAATGATATATATATATATAGTCTTGGATGCTATTTGTTAAATTTCAACAAGTCATGAACAGATTGTTATATATATTTTTGGATTTTTGATTAATGAAAAGACTGTGTGCATTAATTGTGATTGGGGATTTCCTTTTATATATGTGCCAAGGGAATAAGGGATAGGCCACAATCCTGCATGCCTTCTAGTGGTAACATTAATAAACATTAGTAAGTCATAACTCATAACGTTGGGCTGCTACTGTGGTAGTCTCAACAAGCCACAAAATATACAAGTGCCATGAAAAATTTCCATCATAGTTACTTCATAATAAGCACTACAATTTCCCAGTTACTCTTCTCTCTTGCGTTATAGAGACTAGCTAATAGATTTATAGCGGATTAGAGATCGATTAAGCTCAAATAACGCTGTTAAAATTGTGCCCATTAGCAAAATAGTTACAAATTCTATATAGGGTTGATTTGAGCTTCCAAGCTTTCTAGCTATGCCATGTTATTATTATTCTCAAACATTAATTTTATTTCTCTTTTTATATTTGGTAATAAAATGACTCAGTTTAATTTTATCTTTTTTTTTTCATTAAAGGGATAATATGATTTGCTTAGAAAACAATTTAACACTCGAAATATTTGTAACTCTTTATATTCTTTTACTTGAACAGAGGTGTTAGCAAAAAATATACAGTATACAAAATATATTTGTGTTTAAAATTGTTTAATAAGATATATTTTATGAAAGAAGTATTTTTATTTCAAGCTCCGATTCAGACTTGTATTTTACTAATTTGCATTTTTGGCGTGGCCTATATATATATTCGTCTTAAATCTTAATTGTTATTAGTTCTTTATTATTGGTAAGTCACTTGAAGCAATATAATATTAATTAATCCGCGGCTGTTATATATTGGCAACTTGCTTTTTATGTATCTCCACTAGCATAAGGCATAACAATACATATATATATATATATATATATAAAATTAATTAATGTCAAGAAAATGGGAAGTTTAATTAAGCTAGGCGGCCACATGTTAATGTTATAGCTTATCTGAAAGGCCAGGCATGAGGCTAGGAGCAGATTACGGAATAGTAAAGTAGTACCCATCACGCGGACAGTACTGAGGAGCATTAGCATATATATAATTATTATATATAAAGAACTATAAATTAATATAAATAAATTAATTAAGATTAATTATCATTATTCATTAATGTTATTCACGTGGTTGATAATGATGCCGACATCTCTCTCGTTCCCCTGCTCTTGCAATGACGTTGCACCGCTGACGTCACAAGTCAAACATCATTTTCTTGCACTTGCAGTTGCAGGAGCTATATAGCTTTTGTGTTTTGACTTTTTTTATCATTTATTTTATATATTATATATTTAGATGCTTGATTGATGGATGGATTACCTAATTAATTAAATGGCCGGCGCCTATTGAGCTGTGCAAAAGCCAGCAAGGTTCATTTTCCTGGTGCCCAAGGCCAAGAGGCAGCAAGTCCGGATCCTTTGTTCTAATGTACAATGTGTTACGTGTATTCGGCAGCAAATCTATGCTCCTTATAATACATATTGGTTGTCCTAATCCTGCAACAGTCAGTATTTAATCTAAGGTTATTGGAGTAGATATGAACCATAGGATCTTAGACGGGATTTTCTATAACATCATTTTCGTGTTGAAGTTTTCAATTAGTTATTTTTGCGACCGTTACACACAAAGTTACATAAACTTGTAAGGAAGTGTATCGTTTGTGCATTTAATCAATGATTACCTATAATCAATTCCAAAATTAATTCATTTTTGTGTTTGATAAGAATGGTATGGCATGAGCATTTAATTGGTTCTTGTTGTAAGTATTTTGAAGGATATGAGCATTCTACTACAAAAAATAAACTAGAAAGTTCATGAAAAAAAAACAATAGATGAATTCTGTTCAAGTAATAAATAATTATATAAGAATTATGTTGAAGTTTAAAAACAATTTGAAAATTATTAGTAATAAAACATAGATGAATTGTTAAGGACTTGAGCGATACATTTAAAGGATCACCATGGAAGATTAATTACAAGAAATTTCATTCCAAGTAATTTTGGTACATAGCAATTATTTGTCTAACATCCCCAACATTTAAAAATTTTACATTTGTTATATTTTTTTTATTATTCCTTTGTAATTTTGCAAGGTTGGTTATATATTTATAATGATATATCCCATTATTTACTGTTTGTTAATTTTTTGACATAAAATAAATTAGGTGATTAAACAAAAAAAAAATAAATTATCAAAACAGAAACAGATTAGTGTGGAAAAAAAAAAGGAAAAAGTTCTCATATCGTACTCATATAATATATGTTTTACATTTATTTGAAGGTATAGATTTTATTAGCTTTTATGTTTAGCTGAACTATTATTTTGTATTATGTGGTTTAATTAATGTTGTCATGTTGCAATGCACGGGCATATTACTAGTTGAAGTTTAAGGAAGCAGGTTTTTTTTTTTTTTTTTTGAGATAAAGATGAGCGTTACCTTTAGAGGAAGCAGGTTTATAAGGAAAAAGAAAAGAAAAGAAAAAAGGTAATACCAAGTTACCAACTATCTACTCTCCACGCATCCGGCTATGTGCATTTGATTGGAATGGATCAAGTTTAAACTCGTCGTAACTCTCAATTCATCTCATTTCATTCACGTTCTATGGCCTTGCTTTTATTATGTAATGTTATTGCTCGCTCAGTCGCTCTCTCTATACATGTATAGAAAAATATAGCACATTATATTCCGTAATTAATGAAGCAATGTATATATATATGGAGGGATGGTCTAATCACGGATTTGATTTATAGATTAAGGAATCTCAGCTAGGGCATATTAAGATTGATCGATGCAAAATAATAGAATATATAATTTTAATAATTTACTGCCGCACCACAAGTATGTTGGCATTGATATAAAAGGAAACTTCATCCGTTCACTGGGTCAAACGCACCATAGCATCATCATTGACTTTCTCCCGACGTGGCCTTGCCATATCATATTTGAAGACACGTTGTAATATATCTTTAATGATTTCTCTCTCCGCTCTAAGACTGATGTGAAATATCTGCTAATAATCCTTAATACTAAATTGGTTCGGTTCACAAGCGTATGAACCTACCAATGTAGTACTCAAGTGTCGAATCCACAGGGACAACACGTAATACACTGATTTCTAACCTAATTCACCGATCTAGACTAATCAATTCTCAGGTTTTGCAAAAGAAAATAAATCCTAATAAAATAAACACTAGCAACAATTGGTAGAACTCGATAAAACATGATCTAGGGACTTCAGTGTCGTATCCCTTGTAGATGCAATTTACTCGACTAATACTTTTAATTGAATTATTGTGAGAGGATATCAATAAATATTGGTACTAAACTACAATTTCTTGGCTTAATACCATACATAAACTCTCGGGTTTCACGATTAAGTTCCTTACTTACGAGTCTATGGTTCATTAAATTCATGACACAGGTTGGTAAAATTCCTAAATCATACTTCACGATTAAGTACCTCGCACAATTAATAGTCAATTACCGGGATCTCTTAAGTTAATGCTTTACGGTTAAGTATCTCGCCTAACTTAATTTATTTCTTCAATTCCAAAACTAAGTTGAATTGGTTCAATCATAACCCTAGTTTCTAAGATTTTATGCAAAACGATTAAGTAACACATGAGCAATTAAACAAAGAAATAAAATCACAACATGATAATTAAAAGCATTCTCCAAGTGAAATTAACAACTACAAGTTCAACTAAAACCTACATCCCTAGATAGGGGATTAGCCTCTCATGGATACAAAAAGAAAACAACAAGAGTTCATGTTCAAGATCACAAACAAAAGAGAGAAAAAGAGAAGGAAACCAAACACCGAGTTTTTCGCTCGAATCTTCGCTTCAATCTCCAATTCTCGCTCCAAGCTCTTCTCTCTAACCCTAGATCTATTTTAACTTGATCCCCAAGAGTGCTAGACAACCCCTAGAAAAGAGAATAGGAGTCTATATATAGAACCCCCGGCCATAAACATACCAAAAATCGCTTAAAACATCAATAACTAACTTTCTGCGCACTTATGGGGTATACCACCCTTCTACTCTCGGAGTTATGCTCGTTGATAGGAAGACCGCCGGACGGACAAGGCGGACCGCCCCCGACAATTCCAGTTCGTCCATGTTACTGTTTCGGCCATAACTTTCTCATTTTAACTCCAAATTGGACGATTCAAAGCTCGTTGGAAAGCTTGAAACAAGCTCTACAATATAGAAATGATAGCACATACTTTCATCCAATATATCATGCCCATATTTGGTATTTTGATCCACTGTCATCCAAATTGCTCCAAATCTGTAAATAAAAGTGAAAGCACAGCAGTATCTTGATCTTGACATGAAACAAAGTACATTCAAACAAAATCTAACTAAAATTGGTTGAATTTTTTAAATAATTTCTTTATAAAATGGTATAAAATACCGACTTATCAAAGACCGGCGCCATCATTACCCTACTCCACGATTTCTCTTTCCGACGAAACTTTACGTCTAATCAAACTTTAATGCCCATCAAAAATGTCTCCGCCAGTTTATTTTTTCTCTGGCGATTGCATGTTTGAATTTTGAAAAATCCTGCTACCCCAATATAGTTGTTACATTCCTTAGGTAGTTGTTACATTGATCCATAGTAGTTGTTACATTTTCTAAGTACTTGTTAAATTTGTCTATAGTAGTTGTTACATTCCCTAAGTAGTGTTGTTACATTCTTTGTTAAGAGTAGTTGTTACATTTTCTATATAAGTACTTGTTACATTTGCTCATAGCAGTTGTTACATTCTCTTAAGTACTAGTTACATTTTCCAGAGTAGTTGTTACATGTACACTTGTGAGATTTAACTTGTCTGTCATATAAATTTTGGCATTCCGCGTGTAGTTGTTACATTCTGCGTGTAGTTGTTACCACTGAGTGTTAGTTGTTACCGTGAAGAAGGAGAGAGATTTTGTGGAGACCAGAAAAGAAAAAAAAGAATCATCTGTCCAAAATACAATTGATATGACTTTTGTCAATGTCTGAAAAAAAATGGCTAGCTAATTAGTAGGGCCGTATAGTTAGGGCTGAAAACGGCTCGCCGTTTGGCGTGTGTTCCGTTCTGTTTCGTGAAAACAGAACGGGTAACGCAAGCCCATTTTATTTCGTCCGGCCCAACGAAACGATACACAGAACTTGGCCCAGTTTCGTCCGGCCCAACGAAACGCAAACGCAAGCAGGGTGTATCGTGACCGTTTATTTCTGTTTCGTCATGAATCTTGATGCGCTGTTTAACAAAACCCCCAAACCCTACCCCGCCGCTCCCCCCCCACCCCCCCACCCCCATCACTTTTGTCCCCTCTCCTCTTTCGTTCTCCCCTCTCTGAAACCCTATCCCGCCGCATCGACGATCACATCTGTCTCCTCTTTCGTCTCCCCCCTCTGAAACCCTGAGTCCGCCATTCTTTCTGTCCCCTCCCCTGATCCCCTCTGAGCTCTCACACACCTTGCTTGCATGCCTCATTTAATGGCGATGGAGGGTTGTCAACCCTCCGTCAGACCTTGTCTAGCATGTGGTACCGATCTGTACCAGTACCAGTACCAGTGCTTGCTAAAACCTAGATCTGATGCAAGGGTGCTTGAGTACCTTCGATCGGCGAGATGGCGACCTATATCACCATGTTTCCAGAGTCCATAACCCGAGAGCATGATACTACACACTCTAGCCTGGGATTCTAATGGATCTGACTGAGAAGCTGGTGATATAGGTCGCCGCTTCGTCAATCGTCAGTAATCAGTCTGAGACAGCCAGACAGGTACTCGATTGTATTTTTTTTTTTTTGTTGAGCAGAGAACAATGATTGCAACTTTTTGCTGGCTTTTTGGTAGTTGCTTTATAAGCTCGACCACACTGGAACTGAGTGGTCTTGTTACTGGTATTCTCATTATCTTTCTTTGTGCTCTAGAGATTTTCCTGGTTACTTTGTTTAGTGGTGTTGTTTCTCATTTGCTGGTTTTTTTCCAAAAAAAAAAAGAAAAGAAAAAAGAGGACTCAGGATTTATTTTTCTGGTATTCACAGGTACCTTTCTTCATATTCATTGCAATTTATTCTTGTTATTTTTTCTCTTTTGTTCACTCTGATTTCTGACCTTGTTTTTTTTTTTTCTGTCTTTGCATGTAGATAACTTGGGTGTTTTCCTTTGTCTTCTGTTGGCTGTGATGGCAACTGATCAAGAAGGCTATGAATCTGATCCAGATGAGTAAGTAATATAAAAGTTTACTGTTAGAAGCACCAACAGATGGTAACTGCCTCCTTGAACTGTGCCTTCTGCTTGTTTAAACTGTGTCTTGTGCTTGCTGAACTGATGAGTAAATGTGTCTTGTGCTTGCTTGAACTGATGAGTAACTGTGTCTTGTGCTTGCTTGAACTGTGACTTGTGAGTTGTGCAAGCAAGAACTGTGGCTTGAACTGTGCCTTGTGCTTGCTTGAACTGTGCTTGAACTGTAGCTTCATCTTCAGTGATGAATTTGTAATTTGAGAAGAAAGCTTGTGTAGTGTCTTCTACTTGCTTGAACTGATGAAAAACTGGCCCTGTCCTTGAAGAAAAGCACAAACACAAGGCATCTTCAGTGATGAAAAAATTTAAACATAATTCAATACAAAAGTGTACTCTGAGAAGAAAGCTTGTGTTTGTGCTTGCTTCAACAGTGCCAATGCCATGTGCTTGCTTGAACTGATGAGTAACTGTGTCTTGTGCAGTTGTGCTTGCTTGAACTGATGAGTAACTGTGCCTTGTGTTTGTGCTTGCTTGAACTGTGCCTTGTGAGTTGTGCTTGCTTGAACTGTGCCTTGTGAGTTGTGATTGCTTGAACTGTGGCTTGTGAGTTGTGCTTGCTTGAACTGTGCCTTTGTGCTTGCTTGAACTGTAGCTTCATCTTCGGTGATGAATTTGTAATCTGAGTAGAAAGCTTGTGTTTGTGCTTGCTTCAACAGTGCCAATGCCTTTGTACTTGCTTGAACTGTGCCTTTGTGCTTGCTTGAACTGTAGCTTCATCTTCAGTGATGAATTTGTAATATGAGAAGAAAGCTAGTGTGTGTGCCTTGTGCTTGCTTGAACTGTTGAAAAACTTGCCCTGTCCCTAAAGAAAAGTACTAACACAAGGCATCTTTAGTGATGAATTTGTAATCTGAGAAGAAAGCTTGTGTATGTGCCTTGTGCTTGCTTGAACTGATGAAAAACTGGCCCTGTCCTTGAAGAAAAGCACAAACACAAGGCATCTTCAGTGATGAATTTGTACTCTGAGAAGAAAGCTTGTGTTTGTGCTTGCTTCAACAGTGCCTATGTCATGTGCTTGCTTGAACTGAACTGATAATGATTTTTTGGTACTTTGTATCAGTATGGGATTACATCCTTTCTTATCCCGTGAGCAAATTCAACGTATTGAGATTGAGGCCAACGATGGGTCCCCTGGTGAGGCTGCAAATGCAACTCAAGAGGCTCGTGAGGTTGCAACTGCAACTCAGGAGGCTGAGATCCATGGGGACACAAATAAGAAGAGAACTCGAGAGTTAACTTCTGAGATCTGGAAACATTTTAGGAGGGGGCCAGTGATGCCAGATGGGTCATATAAAGCCTTTTGCCTTTATTGCAAGGATGATTATGACATGGGCAACCAGAGGAGCACAAGTTCAATGAAACACCATATTAACAAAGGGTGCAAAAATATTCCAGCTGGAATTAGGCGTAAACCAGATGCCTTGCAGAAATTTCTGCAGACTGCCGTAACTACTGGTATAATTTTCATCTTCTGTTTTTTTTTTCTGAATTTTTAATTGTGCTTTGACTGTTGCTGATGGTGTGATTGTTTTTAGGTGAGCAAAGCCCTGTAGTTTGGGAGTTTGACCAGGCTAGATGCAGGAAGAACTTTGCAAAGATGGTCATTGTGCATGAATATCCCTTTAACTGTGTCGAGCAACATTTCATGAAAGCATTCTTAAATGACCTTCAACCCCGATTCAAACTCTTTTCCAGAATTACCCTTAGGGCAGATTGCATTAGAATTTATAAGGAAGAGAGGCAAAGTTTGTATGACTTCATTAGTAGTCTTGACTGTAGAGTTAGTTTCACTAGTGATTTATGGACTAGTAATAGTAGAGATAGGGGGTTCCTGTGCTTGACATGCCATTTTATTGATGATAACTGGAACTTGAGAAAAAAAATCATAACATTTTGCAATCTGTCCTCTCCACATACTGGAAAGGTGATTGCTGATAGCATCTTTCAGAGATTGGTATTGTGGAATTTGGATAAGAAGTCTTTTTGCATATGCTTAGACAATGCCTCTTCCAACGATGCTTGCATCGCAGAGTTAATGAACACAGAATTGGTAAACTTGAACTCTGAAAATTATTTTCATTTCATATTTGTTACTGTCTCATGTACTAACTTGTTTTATATGTGTTTATGTAGGCCAATACCCTCCCTGTGCAAGGCTCCATCTTTCATCAAAGATGTGGATGCCACATCCTGAACCTAATTGTGCAAGATGGCCTTGCTGTCCTTAAGCAAGATATTATAAAAATTCGCGAGACGATGAAGTACATTCGTCATTCTCAGTCAAGAATGGAGAAGTTTAGGCTGGTTGCAGCTCAGGTACAATCAAAACCATAGCCTCTCTACATTTTATTTACTATCCTAAACTTAATTGCACTGACAGAACTTTATTGTCAAATTTTTAGGCTCAGGTCCCAAATAAAAAACCGGCATGGGATGTGCCGACACGCTGGAACTCAACATACCTCATGCTGGAGCTAGCACTGCAGCTCAAACCAGCAATTTCTAGGTTTGCTTCTCTTGATAAGGGGTTTACTTTTAACTTAGAGGATGATGAATGGGAGGCAATGTCTGTTTTGGCTGAGAACTTAAAAGTTTTCTATGATGCCACATTAAAGTTGAGTGGTACCAAGTACCCCACACTGAACCTCTTCTTTCCTGAGTTCTGTGAGGTCTTTTTGTGCATTAAAAACATGAGAAGTAGTGAATATCCCTTTGTTGTTAACATGGGTAAAGAAATGTTGAAGAAATTTAACAAGTATTGGGCCAGTGGGAATACATTGTTGGCAATAGCTTGTGCTCTTGATCCGAGATGCAAGCTGGTAGTGGTTGAATACTACTTGGCTAAGTTGTATCCTGAAACTTGGGAAGATTTAATGTCAAATGTGAGAGCTTGTTTAGATAGTTTGTACAAAGAGTACTTGGATGTACATTCCAAGACTAAAAGGATGCAAGTTGGCACTTCATCAAACATTAGGAGGTAATTTACATTTTTCATTTATAAACTCAACATTCCACTTAACTCCAAATAATATTGTACTAACTTGTATACTGTTTTTGCTTGTCTTGGTAGCCAAACTGCTAGTTCATCCTCCACTGTTAGTAGCACAAGAGCTGGGTTGAAGGATTACATGCGGGGAAAGAAAACAAGCGATACCGTGAAAACAGATCTTCAACAATATCTGGATGAGGACCCTATTGAGGCCAGCTTAGAGGATGAATATGACATATTGGCATGGTGGAAGGTCAATGGCCCTAAGTATCCCATTTTGGCTCGGTTGGCACGAGATGTCCTCGCTGTCCCGATTTCAACTGTCCCATCGGAATCGGCTTTCAGCACTGGGGGCAGGACACTATCAGCAGTTAGGAACTCTTTAGGTGATGATACCATTGAAGCTCTCATTTGCACTCAAGACTGGCTACGTTCCTCGGTGGCTGGTATGAACAGTTATCACATACCCTTTCTTTTGTTTCATTATTATGCATAAACTGATCTTGTTTTTATGTTAAAATGTACAGAAAAAGGTCAAGAAGTTGGTGATCCAGTATGGTTGGGTGATGATGAGGTATCATCAGATGAATCTGTATGCTCGTAAGCTCATCCTCTCTTGAGATTGCTCTGGTAGTTATTTTGAGTAGCTTTTGCAATGTAAGACAGCCCCCTAAGTCCCTTACTAGTCTGATTTATGGTGAAGCCTGGAGAGCTCTCTTTGGCTCCCTAGGTCTCTAGTTATGTTTAATCAATGATGATTTATGTGTTTAATTGCTTTCAAATCTTTATTTTGAGCCTTTGGCTGAGAATGGTATCTGAGATTGAGAAGATAACTGAGACCTAGGTTGTTTTATGGGGTGTTCTTTGGCTGTTTACTTGTAAATTGGAACTGATAATCTTAGGGGGTATTTATGTCATTTGCTAGATTTAATGAACTTTTATTTTGTTTCTTGTGATGTATGAATGGGATCGTGTTCTGATACCTAGAAGTTGTAATTTGATGAACTTTTATTATGGAAGTTGTAATTTCTGATTATTTAGTTGAATTTCTGTTGCATTTTTCTGTTACAATTTTCTGTTAAGCTGTGTGTTGTTGCAAATTGTCAACTTACAATATAATCGTTTGTAACCGTTACAATCGTTTCGTTTCGTTCTAAGAAACAAAACAGTTAACAGAATTGAATTTCTCTTCCGTTCACAAAACATAACAGAAGACGAAATAAAAAAAATTTCTGTCCCCTGTAACAGAACAGTTAACAGAAGCAGTCGTTTCCGTGACTGTTATAAACGTTATTCAGCCCTACGTATAGTAGGCCCAACGTGGAGTGAATGGGGGCTACGTGTTGAAGTGGAATCCAACTTAAGCGTATGCGTTAGATCTATGAAACGATGGCATCATTACTCTGTGGACGGTAGGTATCGCCTTTTGCCTATTTGGTACATTCTATCATTTTGTAATTTATACGTACAAATGTAATATGGTCCTGCACATGCTTCATGAAAAGGACGTAACTTTTGATCTGTCTGTTCTATCGGGTTGAGATTTTATAATCTACAATTCATTTCAGTCATTTGGAAGCTTAGATTTCCGATCTGAGTCTTCTTTCATAAATTTTTTGGCCTTTCTTTACAGTTTTAGAATTATATTAGTATTTTCGGAGTTATTTTGTACTTTTATGTTTTTTTTTTTTTGTTCTATTTAATGTAGCCATCATATTCTTTCACAGTTGTTTTTTTATATCAGTTTATTCAGAAAACAAGAATATGTGCGATTTTTTTTTTTTTTTTTACTTTTCCATTACTTTATTTGCCCTTCGTGTATCACGTACAGTACATTTTTTTTTTTTCTGTTATTAGTATTAGTATTTAGGGGAAAAAAGCAGGTGGCAACGTCCACTCACTAGTCACTACTCACTAGGCCCAAAAAAAACAAATAAAACCTGACAAGTCAATCGACTAGCTATTAGAATTCTTTTACTCAATTTAATTTAAGAATTTATAAATATGAGGCTGCTGGCTGCTGGCTGCTGGCTGCACTTGGATAAATTAAAGTTAATTACGCGAGTATCCAGGAGGCATCATGCACGTTCTTTCGCACTAGATCTGAAGATTAAGTAACCTACTCTAATCTAATCGATATCTTAATTAACTTGCTGTCACCAGATAAGCATTGCTGAATTGATTCATTAGTTAATTACTTAACAAATTGATTGGTCGACATTTGGCAGTAATTTGCAGGAGCCATGCATGATCTTCTAAGTAATTAATTAGCATTAGTAACTAAGAATAAGCTGATTCCTCGATTTTACTTTTCTTTCTTTAAAATGTGTCATAGTTCTTATGCATGCGTCCAGTTTATTATTTTCTTACAAATATTACATATGTATTAGTACCACACGTACACTATTTGTGTATCTGCTTAAACTAACTTACGCTCATTAAATATAGTAAATCTACGGTTTTCTTAAGCTCACGAAGACCTTCTGTGAGGTTAACCCAAAAAAATACACTAAATTATATCCAAATTTTTATTTATATAGCTCAATAAATTATATATATCAAAATCATGTAACATGCAAAAAATTTTATGTTTTTCGAGATTTTTAAATATTTATTCAAAAATTTTAAAAGCTATATGTATAGTTGCTATGAAAAAAATTCCAATATAAATACATAAAAATCTCTATAAATAAAAATTTTTGCATGCCACAAGATTTGATATAAAAAATTTATTAAGCCCTATAAATGAAAATTTGGAGATGATTTGATATGTTTTTGAGGTTAGAGCACCTCGATCCGGAGTGCTTAACCAGGTTTTAACGGAGGGCTAATTAATGAGCAGGGATGGAACGAGGTTCTTACGGAAAACTTACGGAATGCTTATTTCGCTCACGTTCTTAGAAAGACCAACGGTCCAAGCGAAGAAATCGCGAGTTGGCGCTGCGATATAATAACTTCTGATTTTCAATTAGGGCCTTGCATCCCTGGTCTAGGATGGAGAAAATCTGTTTGGACTGGCTAAAACTTTATTTAATTCCATCGCTACCCTTATGAGCCCTTTTGTCCAAGTCCAGAGATCAGGGGCGGAACCAGGATTTTAAGTTGGAGGGTGCCAAGACGCCAAGAGACAAAAAAACAACATTAGTGTTATGCACAACAAAATGACGTTAGTATTATGCACTTATATCTCAGCAACCATAAATGGCCGATCCGATTTAACCTGTGTATTTTACATATTGAAATATCATAGGATATATATCTTTTTTTATTTATTGAGATTGCTAACTATTTTTTACTATTTTTGAAAGGAGGGATGCTAACTGTCCCCCACAAAAAATCCCCCTTAAATGTCCCCCGCGCGCATACTCTCGTCCACGTCAACTATGAACACCGAAGACCATTGGATATGAACACCCGCCAATAAGCAGTATGAACATCCGAGCGCACTCCGATTTTCATCACGTGCTAAAATTGAATTAAGCACGTGCTTAATTTATTTTTGCACGTGGAAAATATGCTAACTCCCGTCCACGTCAACTATGAACACCAAAGACCATTTGATATGTACACCCGCGAATAAGCAGTATGAACACCCGCGCGCACTCCGATTTTCATCACGTGCTGAAATTGAATTAAGCACGTGCTTAATTTATTTTTGCACATGGAAAATATGCCAAAAAAAATTTTCTCCCAATTTGCATTGTTCATAGAGCTCTCAAAGGGTGTTCATACTGAATGTATCGTGGTGTTCATACCACTTGCCAACTGGTATTCATACCGGTTCCAGCAAAAACAGATGGGGGACATTTAAGGGGGACAAATGATGGGGGACAAAGAGATTATCTCTTTTGAAAGATGACCAAAATAATAATAATAAAATAATCCATTTGGAATTAAATTCAGGTTGTTTTTTTGCAAAAATCTTTAAAAATTGTTAAAAATCTCTAAAAATAAAAAAAAATTTGTATCCAATAAGATTTTGATATGCAGAATGCACGGAGGCAGCAGTGAGGAATTTTCCGCAATGGGCGAAAGCCTGACGGACGTGTTGCAAATAGACAGAGAATACGTGGTTTCAATTCTGGAGAATCTCGGTCAAATTGGATTGGCCATCGAAGTTGTGGATGTTGAATGTTGAGATACGAGTGTATAACACCAACGTTATTTTGTTATGTATAACACCATAATCCAACTCTGCTTAAATATAATTAAAAGTAACAATTTTTTAAATAAATATATAACAGTAAACATCTGAAAAAAAAAAGACTAATTAAATAGGTTCAAAATTATAGAATCTCTTAATTTTGATATTTGAGAGAGATCACAAAAGAGTAGAAAAGAATGGGGCAAAACCAAAAACAGAAAGTGAATTAATCGGCTAATAAAGAAACTAGCAAAATTTTAGAATTGAGGCAATTGCAGTTTTCAAAAGAAATAATCTATTATTAATTGATAGTTAATGGGCCTTCAACCTTCTAAATTGGATTACTTCTTTCTATGTATTTTACATTTACAATTATCAATTTTAATCGTTAAGGCATAGACATAAGAACAGAGTTTTGGGGGGTGCAAATCAACTGTTTTCCTTAAAATACAATCAAAATAATGCTCTTAGTACACAATTTCTAAAATGTTGGGGGTATCCAGCCCCCCTCTGTCCCCCCTCATTCCGCCTCTGCCAGAGATGGAGATGCTCTTAAGCTCATAGAAGGCCTCCGTAGACTTAAGAATACTGTAACTTTCTTCGATTAAATATATAAAAAGATGCACAATCATAGATCAATAATAATTACTTCATCAATGTATAATTGTATATTTACTTCGCCATAAGAAAAAAATTTCCAATCTGAACTTACAAAATTTGAGGTGTAATTTTTTAATGCGAACAAAAATAGAAAATTAACCATCTAAATTATGAGCAGAACTACTGTGAAAACATTTTTATTTCATTCCGAAATGCTTATGATCCAAATTATATTTTATCACGTCTGAAATTTCGATTTATTGTTCTCATTAAATTTATCATTTGAAAATATTAGGGGATACCAAAAATTTTTACTTTTGGAGATTTTAAATATTTGGTTTGGATTTTTCAAAAGAGTGAGGCTATTGCGCTTTGCAAAGCGCAGTGCGGTAGTGCACTTCGACCCGCTATCATAAAACCGTAGTTCAAATAGTCAATCCAAGTCTCTCAACACAATCTACATATTGAAATCTTGTATATTATCGATTTTTTCCATTTTTAAAATTTTCGAACTATTTATTTGGATTTTTAAAAATGACCCTTTTAATGTACTTCGGTGCATTTTCCATACAACTTTCAAAAATCCAAAAATAGTTACAAAATTTTAAAAATGGAAAAATTAGAAATCTACAAGATTTCGATATGTATATTGTGTTGAGCAATTTGAATTAGTCATTTGAGCTACGGTTTTATGATACGGGCCGAAACACACTAGCTGACTGCGCTTTGCAAAGTGCAATAGCCTCACACTTTTCAAAATATCTCTAAAATATTAATGAAATAGTGTTTGTTTGTACATGGATTTAAAAAAATCCCAAAATAAATACTTGATGCTAATGAGCACACATGATTATATATTGAAGGAGGGGATTCACATCAGCTGCCATGGTTTTATTATGACAGTCGGCAGCAGTGTGCCATAGATTTTTCCATCTATGATGATTGGGACCCACATGAAAAGGGGAACCAAATCCGAGGCACAGTTGGGATCCGCCGAGGCACATTAAGATTGTAACACTAACCAAATCTTGATCGTTGAATGGAGAAAAGTAAGTCCTGGATTCACTTCTATGAAAAGGAGGCCACAATTTCTAAGTCCGGGCCGTCAAAATCAATCGAATGGTTTGAAAACTATGGCATCGTAGGCGCCATAGTTTTTGACGGCAGCAGATTGGAAGCTTGGAACCCATTGAAGTAGGTTAACTATATAGGTTAGATTGTAAATTGGTAGATCCGATCGAGTAATCTTGTTGCTGCACCTATTTTGTAGCCTTGCATTTGCATTCTTTAATTATTGTATGTGCATTAATTTGTAGTAACACCTGTACGTCATTTCAAAGTAGTAATTAACTTAATTTTGATATTCAAGAAATCAAGATTTGTACAACGTAACTAACAGTGTCTTTCTCAAAAGTACGTAGTAAATATTTATTGGATTTTCAAGAAAGCCAGTTTAGTACAAATAAAGTAAAGGTGCCTTTTCCAAAAGTGGTAAAATTAAGGAAATGATTTGCATATATAATATAATAGACATGCAATTAAGGCCGGCATTCATTTTCTCAGCAACTTGACAACTTAATTGAGCATTTTTTATAGTTGATCAAAGTGCATCTGAGACCAACGACTACCTTACAACTTACAAGCTGGGTTTAATTAATTTTTTTTCTTACAAATATCTTGCCAAAGTGTCTGAGTGTCATCCCCATATTATATATGTTGCATATATTATATATTATTAATCATTTTCTCTTATATATGCACGATCACTACACGACAAAAAACCATTCCGCTGTCCATATAATTAATTATCCGCTACAGTGCCCTAGGTTTGTCATCCTAGTTTTTTTTTTTTTAGATAAAGATAAGGCTAGAGCCACTTAAATTAAAATGTCTATAAAAGACTTTCCATTCGGATTTCGAACTCACCATCTCCCGTCCGGAGAGTGTTGCTCTTAATTAGCCACTAGACGAAAGGCTGGTTCTTAGCTCATAATTGGGGTGGAGGCAGAAAATGTGGAATGGAGGTAAATGATACAAAGCTATAAATTTTACAATATGATCGATTTTAACTCCAACCAATTGGTTTTAAACGAATGGGGGTCATATTGGATATATCTTACATAAACAACCGGGGTCAATTTTATTTTTTCTTTGAGATTATGTCCAAACAAGAAGAAATACTTCTATAGAATAGTGTAAATTTGAGAAATAAATAGGGATTAATCAACCCCCATTCAAGACCAGTAGATCTTTGAGTCCGTATTTGTTGTTATTATGATGACAGATCTGATTTAATTAAAGGGGCTACCATGCGCGCACTCCATAGTTATGGTCTGATGTGTGTGTGTATAAGATCGATACAGATTTGAAGGGGCCAAGATTAATTTTGGATTTCTAAGATACTATAAGCCCAGATATATGTTGGCATGTATTGCTAACTTTCATTAGTACAACAAGAATCTAGAAACATATATATACTGCTGTCAATGTGTAAAATTAATTAATTCATGTTAACATGTCATACAAAACTTATCCATGTAATTAATGTTCTTTGTTCTTAACAGTTAACAGCAATTAAAGCTTCAGTCTTCATGCCATTCTTTGCTAGCTAAGGGATCAATGCATCTGATATAGTACCCGTGTATGAGAATATCGATATTTTAATTGTTCAATCACCCAGAGAAATATTGTTACTTTTTACTGTACAAGAAAGTAGAAATTACTCAAAACTTCGGCACGTAGATTAAGTACATCCCAATCCTGTAATCTACTAGTGTAAAAAATCATCAAAAGTACCACTGACACTATTGTGGTTTCTGTTGAAGTGAACATAACATACATATAGAAGCTCAAAAAGAGTGCACAATTAATATTGAGGAGGGATCGGATCACCACAGCCTTAGAATAACCCATCTTACACTAAATCTGGGCCACTCATCAAGAAATTAGTCAACGGATAGATTTAATGCGTCCTTTCTCCTCTCTCTTTCTCTCTCCCCTCTGGAGTCTGTCTTCTTTTCCCAGCGATTGAGTTTTCTGAGTGCTGGAGAGCTCCACCCGGTGTCCTCTTCTTCCTTTCAAGGGTGCCCTCCGCTTCGATCCAATTGTTTTAGGATTCGCACGTACATACATCTCCTCGCTTCTACCATATGCACCTGAGCGTCTTACCACTCTCAGCTCACCTCTGTACGAAACCCTAGACTGATGAGAACTAACTAGAACACCAACTTGTTGTATGGGTGAAAGGAAATTACTGGAAAAAATAAAACCATCGAATGATTCATCTAACACATTTTGTTGTGTAGTAAACTAGTAATCTTAAGCCTACAGGCATTATTTGGCAAAAAAAAAAAAAATACTAGAAAAAGTCATTAAATGTATCTCTCTTTTTTTTTTTTTTTGATAAAAGGCTATTGAGTCCATTTTTAAATAAAAACAAGATCGATACGAAGCCACCTATCTGTTTTGCTGGACTAACACAAACCAGCACTAGAGTATGTCATAGCTTCCATATCAAAAGCTATTAACTAAACCACTCACATATGAATACTGACAGCCCTAAAACACCAAACAAAAGTCTGACCTAACAACCAATTTAACAAACGATACACAACCAAACACAGGCAAACACATGCAGCACTTTAGCTTATTACAAGCAGAACAAAACTAAACATAAACCTATCTGGCATACATGTCATGCCATTTTCATAGAATCACAACCAGTACTCTGACTTTTGCATTTCTCAACAGGAGATGGTAGTAACAGGTGCAACCATCTGTAAGGGAATTTGATCCATTGCCTTGGGCATCCATCTCCTCAACTCCCTTATCATCTCTGCTGGCAATTCACCTGTCCAATAATTCACAAGGGAACAGATTAGAATGATCATATTTCTCCCAGTGGGGGCTTGAAAATTTTGAAAGATCATATTGTTATTTGTCCGAGACCAAGAGAATACTAAATTTTGCAATTCAAAGACCGTTTGGATAAACTTTGCAATTCAAATTGTTTTAGGCACACAACAAGAAATAAGATCTACTCAAACAATAATTAAGCAATTAAAAGTAAGTAGAGAAGAGAAAGAAAGACTCCTGCAATTTAACGGAGTTCGGCTAGCAAAGCCTACTCTACAGGACTCGTGACCACCACCAAGCGGGTCACGCCGATTCACTAGACACCAAGTTCTTACAATACTCTAGTCTCCTTACACACAAAGATATGGAGACTAGGAAAGAAGAAAGAGCAAAAGAAGAAGACCACACACGGGTCAAGAAAACCACCACACACAGGTGAAAAATCACCACAACGGGTGAGAGAGAAAAGAGATCCAATGGATCAAGAACTAGATCTAAGGGGTGAGAGCTAAATCTCTCTTGTTTGGCTTGAGAATCAATCACTTTAGAGTCAAAGGATTTGGCTTATGTTTCTTCTCTAATGGCGGCTCTAGGATTTTGAAAGTATGGAGCAAGCCCGCTTGAGAGCCAAGAAGGGAACCTGTTTATATCAGTCCAAAAAAGGTCCAAAAACGGCTAGATTTCAAATTCTGCGCACTGAAGCGTTGGAATTGTTCGAGACAGATTTTCAAAAACTTACTGCACAATGAACCGTTCAACGCTTCACTGAACCGTTGGAACTGTTCATGAACCGTTTGAACGGTTCACTGAACCGCTGCAGAATGATATCCTCTGTCCATGTTACTGTTTTGGCTATAACTTTCTCATTTTAACTCCAAATTGGACGATTCAAGGCTCTTTGGAAAGCTTGAAACAAGCTCTATAACATGGATATGATAGCACATACTTTCATCCAATATAAAATTCTTCTAATTGGCTCTTTCAAACTTGCAACCTATATTCCCTACATTGACAATCTTACAAGACATGTTAGAATCACAATTAAGTGATTTTGCAAAATAGGCAAACTAAGAAATTGTGAAAACATAGTTCAACACATATTATTTCTTGTTTTCCAAAGAGACCAACAAATTGCACTAAGGATTACAGGAAATGCTTCCTTTTCAGAGTTTTGTAAGCTCTCAGCATATTGCATTATATCTTCAATGGTTGTCCAGTGTATAAACAACTCTTGGCACTCCCCCATCCAAAACCAAATAATTCTGCTAAAAATACATTTCAAGAAAATATGTTCTACTGTTTCTTCTACCTGGCAAAAGCAACAGATTGAATTACCATTCCAACCCCTTTTTACCATTTGATCCCTTGTCAGTATTTTGTTATTTTGGACTTTCCACATAAAGATCTTTATTTTTAAAGGGATATGTAAACTCCACCATACATTGTATTTTTTATCAATGATTCCTCTAAAAGCTAACCATTCATACACAGATTTAGATGAGTATAATCCATTTCCATCTGATTATATCACTCTCAAAATTCAAAATACATCCTGAGATAATATTATACAGATTATTAAGTTCTAATAGTAGCAACCAGATATTTGCCTATTGAAGGTTAAAACATTGCCCTGTGATAAGACTACCTCAAACACAGAAATATTTTTGTTGTAACAGATATCAAACAGGTGCAAAAAGGTAATAGATAAAGCACAATCTCCGTACCAATGGTCTAGCCAGAACTGAGTACTCTTACCATTTCCTATTTGCATTGTGGTCCCTAGTCTGCCAATCTCTTCTAGTCTATGTATGTCTTTCCATACAGAGGACATTTGGGACAAAGGAGTGTTCACTTTGTATTTATGTATAACTATTTGTTTCCACACACTAGAATATTGAGGGTTTTTCAATTTCCACCACCATTTCAACAGCAAAGAGATGTTCATTGTAGGTAAATCTAATATGCCTAACCCTCCTAATTCCTTTCGTATGCACAGTTTCTTCCAAGACATTAAAGCATATTTTTTCCTATTATGTGCAGTCCCCTTCCAAAAGAATCTACATCTAATTTTATCAATATTATTTTTGACCTCAGTTGACATTTTGTAAAGGGACAACATATACAAGGGTACAGCTGTAATTACTGAATTTAGCAATGTGGTTCTTCCTCCTTCAGACAAAACAGATCCTGACCAGTTAGGATGCTTCCTAATTATCTTATCAACAACATTATTCCAATCATTTTTCCTATGCTTTTTATTGCTTAAAGGGACACCTAAGTATTAAAATGGGAAGGAAGAGATTTGACAACCTAGAAGTTCAGCTAGTCCTTCACATTCATCCCTGCTTATATTTATAGGCACCATTTCAGCTTTGCTTGTGTTAATCTTGATACCAGTAAGATCTTCAAAGGCAACCAAGGCCCATTGTACAACCTCCACATTTTTCATATCTACTTTTAGTAAAAATAATGAATCATCAGCATATAAGAAATGTGAAATTTTTACCTATCCTATCAAGATCAGGGCCAAATGTTTCTCTTTGTACATACTAGTACCAAAATTTACTGAGTATAGCACCGAAACTTACAACTGTGTAGTCTTTAATTTGATTTTTTTTTTATATTTTGTAATTGATGTTAAGCTCTGCCTTGTAAGTTCCATTGTGTGAATGATATATAAATTAGTCAAACTGTGTAAGTGTGTATACATGATGAAACAAGACATAAGCAAATGTGTATAAAGTAGAGAGAATTAAATGTAACTGACTAAATAGAGGCACCCATATGCCAGTATCTTCAAATTTCTTCAGTGTGACTAAAACAAAAGCAAAATGGCTAAAATACATGACAAATGTACCAAACAACATACATGAATTAATAGCATCACTCTCCAAGTGTACAACAAGTAACATTTAAACCTGATAAGTGATAATTCTACTTAAAAAAATTAATTTAAACCTGATAATTAACTTGCAAAACAGAAAAAAGAAACATGTACAGCATATATCTTTGAATTTACTAACGCAAACAGTTTATAACAAAAACCAAGCTAACTAAATCCTTAATCAAATTTGTCTTCACTAATAACATCTTCTTGGCTCTCTTCTGTTCCTTTGCTTCTGCTATCTAAAAAATAATACAAATTCAAGTCAAGAATTCTTTGATTAATAGAAATCTTTATATAGGCAAAAAGTTAGATATGCCTCGTCAAACAATTCAAAAATTAAGCACCACACGGTCCACACCTATAACACACAAATTTGGTACTGATATGTATAAAGGGGTATCAGAAGGATTTCTTCCGGCAATCGAGAAGCAAAATGTACCGGCTTTCTATAAAAATACGAAGTCAAAAAGAGATCAACCTTTACAGCAAAGCATCTCAATCGCAGGGAAAAGAAGATAGACTCCAAAGGGGAGAGAGAAAGAGAGAGGAGAAAGGACGTGTTAAACGGCGATTAATTTCTTGATGAGTGGCCTAGATTTAGTGTAAGATGGGTTATTCTAAGGCTGTGGTCATCCGATCCCTCCTCATTAATATGAATCCCTCCTCTTTTGAAAGAATCCCATTCTTCCAGCCCAATAAGACCTGACCTGCAGCTTGAATAGAGAGATCAGCAAAAGATGAGTGAGTGAACTTAGCAATAACTAATTTCCACAACTATATATACTCCATATTTGTTCCCTTAATTAATTGGCAACTTATAATCTGATGAAAGATGATGCCCAACGCATAATTAATTAATCAACTACTGTTTTCCATTTTTATAGCACACAATTAATAATGCTACTGCAAATCTCTTGTCAGTATAATTTATTATATTGTGTGGATAATTAATGACCAAATTTGAAAATCACAAACTAAGTCCATGAATCAAAGTTTCGTGGGTTACAGATACGACGTGCTAGTTTTGCACTAAAATAAACCAATAAAACCAACCTCATTCCTTTAGCATTGTTCAGGGAATTCATAATCCCCATCCTCCCTGAAATGAGGATTAAGCATTGTACCGGCATCACTCTTAATCCATTACTGCTCAAGGTATGCTAGCTCCTTAGCATTTTCCATGAGCTGAAACTGAAAAAAAAAAAAAGATTCACTCATGTGTCATGTGTCATGTGTCATGTGTCATGAGCATTTTTTAAGTAACCAATAAATAAGAGATACTAGAGAGAGAATGAGCTGACAGGATCATTGAAGTTTTGTGAAACAAAGGAAAAATAAGACTCCATGAACTATTACTGTGGGAAAATAGCAAATGCTGAGATACAAATGGACTGTGCAGATCTTTAAAAGCAACAAACAAACATAGGTTTAATAACAAGGGACATACCAACTTTTTTTTGAGATAAAGATGAGGGTCAAGCCACTCAAATTTAAATGTCTATAAAAGACCCGCCATCCGGGTTTCGACCTCCCTCACGGAGAGCGTTGCCCTTAGCTACTAGACCAAAGGCTGGTTCTTGTGACATACCAACTTGATTCCCTGATAGCCCAGCAAGCCCAAATAGGATCAACAAAAGTGATCAAATACACTCATATCAGATGGATGAAAAATACACACACAAAAACAGAAGGGTTATATCTAGTGTCTACAAAATTAGTGTCCACATGCCCATGTTGTTACAAAATTTGAATTAAGTGTTACACAATTTGAGTTAAGAGTTACAAATTTTGTATATGTTTGAACGTGTGGATAGTTAAAATGAGGATGCTTTGAAAATTCTAAAAATGAACGCACTATTCGCTTACACAGTCCACTCGACAGTATAAAGGTTGATGGAATTTGATATATATGTGTAGTATTAGAAGATGAATACCTGAAGATATATATACAATCAACTTCAACGGATAAATTAAGCTCCTTCAATTTTGAAAATAAGAAATACCTCCACGAGATTTAATCAGCTTTGATAAATATGTACCAATTGTGAAAATTAAAATGGTCCCTTTCCCTAGCTTTCCTACACATATTAATGTAAAGATTATACTTTGAATCCGGAACATTCATTAAAAAAAATGTGGCTTCCAAATATCAAACCTGTAAATCTAAAAATACAAAGCAAAAGTGCGTTAAGAAGTGAGAACAGACATGTGTAACTTCACAATGGCTTGATAGTGTGCATGGATCTAGACAAACCGGAAAAATGAATTGAGATCACAGAAATTAAGCAAAATCAAAACAATCAAGTAAAACCTGAAACAGCAGATCGAATACCAACCAACCGAGAAACAAATCGATGGAGACCGCCATGACTTCACAATGACAATGTTATAAGAGGACCTAGAAAGAGCTAGCTAGCGCGCGTAATTAATTAGAACTTAAAAGAAAAGAGCAAATTATAGGAAATGAAACACCTGAAATTGGCAAAATTAATTAAGTGGCATTGGTTGCAGTCTGTGCAGATAACAACAGTACTACAGTACTGTCACCATGCAGCATTGCAGCTATATTGAAGAAGGAACCGGCCGGCAGCTGGCTAATTGAATGTGGAGAGGAAGATGAGATCATGAGTCTGACTCTGAGCCCGCAGTTAAGGAGTAATTAACCATCCAAGATCCAACTAACAAGCTTACTCGATCTTACACTACTGCATGCTTCCACCCTTTTTTCCTGGTCAATTCTCTGAAATTCATTCTTCTTCCTGCAAGATTTCTTTCAATTCATCTATTGCTAATTAAGTCTTTGTGATATATAGTTCATAATGTGAAGGTACAAGTATATATCAGACCTTCAACAACAAAACCAATATAATTAAATAATATTTTCAGTACGTCGACTCATGCAGTCAATTCAATAACCCAAACAACCTTCTCCAGATAATTAGATACTGCTACCCCACCTCACCAGAAATCTCAAACAGAAACCAAAATTGGGTCCTTTCAGACTACAAAGAGGAACTGGGCAGAATTAATTGGCGACTTAATTTCCTTACAACAAAAAATTAAGATGTGATGATCATCGTGCATGTTTTACTCCTCCGGCCACTTGGAAATTAAGACCTTAAAATCTGCTAGTCACCGTCTAAACTCTAAACTAATAAAATTAATTAAGGCGCGCATTGCATGCGACAGAGAAGAGAATAGCGCAGCGCGGGAGAATTAGGCCACTGGATTCAATCACTACGCCACGGTACCACCGTACGGGTCCGTGGTACATAGCAATCCCTTTTACTTACCAATAGTGATTTAAGTTAATTACCAACATGCTTAACCCTACTCTATTCGTCCTTTTTTCTTTTGTTTTTTTTTTGAGATGGTAGGAAAATCCTACTAATTTTTCATCATAAAAAAGAAAATTAGATACAATCCATATTTATATATAGAAATCCACCCCAAAAAAAAGAAGACTACAGCAGCCATGAGCGAGGAGATGGACCTGACGAGACAAGACGAACCCGGTGAGATAAATAATATAAACATATAAGAGATAAGTAACGATAGATAACAGATAATACTATAATATATTTATATTTTTGTACTAAATTTTGAAGGAATGACAAATTAATATAAAAAAAGTAATATAACATAAATTATATATTGGAATAGTGTTGTGCTCACGCCCGTCACGGGCCGCCCGCCCCTGCCCGCCCATACCTTTTGCCCGCCCGAGCCCACAATCCTCGCCCTCCCATCTTGGGTTCGGGAGGGCGGGTCTCAAAGGGCAAGGGTCTGGATATTTGTTGTCGGCCCTCGAAACCCGCCCGCCCCCCATCGCTCTTCCCGCCCGTGCCCGCCCCCGCGCCCGCCCTTGCCCGCCCCCCGCGCCCGCCCTTGCCCGCCCCCCGCGTCCCCCTTGCCCGCCCTTGCCCGCCCTTGCCCGCCCCAAGCCCTATGTTATTTTATAATATAATAGCATAGCTGGTTCCAAGTCCGAAATAAAGGATGAGGGTAACTTTACAACTTACAACTTTCTTAGTTTCTAAAATTATATTTTACTTCATTTCTTTTAATATATCAAAATAGAAAAACATAAAACTTATTCAAACTTACAAAAGTTTGCAAAGAATGTGCAAATAAGTTTTGAATTTTTAGAAAAAAAAAAAAGAAATTTATTCAAACTTATAAAATAAAGTTAATGGAAAACCGTTGGAATGCTCCATAACCCGCCGGAATCCACCCTAATCCGCCGAAATCCGCCCTAACCGGCCGGCAACCCACCCCACCTCTCGCACTCCGCGGGCACCCAACCCAAACCCCTCACCCGTCCGTCGCCCGCCCTTGCCCGCCAAGCCCGACGGGCAAAGGGGCGGGCAAGGGCCTCCCCTCAGAACAAAACCCCCCTAACCCGCCCGTCGGGGCCTATCGCCCGTTGCCCGTCGGGGCCTATCGCCCGTTGCCCGTCGGGGCCCGCCCTTGCCCGTTAGCATTACACTATATTGGAAGATACATAAATTATCATAAAATGTATTTGAAAATGTATAAATTTATTACTCGTTAACTCAAGTTTGATTATTGTGCTAACGTTACGCCAAGGGGTGGGCAAACGGTCAGTTTAGTTTTGACCGAACCAAATATACAAAACCAATGTTATTTTCGGTGTCCTAAATTAACAACCGAATTGTCCAATTAAAATGCTAGCCGATTGATCAACCGAACCAAATAAAATTTCGGTTATTTGGTCAAACTGAATTAACCAAGGAGCACGGATATTTAAATTCTTCAGCGGTTAGGACTAGGGGTGGCAAAAAAAACTCGTAGCTCGTGGCTCGCTCGCGAATAACTCGGGATCAGTTCACTATTGGCTCGCTCGACTGCAGCTCCAGTTGTTAATTAACAAGCTGGCTCTCGAGCTCATTTAACTAAATAAATGATCTCGCACATAGACTAGCTCAGTCCACAGTAGCTCAGTTAATAAACGAGCTACCGGGAGCATTTATCGCATGTATGATTCAATCTGGTGTGTCCATTATCTAATCATCAAACCCTCTAACTCTTGTCGCTGGGTATAAAAAAGTAGTAACAATTATCTGAGAGACATTATTTTTAAGTCTATGAGACCCACCTTATCTTCAATATATTAAAAAAAATACTTGACAAAGGACAGATGTAATCTTATCATTACAATTTCTTTCTTCCTTCTCTTATACACGGAAAAAAGATCAGCTTTTGACCTTCTAGCTTCTTGAGTTGAGTAGGAACATAGCCTTCCGTAATCGACAAGACGACAAACTCTGAAGCCACCGCTATCAAACTCTTCTCGATGGACTAAACTTGAACCCATCTTTCGACTCGCCCCTTCTTTCTCTCGCACATCGATACTCTCAATCTCAAAGAAAGATTGTCAGTGCTCACCACCTCACTAGCTCTCAAATGAGTTGCTCATCTCAGTCTCTCTCCACTCAAGTGGAGGATTTTTTGTCAAGTCAGTACGTACCATGCTGTCTTCAGAGAGAATTAAACGAGCTTAGAGAGCTGGACCGAGTTAGCTCGTTCAGCTGACGAGCAGTCTTGACCCTCAACTCATGGTTTGGAACCAGAGTAATTAACGAGCTAGCTCGGCTCGGTCCCTTGGCGAGGCGAGTTCGCACATAGACCAGCCTGAGCTGGCTCAAACCGTTTACACGCCTAGTTAGGACTCTCTTATACTCTTCTCTCTGCCTTTTCCTCCTATCAAATTTCAATTTTTTTCTCTCACCTTCTGAACTCTGACAATGATTGAGATGGAAAGCACTAGTGCTTGCTTTGTTATCAACTCTTGCTTCGACCCATTCTTATTTTAATATCTATAATATATGCCACTAATATAGGGTTCCACATCATATTAGTCTTCGATAAAGAAGTAGACCAAGACCAATTACAAGAATGAACTAATACAGGGGTTGTCTTCATTTCCCAACGCTATAGATTCGTATTTACAGTCTATTCGGTTTTACCCGATTTGCAACCTATGAAATCGATCCAAATATTAACAACTGAATTAGATAAAATTTTCAACCAAATTGAACCATTTTAATCGAAAACCGAATTGTTTTACCCAAATTATGACCGTTCGGTCCAAAACCAAACACACTGAGTAATAATATACCATTATGTAGAAACAATTAATAATTATTGGATTTTGTCCAACTTACGAGCTGGCCCAAAGAGGCTTAACCTAAGAGGATTTGTTAGGGAAACTTGGTGAATGAAGTTTGCACTTCAACTAACGACAAAAAGGAGGGATCATACTCGTTATTAGTGGGATCCGGGATACTTTCTTTGTTTCCCACAGAAAAAGAGAAAGGGGAGGGCTCGGTTCGTCTGAGCAGTTGCTCTCTTCTAGGGTTTAGAAAGGAGCCGCCTATAGCTGCCTAGTTCACACCCCATTCGAGAGAGAGAGAGATGAGGAAGAGATGAAAGAAGCCGGTAGCGGTCAGGATGATACAACCTCAACTAGTGGCATGTAGTACGACCCGATACAGATCATGATCTCTCACTAAAAGGTAATTCTCTCGTGTCTCTTGTAATTCGCTGGTGTATGGCGAGTGCAATGGTGTGTGGTGTTATGGTTAGCTTCTAGGGGATGTTAGAGAATAAGACAGCGCATTTCAAACCACTGCCTCATAGATATTCTATTGTAGTGTATAAAATACACAAACAATATGAATTGCAAAATAAAACAACTAATGTGAATGACAACTCATTTATTATTATTATTATTTTTTTAAATGATTGACTGCGACTTAACTTACATCCTACATTTTATATGACTACGTACTAGCATAAATTGTATCGATTTTGGTATTTTTAGTTATCTCTCTCATTTCATTTGTTTCTACATAATAATAGAAAAAAGGAATCAATAGAAGCAATTAGTAACTTAATAATGGCTCTCTCTCTCTCTGGCAATAAGTCAGTCAACTGTGTAATTTTGCACGTGAAACATATATATATCAGCGAATAAAATGAAGATAATTAATTCCAGCCAGGTTATGTTAATATATATAGAGGAGGGATCCATTGACAATGGATATGTTGACAATCTTTGATAATAGATATTTTAAAAAATTTATAATAATTCATAAAAAATCTATAAAATGAAAATTTTTTTATGGATACATTATTTAACTTATAGATTAATAGTGTTTCAAATTTCAATCAATTTGAACATCGTTTGATGGTTTATCAAAATTTTATGCAATTTTTAACGGTTGAAATTTAACGAGCTCTAAAAAGCTAACAAACATCAATTAAATTGAATATGATTTGAAACATAATCAATCTATATGTTAAACAATATCTCTATAAACTTTTTTCTATTTTTTAGAATTTTTAACTATTTTTACAAATTTTTTAAAAGAACAATTGTTATGATTGTCAACATATCCATTGTCAATGGATCCCTCCTCGTATATATATGTGTGTGTGTTATGGGTATGGTAGTGGACATGTTCATGTTGGGCGTTGACGACTTGACACGACGCGCGCCGGGGTTTCACATCTGGCCTCAGGCCTCTCGGTACGTGACGTATAGAAATCCAAAATAGCTGACGACGGTGTCCCATGCTGACATAAAGGCTGACCTCAGAAACCCATGCTGACATAAAGGCATCTTTTCTTTTCCATCCAACGGTGAGTAAAGTTAATTTATGAATGGAAATAACAAGATAATTATATATAGGCCAAATTGGGTACATGCCCATCAAAAGTTTGGTTTTGAGATATTTACTCATCAAACCTTTAAATTTAGATATTCACCCATCAATTCTTCATTTTTTTCCTATATATGCCCATCAAAATAGTTTTAGAATAAAATAAATAAATTTTGATATAGAAAAAGAAGATAAATATTATAATTGACAACTTCGTCATTCCCCTCATCTCCACTGATCTCTCCAAGGCAAGAAGTAGGGAAAATCAAACTGACCCGAACTCGAACCCGACCTGACCCGACCCGTGTTTCGGGGAAAGTTAGACTGACCCGAACCCGACTCGACCGTGTTTCATGGAAAGTCAGACTGACTCGAACTCGACCCGACCCGACCCGAACTACCCGAAAACTCGAGAGAACCCGGGAATAGAGGTGCAAAATCTGACCAGACCCGAAAAACCAGTCCAACCTGAAAAAATGCCGGTAGACGTCAACTCGATACCTGACCTGACCCAAAAAAATATTGGGAGTCGTCAACTCGATACCCGAGAAAGAAAGAGAAGGGAGGGGCAAAATTGTCATTTTCTAATATTTATTTTCTTTTTCTATATCAAAATTTCTTTATTTTATTCTAAAACTACTTTGATGGGAAATATAGGAGAAAATAAAGAATTGATGGGTAAATATCTAAATTTAAGATTTGATGGGCAAATAGCTTAAAACCAAAGTTTTGATGGGTATGTACCCAATTTTGCCTATATTAATGATTTATCATGCACAATAAGGACAATGAAAAAGGAGCTCATATGTATAGTTTTTAGTATTGATATTTGATACTAGTGACACCAATTTTAATATGAAGAGGGATCCATTGGCAATGGTTATATCTTGACCATCTTGACAATAACATTTTTTAAAAATTTATAAAAAACATAAAAAATCTTAAAAATAGAAAAAAGTTTACGTAAGTATTGCTTAACATATAGATCTGCTAATATTCAATTTAAGCGACGTTTGTTAGCACTTTAAAGATCCGCTAAATTCTAACCGTTGAAAAGTGTACAAATTTTGATAAGTTATTAAACGATGTCCAAATTGATTGAAAATTGAAACACTATCAATCTATACATCCATGAACTGTTTTTCATTTTAAAGATTTTTTTTATGAATTTTTACAAATTTTTAAAAAGTCTCATTGTGAAAATTGACAAAATAAGCATCGTCAATGATCGCTTTTCTTTTAATATTCATGTTACATAAGTTAGTACTTAAGTTAATGATTTTCATTATGCAAAAGCTAGCCATTTGAATAAGATTTATTGTAACTAGCTAACATAATTACAATTATTAGAATTATGTTGGACTTGCAAAAGAAAACTTTTATTATTTTTTTTTTTTTTATTGTTAGCGCTCCATTGACAATGAGAACATCTGAGTATATACATTATTAAAAATTAAATTATTTTCAATATCAGAATGTGACAATAAGACAAAGTTAAATACAAGTTTTTGTCCAACTATATATATAAAGATAACATCAAATTTCATCAATTGATCACTAAAATTAAACAAAATTAATATAGAATGGAATTGAGAATTAATAGTTCCATTTCTGATTAACAAGTACTGAAGAACCCTGAACAATTATTACAAAATACAAAAATTTAATTTAATTTAATTAGGCTCTAATTGAAAAAAACTGTGTATTATCATATCCCCACCATTCTGTATCCATTGTTGTAGCCTGAAACAAAGGAAACTCATGATCTTCTGGGATCATAAATTCCATGGTGCCACTGCCATCATCATTGGTTGAAATGGAGCTGGAATATTCATTGGAAGTATTCGGTGGATTAATTTCAGTTCCAGAATTTGAATTTGCTGATGTTTCAGTACTGCTAGCGCTATATGATCCCTTGATAACATGGGTTAAGCATGAGACCAGAGCAGCATCATCTTCATTATTTCTTGTACCAAATGCAAACATACTACTGTCTGCAGATAAACAGTACTCCGGTATCGATTTACCAGAAAAATCTATTACGTTATGGTTGGTTGTAGATTGGGATTTGGATTTGGGGGTGGCAATATTGCAAGTGTGTTCATCAAAGTAGGTCACTTCAAACAACGGCTGGTCGACATCGTCGTTGCATTGCTGTACTTGCTTAGCTGCTTTGCAGTTCAGGTCCTGGTGATAAGTGCATCTGTAATAACACCTGCATGCAAATATAGCTCTTCAGATGGAGAACTCAAAATTCAGGACCAATTGATTTAATTAATTGGTTTCTGCTAATGAATCAGAATTAATCTCAACAGATCTAGATAGATTAACTAGTAGCTACATCGATCACTGACCTTGGATATTTTTTATCAAGAATGTTCTTTTGCCCATATTTTCTCCACTGATAACCATCATGATCAGGCATTGGAGTGAACTCAGTCCTTTTTGACTTATATTTCCTGCAATTGCAATTGGTAAAATTAAATATTGTCATTACTTATTTCCTATACATAATAGAATAAAAAAAACACACACACAAAATATATGCTCAATGAATTACAGAATTTAATTATCATTTCATTGCTAGCTAGCTGTACCTTCTTTGACAGTCCTTAGACTTTTCATGATCTGTCTTTCTCTTCTTAGATTTGGGACCTAATTCTATCGACCCTTGCGACGTTGCAACTTTCGTTCCTAGGAAGTTTTGGTTGGATGTAGAGATCAAGATTTCTCGCGACAACGCCAAGGTATGTGATATCTCTTCGAAGATGTGCACAAACTGTGAATTAGCAGTGCCATCTTGGAGTACCATTCCGAGGTGCTCTCGGAGCATTGCCGTCAGCTTGCAGCCTTTTTCAAGCTCTTTTATCGCCTGAGTATTAATGTAGTTCAGAATTGATGGAGATGCCATTATTGGTTTTTTTGTTGTTCTATATATTTGCAGTTAGAAACTTAGAATGGGTGGAAATATATAGGCCGGGAGGTTGTAACTGTTACTAGATAATTTAATTAGTCATTAATTATATATTTTATGAAAAAGATAATTAATTAATTAATTAATCACCCGGCCCTTAGATCGAACGAAGTATCTACGCAGCTAATGAATACATTGTTTATGCTAACTAGTACGCGTTTACTTTTCTCCATCTCTTCATATTGGGCCCATTTTCAAACCAGTATTATACTATACTATACGTACTGTTGATACCAATCTTAATTTAGTTTGATTATAAAAATTACAAGAATAGATAATTAATCTAGGGTTATCTTGATTTATTTTATATTTATCCATCAACTCTATCTTTAACATAGCATATTAATTTGTCCGTCAAATCCAAATATATTATATATCTCCTCAAACTCAAACTCAAACTCTTCAAATTTTGATAGTTTTAATTAACATCATGTCAAACTCATCCGGACATAATAAATATCAATTGAAGTTAAATAATTAGATGGGTACATATAAAAAATTTTGAAGAGTTTGAGGAGATATCTAATATTATATTTGAAGATCATGGACAAATATGAAAGATTCTAAATTAAAGAGTTCAAGGAAGATCCAAAATTAAAGAGTTCAAGGAGATATTTCATATTACTCCTATCATTTAAGTAAAAGAAGTCACATGCAGTTTTAAAACTCAGATGTGTTACTTTTCAAAAAATATTAAAACATTTACTTTAAGAATATATTATTAAATTACAATCATACATTCTATATGGTTAAAATGATAACTTAGTTAATGGGTACGTAACTTATTTTAATAAAGAAAAATATTGCTATTCTATAGAAAACTTTTATAGATTAACCACACCGCATAAGAATTAATTGGATCAGAAAAAAAATTTAAATCAAAGAAGCTAGCTAACAACAAATATTTTTTTTCTAAGAGAAAGCCTAAACGTTAAAGTAACTACACAAACATTCTTCCATCAAAATGTATTCTCTGAAATAAATTATTTATGAATAAACGCAATTACGCAAACGTTAATATTTCAAAAACAAACATATTTTTTTAAATTATTATACATATAATAAAAGATTCTAGCCAGGAATTTCATATGAGTTCTGACAATCAATTTCAACCTTTGTTGATAAATATTTTTTTTTGGAGATAAAGATGAGTGTCAAGGCACTCAAATTTAAATGTTTATACAAATTCCCATCCGGATTTCCAACCTTGATAAAATTTTGAAAAAAAAAAATGTTTTCATATAAAGAAAAATATTAACAGAGTATCAAGTTGTTTTATGTTCCAACAAAGCTCCAATTTATTTATTTTTTCATTTATTAATTTTGCAAGCAGCAGTTGCGCAGACAAATCGAGTACCAACTTGCTTACTTGAAGGGTATTTTCTTGTATTTATTTTTAGAAAAAGTCCAGATCGATGCACCATGCATGTAATGGGAACTCCTGACTCAATTAATATATATGTAAACAAAATTAAGAAAAAGATAACATAACTATATATATTAATGCTATAGCTCAGCAACTTAATTGCCTCTTCTCCTTCTTCTCCGTGTCGTTGATGCTGATGCATGTGCATTTGGTGGCTTCACTTAAATAACTGGAATTGACTCGATTGGTTGATCTGATCGATTAATTTAATTTGTACTTGGGCCACTAAATAAATTAATACTACTGTGCATGTGTTATTACTGCGCGCTGTGCTGTTATATCTTATATTATATTTGTTCATTTTAAGAATATATATATGCATGGTATTTTAATTTAATTTTATGGCCATCTCGATCGGTTGCCAAATTATCAGTTGTTAATAATATTAATTTCCCATTCACTAGAATTTATTTATTTATATATCTGATTTCAAGTACTGTTTGCTAGCTCTAGGGTTTAAAATGATTTGAAATAGAAGTCAAAATTAAGTTTATTAATTTCAAGATTAAGCTCACCGAAAAACTTAATTTGCTTATATTTTTAGTTGAATTGTAATGGAAACATGTTGACTAGAATCAATAATTTGCTTTGTCTTTCTTGCTCGGGAAAAAAAGAAGGGTGTCAGCTCAAGCAACTTCCTTTCTTTTGACAGAGATAAGCAACAATTAATGTTAATAGCAGATGAGATAAGATCCCTACTTATGTAAGTCAACGAGTCTCCATGTAAACTTCCAATCCTTCCCTCCGGGACACTTAATTAATTTCATGTGCGTTTAATGGTCATGTGTGCATATTATATATCCTTACTCCTAATAAAATTAAGGACATTGGAATTTTTGACATGAAGAAAGTTCTATATATCTTCTTCAAAGAAGAAACCTTAGCTAGATATTGATTGTTTATTTAGATTAATTGATCATCACCGTTAACGTATATTAATGTCCCGGCTCATTTCACTTTTTGACATGTAGAATGTAATCCATTTTGGTTTAAATAAAATGAAACGGTTGAGTATTCCCTTTGTTCAGAGAAAAATATATATGCCTATTACTATATATAGCATAAATCAAAATTATAATTTCAATTGTATAATTGATGGCCTTTCATAAAAAGTAAGTAGTACAATTAATAATTTTTTTTAGTCTCCGCCTTTTAATTTCTAATCTAAAATTTATAGGCTTAGCATTAAAGTTTGTAATTCTTGAGGCCCAAATAAATATAAGCGATGTAAAAAAAAAAAAAAAAAAAAAAAAAGCAATTTTTACGGTAATTGGTGGCTCTTCACTTGAGTCTTCAGTCTTCAGTCTTGAGTCTTCACATGCAAAAAAGTCGGACGGTCCACATGCATTATTTATTGGCCCAAAAACTATATTTATTTTCTGATTACTGATCAATGATCAATAATTATTTGCTGACTTCATCCTAAGATGACGCAAATTATTTATTATATATGACGTAATCAACATTATTCTTCTTTGACTATAAGCTAGCTAGCTATCTGCTCCTCCTCCTTCTTGGAGCTTTTAATAATTAACCGGTAGTTGTATATAGATAGTTAAATACCACAAAATGTGTTCAAATTACATTACATTACATTGAGGAATTGCTCTTCAAGTTTTAGTAATCACAAGTGAAATCACAAATCTTTGACGCCTTTTATATCATTGAAACTTGAAACTAGAGTAAAAGAAGTTTTTTTTTTTTTAATAAAAAGCTCGTGATTTACCCTTTGGTAAAAATTTGGTTGCGTCTTGGTCCCATTTGGGCCTGGCCCAAGTAGCTAGCTAAGCAAACACTTTTTTTGTTTCAAAAAATATTATAGAAGGCAGTTTATTAGCTTTAAAAAAAAAAAGGTAGAACAAAACAAAAACTGAAATGCAGAAATTTGAATTTTATGCAACTGTTCTCATGATTCCATAAGCTACCTAGCTAATTAAGATCTTATCAAACTAAATACCAAATTACTTATTACTTAAACTAGCAGAGATTCATACCCATGCGGTTCGGACTCCATGCATGCCGGATTCCTGCAGCATCCATAAACTAGATGATGGTGTATTCTGATGCATCGATCTGTGTTTTATCAGCTTCAAAATTTGAATGCTGAATTGGGAAGAGCTTCTTTCATTGAGAAATCAGTAGAGTCTATGACATAGTAAGTGTGGCGGTTGCAAGTATGGCGGCCATAGTAAGTGACAGAATACATCGCTGGGTCGACTACTTTAGGACCATCCTCTTGTTGCACTGTCTTCGTCACAGGGCATTTCAGTTCCTTGTTGTATGTGCATCTGTAGTAGCTCCTGTTACATGCTCTAGCTGAAACGTCGTCAGTGGTATATACTGGTACACAAGACAAAAATTCCAAAAGCCATTTTGGTTCCTATGATCGTGATATACCTTTTTATTCTGGATTTAACCTTAGTTAATTAATTCAATGAAAGAACTAATTGAGTAAAAATTTCTGAGATGTATTCTAAAATAATACCTCAATTATATATATAAGAAATCAACTTCATGCTAATTTATAATTTAAATCACACACCTATATATTTTCCTAAATGTACTAATTAATGGCTGAGAAAAAAAGAATATGCCTTTCATGTTTGGAGCCGTTTATGTGTTTTTCCCCATATTTTCTCCATCGATGGCCATCATAGTGTGGAGTAGCAGTAACAATCGATGCCTCAATATGATCTCTTCTGGTACTACAGTAACAAAATAACAATTAATAGAGTTTACTTAGCCAGTATGAAACTCGTTTTAAGCAAAAACTGATCATAATGCAATTCAAAGAACACAATCAGAAACACAGTTTGATAGAAAAACCTCATATTCAAAGACCATAATAATCATAAAGCTGGAGATAATGGAAGAAAACCGTGATATATATATAGTTCAAAGAAGGGAATTAATTGAAATGTGGCATGCATGCATGTCTAGATATACCTTTTCAGCTTACCACCATGATTATCTTCTTCTTGTGATTTTTTCCTCTCATTGCTCTTATAACTAGTACCACTGGATTTGGAAGAGTTGCAATAAATGTGCTGCAAACCGGAAAGCGCATTGTTTAGGCTAGTGTCTATTCCATGGAACAGTTTCCCGATCGTATCTGTCGAAGCAGTAGGGCCAAGTGCTTCTCTGAGTTGATTTGTGAGCTCTTGGCTTCTCTTGATTCCTTCGATCGCCATTCTGCGGTTGCATTCGAGACGATTCATGGAACGAGATGCATCGTAGTTTTTATCCATTTGTTGGTAAGGAAAATATATAGATCGATCAAAGTGATCTTAATTAATTTGTTTGGATCAATGCGTGGTAGAATTAAACTAGGAGGGGCTTATTTTTTGACTTTTGTAGGTGTAGATGCATGGTTTTTCTAACTTAATTTCTCGAGTAATATTATTAATATATACCTTGATCCATAGCTTTAATTATAATATCGATCGATCTCTGTCTGGTCTTTTGTGGAACTTCTGCTAGAGTTCTAAATTTAATTTACTGGTATTTGGTCAACTCCATTTTTCTTCAAAGAGTTCTATACAATATTTTACTTGTTATACTTTTTTTTATATAAAATATATTACTTTCGTTATGTAGAAGATTCAAATCGCAATTATTAATTCTTTTGACGTTAAGGGAGAAAAATATAAATATTGAAGAAATAAACAGAGTAATCTTTTTCTATATATATCGATCTCATGAATTTTGTTTTCATTTTCTCCTTGAATCTAATTGGCAACGTTAAGAAGACAGTAACAAATCTCCTTGGTCACATATACATTATGATTCCTAAATTCTTACCAACCATATGTAATGTTAAACTTATTACAAGTAGTCTTTGATATTTTTCGTCGTTATCCGTGATTTCCTTATTCTTACCTAGCTCATATTCAAAGGAGACAGCGTCTTTTTACTGGAAAAGAAAATTAAATATAGTGCGAACTAGAACTAGAACTAGAACTAGATTGAATTAATGATGATTTGGATTACTAGCTCTGAGATTAAATGTATTATCACAGACGAGGCCATGTACTGTGTGAAGGAATATATATATATATATATGAATAGAGGGTTTTTATGTTAAAAATCTAAAAACTGCTGCAATATTTGATATTGAACCTGGAAATCATGCATACAAATACAATACAAGGTCTTGATTAATGATGAATTAAGATGCTTTAAAATTATCACCTGTTCTATTTCAATCTTGAAACGAAAGGTTTTAGGCTTAGCAGGACTAAGACCGAGTACATGAGATGCGATTTTAGTGATGGAAGACCTGAGGATGGAGATGTTAGTCTAGATGAACTAACAGTGCTTAAGAATGACACATTTCGATATTTGGGCTCGATGCTACAGAGTGATGGGAATATAGATGCAGATGTTAGCCATAGAATTAAGGCGGGGTGGATGAAATGGCGACAAGCGTCTGGTATCCTTTGTGACAGCAAGGTCCCACAAAGGCTGAAAGGTAAATTTTATAGAACAGCCGTTAGGCCTGCAATGTTGTATGGGGCAGAATGTTGGCTTACTAAAAGACAACATATCCAGAGGATGAGTGTAGCGGAGATGCACATGCTATGATGGATGGGTGGCCACACAACAAAAGGTCGGATCAAAATTGATGATATACATGACAAAATAGGGGTGGCTCCGATTGAAGAGAAGGCCGGTGGTCCAGCACCGCTTGAGGTGGTTTGGACATATTCAACAGAGACCTCCTGAAGCACCAGTGCGTAGCGGTGTCCTAACTCGTGTCAAGAATACAAAAAGGGGTAGAGGCCGGCCAAAATTGACATGGGAGGAAGCTGTAAAACGAGACTTGAAGGCATGGAGTATATCCAAAGAGCTGCTCTTGAAGGCGTGGAAATCAGCAATCTATGTACCGGAACCATGATGAACAAATCAAGTCCCTCGCGGTTATTATTATATTACTATTATTACTATGACTACTATTTCACTATTATTTTGTTATTATTTCTATTTTATTTACTTATTTTATTTCTCTTACCATCATCATCATGATTGATATTAGTATTATATTATGTAGTATCATTCTCATCACTATTATTACCATTATTATCTTATTATATTATGACTAGTATTTCACTATTATTAGTATTATTATTGTTCGTTCTTTATTTATTTATCTTATCTTTCCTAGCATCATTGGTAGTATTGTTATGTAGTATCATTCTCATTATTATTACTATCATTATTACTATTATTATTATTATTATTATCATCATCATCATTATTATTATTTTACTATACTATTATTTTCCCTATTGGAATACTATTATTTTTAAGATCATCTTTTTGTCACCACTATCACTACTTGGTTTCATTTCTAGCATACCCCAACTTGTTTGGGACTAAAGACTTGGTTGTTGTTGTTGTTCTATTTCAAGCCCAATTTATGCTGGTTTTGTATTTGGCCCAAATTTAGGGATTGGCTCGCAATTATTTGCAACTTATTTTATTTTAAGAATTTTATTCTAATGATCTTACTATATTGTAGGTAAGATTCTTTTTCATCCGATGACTATAAGTGAATATTACCCCAATGTGAAATTTCAAGCTTTTAAAAAACTTAATTAGTTTTAAATTTGTTTAAACCGTTAAACCGTTTTTTGGACTCTCTCATGTTAAATATTTGTGAAAAAATCATTATTTATGGAAAAACCGTTATTAACAAAGTTAAAATCATTAAAATCTGTTAAAATCCGTGTTTTAGAGGCTTTTAACCGCCGTATAATATGTTGGCACGTTATTGACGGCCTAGAGAGTTTGCAATATTGTTTATTCTTCGAATATTAACAATAAAAAATTTAAAATCTTTATTGCGATTGTCTTAAATTTTTTTATTTTAATTTTTTGATATTACAATTTTCGTTACTTGAAATTTCAACTTTTTATGTACTCAATTAACCTTTTGTAATTGTTATTTGTACTTAATTATTAAGTACGATTGTATGAGAGTGTATTGTACAGCCATTTTAAATATAAAAAAAATATAAAAAATGAATACCCGTTTTTTTATTTAACGGCCGTGTAATTCTATTTTAACGTCAAATCGTTAAATGGTCATGACCTCACCGTTAAGAGCCGTGAAACGTTTTTTAAAAGCTTGTGAAATTCATATAACCAATAAAACTGTCTCGATGTGATGACGAGAGCAACAAAGACTGAATTGAAAGAAGCATTTTATTAGAAATGGTAATAAAAAATAACATAACACGATGCTCTTTAATCAAGGACTCAGATTTTGTCCAAAGTCATTTAGACGGTTTCCGTCTAAAGGATTTGGAGAGTCATACTATATAATTATTGGCAATTGATCAACCGTGATTTGGTAATGTGGGTGTTAAAAATAGGAACAAGATACATATGCATAGTATGTTGATTATATTTAGAGTGATAGATGATGTCACATACTATCACCGAATCCTTTAGACGGAGACGGTTCGAATTAATAGCTATGCACAAAATTCGATTCCATTATTAATCAAACTGACATATATATACACTGCTGTGGCAACTAATTAATAATCGCTTAATTACCTCATAGTCTCTGCTGTTGGACCCCACCTCCACCTGGGCCCATGAGTGAAGAGCACATGATGATGATCTCACTTGGAGCAGAACAGAACCTGGACTGGACTTGACTTGCTCTTTGTTTGTGAGAAGTGAGAACACGGAAAGTTCAATCAGTTTTCCAGAGAAACCGAGTGGAACTGGAACATATATTTATCCTTATTCTTATTCAATGGCAGCAATGCAAGTTGTGTCATGTGTTGAAACTAAACTATTCTATTTTTCTTTTGCAACGACACGGTACTACTAGTATTGCAGGGTACGTATAAATAAGTACAAGTGTAGTGTACTAGCTACATCAATGCCCATTGCCCATTGCCTTGAGAGAAAATTAAAGAGTAGACACACATCAATCATCCATTCATCCTTCGATCGATCCTTAATTTATATGGCATCTCAAGTAGTACTGCCTGAACTTCAAGATTGCGACACGGTGGTTAAAGAGCTCGAGAGGACTTATGGCCTGACAACCCTGCTTCAGCAAGAGGTTGCTACCATTCTCAATCAGTACTCCATTAACTTTGAAGTCGAAGCGATGTTCGAAGAACTGCAGCGTGCCTTGAAGTCGTCTCTCAACTTCTTGTGCAATGCTCAAGTTGTTACGAATCATGGAGTACAGGGCTCGGCTAAGCGGAAGAGAATCGATGACGATCGAGCAGTGCAAGTAGTAAATAGGTAGCTAGATGACCCCAAAAAAAAAAAAAAAATCAATTCTAGAAAGGAGGATGAGGGGGAAAAAATAAGAACAAATAAATAAATATATTCTTTTTACTTACCATTTAATTTTTATTTTCCTTGCAGCAGGACTGTTGGAAAAGAAGTAATTCGTTCTGCTAATCCATTTGATGATGGTTACATGTGGAGGAAATATGGCAGAAAGAATATTCTAAACGAGATGTTTCCAAGGTATTAGCTTATAATAATATGAGATTTTGGCACATATTTGTAAAGCTTGTATCATGTGAAAACAACATATATACATTGCCAAAAAAAAAAAAAAAAAAGGTTTGCATGCATGTTAATTTCGCTTGGCTTATATTTAAGATAGGCTAAATCAATATGAAAGTTTTTGTTTGGATTGATATCTCCAATTTATAAGTTATTCACATATATAAAACTCAACTTAAGTTGTCCTTATTAGAAGACAAACGTGCATAAATAACCTAATAAAACAATTTAGGTGTTGTCGATATATAAGAGACGTACGATACTGCAACTGCAGTAACTAATTTAATAAAATTGAGAAAGAAGAAAGAAAAGAGTACCAAAATTAAATATAACCAAATCCAAGTAAGGGTAGGTATTCCTACGGTTTGCAGATATAAAATAAATATATATATATATATATATTGTAGATAAGCTAGCTATATCCGACAAGATTTGTTTGGCTGTTCACTCTTTTATTCACTAATCATTTTTGGATTAATTTGGCCCCTAGTTAGTTGCAAGTTTAATATGATTATAATATGCACCCCTTGTTGCATATTAATATGCAGGGACTACTACAGATGCATTTACAGTAACGACGTCGACTACAACTGCAGGCCAAGAAATATGTTCAAAAATACTGCAACGGGGAGCCACCCCAGTACAAAGTCATCTACATTCACAGCCACACCTGCAAGAGTACTGACATTGCATTTGCCAGTTCTCAGAAAATGCTGCTGGCTATTTCTAATTCTGCAAAAGAACCTCAACCTTCCATCTCTCTGACTTCACAACATCAACATGGTAGCAGAGTGATCAGAGATGAGGAAGAACATGCACTTCTCCTCTCTTGCCTGAAAGATATTGTCATCAGAGGCGCCGCTACGAGCCCACAAATGGACCAGAGTGCTTTACAAGGTTGTGATGACGATGTTGTATCAATATCAGTATCACATTCACAACCAATGGAGCCATCAGTTGTAAACTTGGCATCAAGTTGTCAAGCATGGGACATGGATGACATGGTTATGATGGATCTGTTCTGGCAACAATCATCCCAGATAAATTACTTTTAATTAAGAGTTTCTTAATGTCCAATTTATTCGGTATCGCTTTAATCTCTGTGTCATTTTCAATGTAATTCTTTATATTTTTTTTCCTTTTTTGTTTTGTTGAGGAAGATTTAATTTTATGCATTCATTCTTATTGGTGAGCTTGATTTTGATCTGGAAATTTTAAACCAGTTGAAATGTAGCTCAATATGTGATTTGTGTATTGTTTATCATGGAAGTATTAATTCGTTTAATGTTTATAGATCGATCTATCTCTGAGCTGAGCTGGTCTCAATTTTTATTACCAGAATCGTCTTCTTTAGATAAAAGCGGAAGAGTGACTGCTCTCTTAAGAAGCCACGTCACGTCAGCAAATCAAAAGCATATATCCCTTCATTGACCTTTTATTTAATTTAATTTAATTTGCGTCTTAACTGGAAAGGTCTCCATTCAACAATTTTTTTATTTCACAGACGTCCTCTCTCACCTTGCTCCCATACTTAACTTCTTCTCCCTAAGCGCCATCCATCCACTCCGTCGACGCATGCATCCACTCAATCTCCAAGTGCCTCTCGATGATCGGTCTCAGTCGACGCCATCCATGCACTCCGTCCGACTACAGATCCGTCTACTCTCTCTCTCTCTGTCTTAATTTATTCTCTGCTTCCATGGATCTCCGATTGTGATTATAACTTTCATTTTTCAAGTTTTTTGTTTTACCCTGCGCTGAGACACCAAAGGTGGTCTTTGTTGTTCATCCTTTTTCACTCAGATGCCCACTCCTCCATCTCCTCCATCTGTCCTACATATATATATACTTTCTAAAACCAAGAGACAATATATAGAGATGTATTTGGGATTTAATTTCTAATTCTTTCATTTTACTGTTTAATTTACAGATACAGTAGTCTTATATTATATATATAGATAGACTTGACTAGATCTAAACTCATATGGTAACCTCAGTTAACTTAATTACAACCATGGTAAGTTTAAGATTGAATCTATTCTGTGAATTCAGTTGGAGTGGTACTGTCACACCCCGAACCAAATCGATACAGTACAGGCGTGACAACCGCCACGTGTACACTGAGACAAGTGTACACGAAAGGCTTTTAATTACATACAAATCATTCATTTATCTCAACAAATCAAATAAAAATCCATAATAACATGCCACATTGGATAAATAAATAAAATGAATCTACACGAAAGGCTTTTAATTACATACAAATCATTCATTTATCTCAACAAATCAAATAAAAATCCATAATAACATGCCACATTGGATAAATAAATAAAATGAATGTTAGAGTTGCGGAAGCGAAAATAAATATTACAAATTTAGATGGTACCATAAGGGTTGCCATCATTAATCTCAAATCAACACTATCCTAACAAATTTATAAGAAGGAATAAAATAAATCAAAGTGGCAGCGGCATCATGAACACCTCCTAAGTCGGTCCTCACAACCTGTCAGTTAGCTCCAACCTGGACCCCACAACCACCGTGGAAACATGAGTGACAAGTCACTCAGTGCGGTTTTAGGTCTAGCCTTTGAGATATAAAATTTCTCTAGACTAGGACTTAAAACCCATTTATTTGTTTTCAAAAATAATAGTAATGATAATACAAATAAGAATAGTAACATAAAGTTTTTAACTTAATAAAAGATAAACTTAATAAATTCTTAGTAACACATAACTTTTAAAGTTTACAAAAAAAAAATGTGTCAAGTGTGATGCAAGAAAATTAAATATGCACTACATGCAATGTCATGTCAGTCAATAAGAAAAGAGAGCAAAAATGAAGTATATAAGTATAATAGTACGAATGAAGTGACCAACCCATATCATATTGACTTTGCAGGGTCTTCGTCATTGAGCGGGAATCTGCAGATCCACTTTAAAAGAAAACCGATATATGAGACCCGCTAGTCTTTTATATAAATATAAAATATAAAACGGCTCAACTTGCCATATATGTAATAATCAGGAAAAGGGAGACTACCCAAAAATAATAACTGGGCCGAGCCACACAGAAGACGATGAAGACCCGTGACACCTCATGAGCAGTGCACGGCTCGCCGCCGGTACCAGTTTAGAACGAGATACAAAAGAAAAAGGCATTAGTATAATCACTGCGACGTAAAGGTGTAGCTCCTTGGTTTAAAAATGGCACGTAACTCACACTACAGCTGAAGCCGTGTCCAAATCATCAAGCAGAAAGGGAATATATATACAAAAGAAATAAAGATAAAACAAAGCCTCTATGACCAAGCGCTCATCGGATGGTTTCACTTACAGCTCGGTTGGGAGAGGGCCACCATCATGTGACTGGGCGATACTCTACTCCCAACGTATACCATAGGTGATACAGGCCTAGATCACTGAGCCCGACACTCTTCCCATACCCAAATTTGGAAATTCGGATGTGCAGTTATAATTCAATTACTAAATTTTATTAACACTTTAAAAATCAATTAGATTTACAAAACAGAATTATTATGTATAATATACCATGTTTCTAATAAAATATGTTTATTATAAATCAACCATAAATATAACTTAAAGTATGAAAGTGTTTCCTAAAACATTCTTATTTTTTTATTATATGATTAAAAATGATTAACTATTTATAAAACTTGACTAATCACATCCAGTGTTAAGTATCTACATGTCAAAACACCTATATTATAACAATAAATTTCTAACTTAAAAATCTAAATAATCATATCAGTCAGATGCAATGCAAATGATATGCAAAAATGCAAGTAACCTAATAATGAAATGCAATTAAAGTCCTAAGTAGAGAAATCGAATCTCAGTAGCAATTCGCACCTGATAGAAGGGAAAGCAAGAAATTGCCATGTCTTCAGGTTTGTCCATCACATATTATGAGGAACCTATTATTCAGTGATCATTAGATAACATATTGTAATTAGCTTATAAAATATGGTCAGGTTGGAGTAAACCGGACATGGGTCAATATTGATGTTTCAGTATTCTATAAGTTCTCTCTTTATTTTAGTTTAACTTGATTGTGTTCCATTAATGCCCATCTTATTTTACTTGATCAATTTATAGTACTCCTTTGAATAAATTAATTTAATCCGAATTGTATGACCGTATCAAGTTTGCAACTTATTAATACTCTTTTAATTATTAATCTTACCAAATCAGCATTTCATTTCAATTAGCGCCATTTGAAGCACTGGTATTTTATTATTGTTGTTGGATTATTAAATTGCTTTGTCATTTGCTTATGGAGGTCACCAAAACCCATGTTCAGTTTGTTTACTTTCCGATTTGCAAAATTCCATATTCTATTCCTAGCATCACACCAGGTGGTACCAAGTCGAGTTTGGTACCGATTTCAAATACCACAAGAACAACATATTCATGTTTTGGAATGAGCGATTCTGTTAACACACGATTGACGAATCTACGGGCACGAAGCTGAGCTTCAGCACAACGCAATGGCACACAATCAGAAAATGGGGTAAAGTCGGGTTGGAATCATACCAAAAGAATAGATCGGGCAACATCGAGATGTCAGTCATCAATCCTTTCGCATCGTTCTCGGGGCTGTCCTCATTTCAGCATGAGCCATCTCTTGCAATGTTCAAGGCAGCGGAGGGTGGCCACGCTCGGTGATTCTTGTGCGAAGTCATGGTGGTGATCAAGGGAGTAGCCGGGTGGTTGTGGTTTCGGCGTTGTCGGTTGGTGGTGGTTCTAGGGTTAACGAGGGAAGAGGGGAAGGAGTGGTGGGTTTGTGAAATTGGTTAGAAGAGTGGCTAGAGGAGGTCAAGGCAAGCTGAACGCTGGTGGTGCGCGCCGGCGGGGTGGTTTTGTAGCGGCCGAGGTGGGTTTTGGTGTGGGGTCGGTTTTGGGGCTATTGGAGCCGAGAGGAGAAAGGGAGAAGGGAAAGGGAGGAGGGCGGGTGCTGGTTGCAGCGGGGCGGGTTACCTGTTGCGAGGTGGGTCGCTGGCACACCGGTGCAGCGGCCGGGTCGGCGGAGCGGAGGCAGGGCTCTCCTTTGTTACAGCTGAGAGAGGGAAAGGAGAGGCAAGGGAGAAGGGGAAAAGGGAGGAGGGCGAGGGCAGCAGCAGGTCGGCGCGAACGGTTGGGTCGGTGCGGCGGCCTGTGCGGTGGAGCAGAGGCCGGGTCGGCGCGGAGGCGGGCGGAGCGGCTCCCTCCCAGACTTGGTATCGAGTAGAGAGGGGGAAGGGAGTAGCGTAGGTTTTTACTGTGTTTTAGGAAATTTTGCATATAAGTCCTTTAAATTTGTAAATATTGTGAAACATTTTAGTTTGTCCTTTTTCTTTTGTTTTATATATTGTAAATATTGTTGTTTATTTTGTGTGGGGTTTTACAGGTACGGCGGCGGTGCTTACTTGCAGAGTGAGAAGGTTGGGATCACCATTCTGATCTGAACCGGTGGCAACTACTATCCAGTGTATTCCCTACATGTCTACCAGTTAATCACTAGACCATAAGCTTATTGATTAGGGTATTTCTGGTGTACACCCCAAAATATCGCTGCATACTGCTTTCCATATACACAACTTCTGATTGGACGGCTGCAATTCAAATCGGTGAGAAAGGTATAAATGACTGGAGTTAATTAAATTGGCTGGCTCATGGCTCACGGCTTGGCTCCTTTCCTTTTTTTCGCTACCTTTGTTTCATTCCTTTTCTGGCTCCAGGATGTTGCTAGAAGAAATGAAATGCCACAGATGTTTGGGGAGGAAATCATGGTACATATTAAATGCACATGGGAAGGAGGAGGCACAAGGGTTTCGCGTTTCGCGTTTGGGATTTGGGGTTCAGATTTCGAGATGAGGGTTTGGCGTTTGGGGTATGGGTGTGGCGGTTGGCGTTTGGGGTTTGGGGTTTGCGGTTTGAGGTTTAGTGTTTGGTTTTCGCGTTTGGGGTTTAGGGTTTGGCGTTTGGCGTTTGTGATTTGGAGATTGGGGTTTCTCGTTTGTAGTTTGGGGTTTCGCGTTTGTCGTTCGTGATTGACGTTTGGGTTTTGCATTCTGGGTTTGGCATTTCGGGTCTGGGGTTTGGTGTTTGCAGTTTGGCGTTTGGCGTTTCAGATTTGGTGTTAAGGTTTCGTGTTGGAGTTTATGGGATTTAGCATTCACGTTTAGCGTTTGGTATTTAAGGATTAGGTTTTAGGGTTTCAAGTTTGGCGTTCGCGATAGGCGTTTAGGTTATGCGTTTGGGGTTTGGCATTCGATGTTTGCAGTTTGACGTTTGTCGTTTGGAGTTTGCGTACGGCGTTTGGGGTTTAGTGTTCAATTTCTAAATAAGGGTTTGGCGTTCGGCGTTCGTGTTCAGCGTTTGGGGTTCTTGCTTGGTGTTTGAGGTTTGGGGTTCACGTTTAGGTCATGGTGTTAGGGTTTAGGGGTTAGGGGTTAGGGGTTACAGTTTAGAATTTAGGATTTAGGGTTTCGCGTTTTGCGTTTAGGTTTTGGGGTTTGGCATTTGGCGTGTGGCATTTTGGGTTTGGGGTTTGAGGTTTGGCGTTTGGGGTTTGGGGTTCATGTTTTAGGATAAGTGCTTAGGGTTTGGGGTTTGGGATTTGGGGTTCGGGATTCGGGATAGAGTATTGGGTTTTGTGGTTTGGTGTTTGGGGTATAGAGTTCAGGATTTGGCGTTTGGGGTTTGACATTTGGGGTTCGGGATTTGGTGTTTGCAGATTGGCATTTGGGGTTTGCGGTTTGGCATTTGCCGTTCGCGTTTGGCGTTTGGGGTTTTGGTGTTCGAGTTTCAGGATTGGTTGTATGAGGTTTGGCGTTTGGCGTTTGGTGTTTGTTATTTCGCATTTGGGGTATGGCATTTGGTGGTTGCGGTTTGGCGATTGGCGTTTTGGGTTTGGTGTTTGCATTTGGGGTTTGGCGTTTGGCGTGTGGCATTTGGGGTTTAGGGATTGGGGTTTGGGGTTCAGGGTTTTGGTATAGTTGTTTGGGGTTTGGCGTTTGGGGGTTAGGTTTTGGGGTTTGCAGCTAACAGTTTGTGGATAGGTGTTTGGCGCTTGGAGTTTAGGGTTTGGGATTGGAGTTTGGAGTTTGGAGTTTGGCGTTTGGCGTTCGCGTTTGGTGTTTAGGGTTTGGGGTTTGGGTTTCGGGATGGAGGTTTGGGGTTTAGCAATCTTTTTTTTGGCATTTAGGGTTTGGGGTTCAGGTTTTGGGTTTACGGTTAAGGATTTTGGGTTTGGGTTTGGGTTTTGCTTTTCGGGTTTGGGGTTTGGCGCTTGCGGTTTGGTATTTGGCATTCTCGTTTTGTGTTTGGGGTTTGAGATTCGGGTTTTAGGGTATAGAATTTCGCATTTGGCGTTTGGGGTTCGGGGTTTGGCGCTTGGCTTTTGGCGTTCGACGTTTAGGGCTTTGGAATTAGGGTTTGGCGTTTGGGGTTTGGTGTTCGGGTTTCGGGATGGGTGTTTGGGTTTTGGCGTTTGGCATTTGGGATTTGGTGTTCGGGTTTCGGGATGGGTGTTTGTGGTTTGGGAATTGGGTTTTAGGGTTCGGGTTGGGGGATTGGGTTAGAGTTTAAAGTTTAAAGGTTACAATTCAGAATTTTGGGCTTGGAGTTTAGGGTTTAGGCTTAAGGGTTTTGCGTTTGGGGTTTGAAGTTTGGATTTTGGCGTTCGCGTTTTGCGTTTGGGGTTTGGGGTTCAGATTTCGAGATGGGGGTTTGGCATTTGGGGTATGGGGTTTGGATTTCGAGATGGGAATTTGGGTTTGGCGTTTGGGGTTTGGGGTTTAGCGTTTGGTTTTTGCGTTTGGTGTTTGACATTTGGGGTTTAGGGTTTGGCGTTTGTTGTTTGCGGATATGTGTTTAGGGTTTAGCGTTTGAGGTTCGAGTTCGGGATAGGGTTTTAGGGTTTGGCGTTTGGGGTATGGGGTTCAGGGTTTGTTGTTGGGTTTTGCGTTTGTGGTTTGGCGTTTGGGGTTTGGCGTTTGGGGTTTGGCGTTTGAGGATTGGCGTTTGGAGTTGGCGTTTTGGCATTTGGCATTCGCATTTGGCGTTTGAGGTTTTGTTGTTCGGGCTTCAGGATGGTGTGCATGGGGTTTGGCGTATGGGGTTTGGCGTATGGGGTTTGGGGTTTGGGGTTGAGGGTTTGGCGTTTGATGTTTTGCGTTTGGTGTATGGCGTTTTGGTGTTTGGTGTTTGGCGTTTGGCGTTTGGGATTCGGGGTTTGCCGCTTGGCTTTTGGCGTTCGACGTTTATGGCTTGGGGATTGGGGTTTGGTGTTCGGGTTTCGCGATGGGTGTTTGGGGTTTTGCGTTCGGCGTTTGGCATTTGAGATTTGGTGTTCGAGTTTCGAGATGTGGGTTAGGGTTTTGTGTTTTGGGGTTACGGTTGAGGATTGTGGGCTTGGGGTTTAGGGTTTAGGCTTAAGGGTTACGCGTTTTGCGTTTTGGGTTTTGGGGTTTGGGGTTTGGGATTTGGGGTTTGAGGTTTGACTTTTGGCGTTCGCGTTGAGCGTTTGGGGTTTGGGGCTTAGATTTCGGAATGGGTGTTTAGCATTTGGGGTATGGGGTTCGGATTTTGTGATGGGGATTTGGGTTGGCGTTTGGGGTATGGGTGTTGCGGTTGGCATTTGGGGTTTGGGGTTTAGCGTTTGGTTTTCGCGTTTGGCGTTTGGGGTTTAGGGTTTGGGGTTTAGCGTTTGGTTTTCGCATTTGGCGTTTGGGGTTTAGGGTTTGGCGTTTGTTGTTTGGGGTTCGGGTTCCGATGTTTACGATTTGGCGTTTGTCGTTTGGCATTTGGGATTTGGGGTTGGAGGTTCGGGTCTCGGGTTTGGCGTTTGAGGTTTGGGGTTCAGGTTTAGGGTTTAGGGGTTACGGTTTAGGATTTTAGGTTTGGGGTTTTGGGTATAGTGTTTAGGGTTTAGGGTTTCGCGTTTGGGTTTGGGTTTGGGTTCGGGGTTTGGCGTTTGGGGTTTGGGGTTTGACGTTTGGCGTTTGGGGTTTGGGGTTCAAGATTCGGATTTCGGGATAGGCGTTTGGTGTTTGACGTTTGGGATTTGGGGTTCGGGTTTCGAGATGGGTTTTTGCGTTTGGGATTTAGGGTTTAGCGTTTAGCATTTGGGGTTTGGGATTCCGGTTTTAGGGTTTGGTGTTTCGCATTTGGCGTTTGGTGTTCGGGGTTTGGTGTTTGCAATTTGGCGTTTGTCATTCGGGGAGTAATGTTTTTTGGAATGAATACCATCATATCTCCCTGCGCAAATTGCAGCCCAAGTGAAAAAGGTGCCACATCAAGTAGAGACAAAACTATGAACATTTTCATTCACCCTGGTACTAACACAGAATGCTTGATAGGCTACCCCATATGCAGTACTTGCTTCCAAATTTTATGTGATGATCACTTTTCTTGTCCTTGAAGAGATCACTAATTCTGGAATGTAGCAACGGAATCTTTGAGGAGCCTCCTGCAAGGCGTGTCAAACGTTCAGAACGTACACGGAACAAGCCCCTGCTGTGTTACGTTCCGTTTGAACAACGTAAATTAATTTTTTATTTCGTTGAATGTTCCGTAATGAAAACGCTATGAATTTTTGTTCCATTGAACGTTCCGTTCAATTAAAATGGAAAAATGTTTTGAACGTTAATATTAATTTTGTTTGCAAGTTTGTGTAACAAATCCAAGCAACCTGTGATATTTTTATTTTCCAATCAAAATTCTAACAAACAACATTGTACCAGTAAAGATAAAAAAAAAAAAAAACAAAACCTTGTACCAGTACCAATACCACCAGTACAGGGGTACTAGTACAAACATCCCTATACCAGTACCAGTACAGGCATCTGGTACAAACAGTCCTGTACCAGTACCAGTACACAGTTCTGGTACAAACAACCTTTTACCAGTACATGCAATCAATAACTGCAGAACTTCATTCAATACAACCATTGCCATCAAGGTCCAAATTAAGTCGACACATTGCAATCATGCACTCTGAAACACAATCGACACTTGTTTACAGTAAATAGCTGTTTGTAATTCTGAAAAATAAAAAAAAACAACGAAATCAGCAGTAAAAAAAATACCAAAAACTAGAAACCAAAAATCAGCAATAAAAACAACTAAATTCGAGGAAAAAATCAGCAAAAAAAAAAAGTATAAATGCAATCAAATTAAAGAAAACCAGCAAAAGTTGAGAAAAAACGGAGATCAAATTCAAAAGAACTTCTCTTGGCTTGGAGGTGCCTCGAGCGTTGTCTTCATGCGGCCTTCGCCTACCTTGAGCGGCCTTTGCCTTGGGAACCTATACACACCGGCCACCAGCAACTATTGCATGTTGTGGTGGTTGTGGTGATGTGGACTGTGGCTAGTTCGGCTTGTGCGAGAGAGAGGGATGAGAAGTTGGAAAGGTGATAATGGTGGGAGAGAGACAGAGGGGGAATGAGCGGGGCGCAACCAGAGAGAGTGGGAAGGGGAAGGGTGAGTGCCGCTGCTCATGCGCAGCGCCGCGCCTGTGTGAGTGCGGGGGGAGAGGAGAAAATGAGACAGACAAGAGCGGCCACGGGTTTGGTTTGGGTTTTTATCATAACAATGCCAATTGATGCTCTGAAATCCCCCAAATTGCAGATAGGTACAATACGTTCAAACGGAATATACCCCTTCCCTTTCCGTTCCGTTTACCAAACGAAATCAATACTAGTTCCATCTTCTGTTCTGTTTCATCAAACGACACATTTTTTTGTTCCGTTACTTGTTCTGTTCAACCGGAACGGAACGGAATAACAGAAATTTCGGTTCCATCGACACCTCTAGAGCTAGCTACCTGCTTCATGGGCCTCTACTAGTCTGCTACTGGCCCTGCAATTCTTAAGTGATCCCCTCCTCCCTCCTGACTGCAGTATGCAGCTAACATGGGAAAACTTAGCTGAAGGCTGAAGCTGTGGGAATTGAATTATGTTAACTAGATTATTTTATGACTATCTTGTGTTATTATTGATCAATTTGAACAACAAACGGACCTGATCAAGTTAATTCATGTAGTAACCACTTGATTTGATTAGAGTTCCACTTGATTCTTGTTTGACTTAATTGGGATCGATATATCTTTAATTCCATGGAGTTATTTGGCGTGATGTTCGGGATCGTTAGAAGTCTATAGTATAATGAGTCTTATGGAAATTTGTTATCAGTCTAAAACTCTAAATCTAAATTTGTGTTTTGGCTTTAATGGACATGAACGAACTTAAGAGCTAGCATACAGATGCAAAACGACATACAAATAGTTGTTCTTCACTCGGACATTTTAATAAACACCTTCAACGCATGAGACAAAACACGGTTCTGGGTTATCTTATGACGCTGGTATACTTGAGATTTGAGTAAAGGGAAAAGGAACCATGATCGGCAAGGATATAATCATTACCAGAATTCAACAGTATTAAAGAAAAAATGACCTAGCAGGTGAAACCGAACTTGGGCTCGGCGTGCTAGGTGGCGTGCTGGGTAAGTCTGGCACTGAGTGCGTCATCATAGCAAGCAGGGCCGTGGTGGCAACTGGCAAGTGCAACATCTCCTTGTCGTTGAGCTCCTCTGTGAGCTCAATGAAGAGAAGGAGAGATCAGAGGAGCCCCAAAGCCCGAAGCCCGTGCCTGGATATTCAGTACGGAAAGCCCGAATCAGCAGCCGGAGGACTAATGTAGTAATAATGTTTACTCTTTCCGACATTGCTCCCGCTGCTCGTGGTGCAGAAAAGATCAAAAGATGGATGGACCTTTTGATAATTGATACTGATGCCAAAGGCATACTTACTTGCTGACTTTCTGTAGTAGTTCAAGGATCATATCGTATCCGTAGTAATGTAATGTAAAAAGTAAAATCTTGTGATTGCAATGGCAACTAAAAGCACGCCAGGCCTTCCTTTCTGGCATGGGCGCCTGGGTGGTTGATGTCATGCATTCATATATATATTTTACCAAACTTGCACTAGTATTTTGGCCTAAAATTCCTAAGTTTAATTGCATCTAAGTAGTAAGACGTCTAGATTCCAGTTACTTCTTTACTTTTGTCCAAATTTCAGGTCAATCGGGCTTTTGGAGCCAATTGGACGCGATTCGGAGCCATAGACAACAAGTCGAAACAGGAATGAACTTCCTGCGGTCCGCAGGATCCTCCTGCGGTCAACAGGATCTCTCCCGCGTCCAGCAGACGGAGGTTACAGCATGTTCGACCTTCCGCTCGGCGCTGAAAACTTCCTGTGGAGCAGAAAAACCGCCATTTCCTTCTTCCTGCGGTTCGTAGGCCCGTGCCTACGGTCCGCAGGGAGGTTACTGCACTACAGTTTTCTATTTTCTGGCGCTCTGCCTATATAAGGCGGTCATTGGGACGGTTCCAGACATCTTTTCACTCATCTTCTCACGCCCTTTCATTGCATATTCACAACCAGAGGCAGAGGAAAGAGGAGAGAAGGCCGTTCATCATTCTTCGAAGCGGATTTGAGAGAATTCTCGCGCGGGAGTGAAGATCGTGTCGCCTCGAATCCTTCTTCGGTTCTTTTGCATCATGATTTCTTTCAGTTCTTTGTTTTCTTTGTTTTCTTGTGTCATGAGTGAGTAGATCTATCTGTTCTTAGGGTTTGAATGATGACGATTGTGTTGATGGATTAGTTGAATGTGTAGACTTACGTTGTTTTCATAATTACTTGAGATTTTCATTATAACGTGTTTGTGATTTGTTTGTTCAATTGGTAAACCTATAGGTTGTGGCCAGACCTAGTTGGTTAATGTAGTATCTTTTGACCAGATCTGATTGCTTGCACAATTTGGGTTGAATTGTATCCGAAAGTACCCGAAAGGCGAAACTGCGTTTCGACTAACCTCGAAACGGACCCTAGAATTAACAAGTGACATGAACGTAGTTTAGAACTTATTCTATGAGTTTCGAATTGATTTAGAATTGTTAGGAGTATCAAAGGTGAAAACCAAGGACTTGTACCAACTCTGAATTGCTTAGGAACTGACGACGTTAGTCAGAACACCAAACCAGAATTGAAAACTGCTCTCTGTCAACTGCCTGCGGTCCGCAGGAGACATCCTGCGGTCCGCACTCAGTTACAGAAAGTGCAAGACAGGAGTTACAAAACTGACTGCGGATTATTAGAGAGATCTGTGGTTCGTGGACGGTTTTGCGACCCTAACCAACTACTTGCGGTCCGCAAGAGACATCTTGCGGAACACAGGCAACTGATCCTGAGACCAATCTGATTCTGACAACCCTGAGAACGCCTTTTAATTAATTGTCTTTCAGTTATTTACTTGTTTTAGTACTGTTTCCTTGTGTTTGTAACCAGCCTTGTTAAAACCCCCAACAATTGACTCTTTAATCCAAACTCTTTTAGAATTCAGAAGTAGGTTTAAGTAAAGTTTGGTGTTAATCCCGTCCCTGAGGATTCGACCCTCAAGTACTACACGAGATCGTACGCTTGCGATCGAGTGCATACTTTAGGTTTAAAAGCCTATACCCGTTCGCGCGGTCAGTGGTGCATTGCTTAAGCCCAAACTGCTGAATGGTACTCTTATCTCAATTACATGGGCCTCTATTAACTTTTGAGCGGGCTGCATGCTTTATGGGCCTCAGCTTTTATGGCTCGGAATAGGAAGTAAATTAAGGATATTATTATGGTTCTATTTCAGTAACTATATATGGTGGATGTGATGTTTAGCTGTTTAGAGTCTTTAATAATAATGTTATCAAGTTAGGGCTAATTGACATTTATGCACCTAACTTGAGGGGGAGTGTAAAAGAATAAAATTAGAAATAGGATTAGGAATAAAAGGCCTCAGAGCCGTTGGGCTTTTGTCCATCACTGGCCCATTTAGGAATTAGGAGCAACTCTATTTTAGAGGTAAATAGGTCACTGCAACTAATTTTGTTTTTTGACCATTAGTATAGCCGTTAGTATAGCCGTTGTGTAACTCTGTATAAAAACTCCTCTGTACAGAATGAGAAGATATAGCAATACATTTCATAATTCATACATACTATCTCAAAATTTCTACATGGTATCAGAGCAGGTCTCAGCTCACTCATCACATACCTAATACTCATACCAGAAAAGCCATACCAGAAAAATCCAAAGAGCAGCAATGGCAGAGAAAACCCCCAGCACCATAAAAGAAACCATCATAAAAGAGGTCTCAGATGTGAATACCTCTCTCAAACTAATGTCCATGCTACTGAATGGCAAAAATTATCAACCATGGGCCATAGCAGCTCGAATCACACTCAAAGGCAAAGGCAAATTGGGATTCATAGATGGCACAAAACCAAAACCGACAACAACAGTTGAAGCCGAAGAGTGGGAATTGCAAGACAGTGTTGTCATGTCTTGGATTCTCCACTCAATGGAGCCAAACATCAGCGAACGCTTCGTTTACAGATTGAAACCCTCAAAGGTTCTATGGGAGAACATACAAAAGAGGTACGGCAAACAAAACAATTATGCCCATATCTTTAAAATCAAGCAAGAAATTGCACAAAACAAGCAAAACCAGAGACCATTTGCCGACCTTCTCAGCGAGATGCAAAACAAATGGGATGAACTAGACATCCTCCAACCAGATGAAACAGAACCCGACAAAATTCTCGAGAGAAAAGAGCAAGAAAGGGTTTTTCAACTCTTAGCAAACCTGGACCCGAGCTACGAGCAGTTCCGCTCACAAATCCTGATGGCCCCTATGCTTCCATCCATGGAGAACGTGGTCGCCCTAATCGAAGAAGAAGAAACGAGGAGAAGCGCGATGGGGAACCACCAAGCCAGCCATGGTGAGGGATTCAAAACCGAGGCGCTCAACACTCGAAGTGTAGAAACCCTAGAGGAAAGGGGGCAGCTCGAGACGAGATCTGCTCCAACTGTAAAAAAACCCGGCCATAACAAAGATGGTTGCTGGTTTCTGCACCCGCATCTTCGGCAGGCAAAGTGGGTTGATCGCGGTGAAAATAAGAAAAAATCAGAGAAGGGGTCGGCGCCGACCTGGAAAAAGAACGAATGAGCAGGAAGGGATTTCTCGACTCAATTGATGAATGAGCCAATCGGAACTGGATTGGACTCTTCAAGCCGAGCTGGGTCAAGTGCTGGGCCAAATGCTAGGCTGGCTACGGATGGATCAAAAGAACATTTATTCTAGCAAATTCGAGTCATGGTATAATCAGAAACATCATAACAACACAAGTGGTATATCTTTAAACTCTTATAAATCTAATTTTTATGATCAAATAATTTTAGATAGTTGTGCTACGGATCATATGTTTTGCAACCAAAACTATTTGACCAAATTAGAAAAGACCAAAATAGACCAATCGGTACTTGTCGCAAATGGTACAAGGGCAAAGATCAATGGTATAGGTGAATTTAATATTTTTTCAAAGACATTTAAAAATATTTTATATTTAAATAGTTTCTCAACTAACTTAATTTTAATATCTAAATTAATGAAAGAATTAAACTGTAATGCAATATTTTCTTATGATGGTGTAACCTTTCAGGACCGGGAAACCGGGAAGATGATTGGTGAAGGTTGTGTTGAAAACGATTTATATGTTTTGAAACCTCAAACTTTTGTGTGCGCTACAAGCAAGTCTAACGACCATGAGCTTTGGCACAAGAGATTTGGACATTCTTCCGATAATGTTTTAAGCAAATTACTAGATTTCTCTTTAGAAAAATGTATTAGTTGTGATATTTGTAAAATTGCAAAGCAAGCAAAACTTCCTTTCTCTTTGTCTCAAAACAAAAGTGAAGGTTTGTTTGATTTGATACATTCCGATGTATGGGGACCGGCCCCAACTATTTCATATATAAATATTTTGTAAAATTTATTGATGATTTTTCTCGTGCTACTTGGCTTTATTTGTTAAAATCCAAAGAAGAAGTATTTGATTGTTTTTATGAATTTATTAATAGAGTAGAAAATCAATTTGGTAAAACAATTACAATTTTTAGGTCAGATAATGGAACCGAGTTTGTAAATAACAAATTTGCTTTTTTATTTAAAGAAAAAGGCATAATTCATCAAACTACTTGTGTTAATACACCCGAACAAAATGGAGTTGCCGAAAGGAAAAATAGACATTTGTTAGGAGTGATTAGAGCACTTTTTACATCAAAATAATGTACCAAAAATTTATTGGTCGGATGCAATTTTGGATGCAACATAATTAATAGATTACCTAGTTCCGTTTTACAACATAAAATCCCATTAGAAATTCTTTACCAAAGGAAAATTAATTTGATCATTTGAGAGTTTTTGGGTGTAAATGTTTTGTCAAAATAAAGAGACAAGATAAATTAGATTTTAACTTCACCAAAACTATTTTTCTAGGATATTCTTCACAAAAAAAGGGATATAAATGTTATGACCCGATAAATAAAAAATTTTACATTTCTAGAGATGTTAATTTTTTGTAAAAATGAACCATATTTTGAAAATAGAGAAATAAAAAAAACCACCTATACCATTGATCAACCCAATCCGGTGTTACCCCAATTATTTGGTCTTGATAACATGCAAAATAGAGTTGTGGAGGAATCGAGTGATAATATACAAGAAATAGAAGAAGAAGAAGAAGAAGAAGAAGAAGAAGAAGAAGAAGAAGAAGAGGAAGAGGAAGAGCAACAAGGTAATCAAGGTGAGGGGGAGATGGTATTGCGAAGGTCATTTAGAACACCACAACCATCTACCCGACTTAGAGATTTCATCACTTATACGGTAAAATACCCTATGCAAAATTTTATATCATATGATAAGATAAGACCACAACATATTTCCTTTCTAATTTCAATTTCAAAGGAACAAGAACCCAATAATTACAATGAGGCAATTGCTAGTCCCAAATGGTGCAAAGCCATGAAAGAAGAATTAGAAGCACTTGAAAAAAATAATACTTGGGTCATTGTCCAATTACCTCAAAATAAAAAGCCGGTAGGATGCAAATGGGTGTACAAAATTAAATACAAAAGTGATGGCTCAATAGAAAGATATAAGGTTAGATTAGTAGCTAAAGAATATATCCAAACCTATGGAATAGATTACCAAGAAACATTTGCACCCGTGACCAAAATGAATACCGTTAGGATACTTTTCTCAATTGCGGTAAATAAAAATTGGAGCCTATACCAAATGGATGTTAGAAATGCTTTCCTTCAAGGCACACTTGAAGAAGAAGTATATATGGCATTGCCCCCCGGTCATGAAATGGAAAAAGATTCTAACCTTGTTTGTAGATTAAAAAAATCAATTTATGGATTGAAGCAATCTCCTCGCGCATGGTACAGAAAACTTAGCTCTTATTTAATTTCTTGCAATTTTAGCATTAGCAATGCCGACCATTCATTGTTCATAAAACATGTTCATAACACAATAACCGTGGTTCTAGTCTATGTAGATGATATCATAATAACCGGTAGCAATCAAGAAGAAATTGGAAAAATAAAAAATCAATTAAAAGAAAATTTTGATATTAAAGACTTAGGCCACTTAAAGTATTTTTTGAGAATAGAAGTAGCTTATTCAAAAGGAGAATTATTTCTTTCACAATGAAAATACATACTTGACCTTTTAAAAGAAACGGGAAAATTAGGGTGTAAGCCGGTATCAACCCCCATAGACAGTAAGGAAAAATTGAATAGCGAAAACGGTGAACAACTTGAGAATGTAAGCCAATTTCAAAGACTTGTAGGCAAATTAATTACTTGACTGTTACTCGTCTGGATATTTCATTTGCGGTTAGCCAAGGAAGCCAATTTATGCATAATCCTAGAACATCTCATTTAGATGCAATAAATAGAATACTAAGATATCTAAAAGGAACACCGGGTAGAGGGATAGTTATGAAAATTAATAATTCTAATGATTTGTGTGGCTATTCCGATACAGATTGGGCTGGAAGCTTTGATCGAAAATCAACTACTGGCTATTGCACATTTGTAGGCGGAAATTTAGTCACATGGAAAAGCAAGAAGCATTTGTCATAACTAGATCAAGCGCAGAAGCAGAATATAGAGCTATGGCATCAACAACAAGTGAATTGATTTGGATGAGACAACTCTTAGTGAGCTTGGTATCATAATTGACTCACCAATAAAAATGTATTGTGATAACCAAGCGACTAGACACATTGCATCCAACCCCGTGTTTCATGAATGGACTAAGCACATCGAAGTGGATTGCCATTTCATTCGAGAAAAGATTCACTCTAAGGAAATTATAACTCCTTTTGTGAGAAGTGAAGATCAATTGGCCGATATATTCACAAAGGGATTGGAATCAAGAGTCTTTAATAATAATGTTATCAAGTTAGGGCTAATTGACATTTATTCGCCTAACTTGAGGGGGAGTGTAAAAGAATAAAATTAGAAATAGGATTATGAATAAAAGGCCTCAGAGCCATTGGGTTTTTGTCCATCACTGGCCCATTTAGGAATCAGGAGCAACTCTATTTTAGAGGTAAATAGGTCACTTCAACTAATTTTGTTTTTTAACCGTTAGTATAGCCGTTGTGTAACTCTGTATAAAAACTCCTCTGTACAGGATGAGAAGATATAAAAATACATTTCATAATTCATACATACTGTCTCAAAATTTCTACAGTTGGTGAGGACAGCCCGACCTGTAATGGAGAGATGCTTTCCAGCCCAGCCATCATATCTCTGATGCACCCTGGTTATGAGCGGAAGGTACATTGCATTTGTGGGCTTCTTGATTGTAAGTGGCAATCCAAGATATTGGATCGGAAGTGTTGGTTGGTTGCATTTCAAAATGTGTGCAATGGGTGGCACCAGGTGTTGAGGTATAGCTATCGGAAGGAAGCCACTTTTATGTAAGTTGACCTTCAAGCCCGAAGCTTGCCCGAATGTATGTAGCATTTCGATAATGATTTCAATGACAATGATCGATGTCAGGAATTAAAGATTAAAAATTAATTCAAACCCACCCCTCCCTCTCCCTCTATATATCTGTGTATATATTGCAAGGGCCAAGGGGTGGTACTGGTGCCTCACATCCTCAGCTCTGCCAGTTGAGAACTATATTATTATTATATATCAGAATACCAATTATAACAGAGACCGGTATACAGTATAGAGATCGAGATGGGTGACGCTTCATCCTTTGTGCTGGCACCGACCACCCTCGACCAGCTCGACATTGACGGCGTCGTCTTCCCCGCCTTTGTCACTCCCCCCGACTCGGACTCCTCCAAACCCCCCTTATTCCTCGCAGGCGCAGGTCCATCGATTGCCTTCCTAGCTTTTCTTTCTTTCTTTCTTTCTCATTCTCAATGTTGTACCATCTGCCTGCTACAATTGTTTTCATGTTGGAACTGACTGTGAAGTACATATATATATGTACGTATGCAGGGGTGAGAGGGCTGGACATCGGCGGAAAGTTCATCAAGTTCACCGCCATCAGCATCTACTTGGAGTGCTCCGCTCTCGAAGCTCTCTCTCACAAGTGGTCCGCCAAGACTCCCGATGAACTGGCTGCTTCCCGCGATTTCTATTCCCACATTCTCAATGGTATCTTCGATCTCATTTAGTTACGTGTTCCCTTTACAATAATAATAAAATTAAGGCTAACTTAAATTAAGGAACGATATAATTAAGCAATATAATTAAAGAGATGTGAGGAGAGTGTGGAAAGATCAAATTAAAGTAGATCTGACTTGTGAGTTCTAAGCACCAATCATTATTTATTCATTTAATTTGATTTTAGAAAGAAATTAACTAAAAACAGATCGAGGGCAGGGCAGGGCAGCAGTCAGTCAGCACTCAACAGAGGACCACAGCTAGCAATAGCATTAAAAAAGGGTTGGTAATTAATTGGTTGCAAGAGCATTGAAAACCATGGTAGTTAATTGGATGATAGATGGATAGATAGATAGATAGATAGATGGATAGATAGATAGATAGATAGATAGATAGATAGTAGATACCAATGACAATGAGCAGAGCTAGGTTAATGTCACAATATAAACTATATGCTAATTAAAGTGCGGCATCTGATAATTTGACAATTAATTTAATAATCCAGGTTCCTTTGAGAAGTTCGTTCGAGTGAGCATGATTCTTCCCCTGACCGGCGAGCAGTACTCCGAGAAGGTGTCGGAGAACTGCATCGCCCACTGGAAGGCCATGGGGATCTTAACTGAGGCAGAGATAGATGCAGTGAACAAATTTAAGGAGCTGTTCAAGCCCCAGACCTTCCCTCCCGGCTCTTCCATCCTCTTCACCCACTCGCCCTCCGGCACTCTATCGGTACACACCATTGGAATGAATTTTATCTTCAAATAATATATTATCTATATTAATTTATATGTGTTGATGCTTGTTTACGATTCATAAACAAATTATTTTCAGATTGCCTTCTCCAAGGATGGTTCGGTGCCGGAAACCAACAACGTGGTCATAGAAAACAAGGCGATTTGTCATGGTATTTTGGAGTCCATAATTGGTGAACACGGTGTTTCTCCGGCGGCCAAACGCAGCCTGGCGATCAGATTTTGCGAGCATCTAAAGGCGCAGGGCAATACTACTCATGATACAATAACAAATGATGAGGAGGAGGAGGAGGTGAAGGAGGAGAATGCCATCGCCATCATGAATGCTTGAATGAATGATCATGGATTCATGATCGATCATGTCATTTTAATTTGATACACTTGAAAGGAATAAATATGCATATATATGCATCTCTTGTAATCAATCTTATTGATTTGCTGTTCTAGCTAGCTAGGATGTGTGTTTAATTTGAGGCTTTGTTCATGTAGTAGTGAATAGTGATTTGACAGTACATATATATTTCTGAATAATTAATTAAGTTGGCACGTCCCAAATTGGCTTTCTTTTCCATTTGGGATCGATCCGTTGTAATGAAAATAAATAAAATGCGTATGATTCAGAATCTAAGTTGCAGATCCGATTAAAAATCCATGTCTGCTATTTTTGGCACTTATATATATTTAACCGTACGTCCTTTTCTGGAATAAAATCATACACAGGAAATTGGCAATTACTTCTTGCAAACAACCATATATGATATGTCAATCAATCTCTTTTAGTTTTGTGTTGTGACTTGTGAGTAGTGGTGTTTTCTTCTTTATCGATCTTATTCTATCCTGTATATATTAATCAATGTCAACTGACAAATCATTTTCAGGTGTAGTTGCATGTCCATTTCCAGAAAAAATATACAACAATTCACAGTCCTCCAGGCTCCAGCGAGCGTGTTGTATTAGTATACGATCGCTCAAGTAATTCCAAACTTAATTTCCAAGCCATCACATGTCATTTTTTATTTTAGCGTTTCATTGATTTATATATTCCCGATGCCCATGTTTACCATTTGGTGCATCAGTACAAGAGCTAAAATTAAAATATATACATACCGTGTATGTCATTGTCAGCGACGTTTTCCTTTATTATTATATATTTTTGTATTTTTTTACTCCACACAAATTCGTAGATTATGCTATATTTAGATTAAGTTTGTATAATTGAACTAACAATACTTGAGAATATTGTCAAAAAGAAAACATTTGAATACTGAAGAATTAAGACTAACTTAGCTCCTGATAGACTGATAGGCACACGTACCATAATAAGGAAAAGGGATAATAATGACTTAGAGGCTCCCGAACTTTCACCTTATAACAAATTAGCCTGTGAACTTTTATTTCAGACAAATGCACCCCAAACTATGAATTTGTGACAATTTGCTCCCTCAACCATTAATTAGCCATATAATAATTCATTTGAAATATGAAATGACCAAAGTACCCTTGTATATTTATTGGATGCAATGTTTTTATTATTACAACATATAATTACATAAATAATTAAATTAATTGAATATCTGAAATTGCAAATATATATACATATTTTTTTTATCGCTTTTAACTTTGTATATAAATTCATAATCATTATAAAAATAAAAATATATCATATAAAATATAAAGCGACAATGATGTAATATAAATTTTTTAATTAGGTATTTATATGATTAAATAGTTATTATCTCTTTATAAATTATAAATTAATGAACCATGAGCATTTTAAATATTATCTTACAAATGTATGAGGGTATTGTGGTCATTTCATATTTGAATTGAATCATTATATGGCTAATTAATTGTTGAGGAGGCGAATTGTCATAAAATCATAGTTTGGGGGCTATTTGTCTAAAATAAAAGTTCGAGGGTCAACTTGTCACAAGGTGAAAATTCGGAGGCCTCTGGGGTCATATTCCCAAAAAATAAAAATGCGGAACTCTAATTTGGTTCTCTTAATAATTTTTATCCTTTCATCCCCAACCTTCAATCCCCTTATAATACCCCAACTTCTACCCATATCTTTTAGAAACTTTGTTCTCCAAATTTCAATTATCCTCTTCATCTCGCTCCTCCATTTAAAATTCCCTCGTCTCTCTTCACTGATAAGATTATTCACCGGTGATCCCTCCGGTGATCTCTCCGACGCTCCATTCAGCAATCTCTTTTGTCTCCCTCCTCCATGCCCCTCTGTTGCTCTTTTTCTCCACCGCAACCTCAGCCCCCCCGCTCCCCTGCCTCTTCACCTTTGACCCCTCCTTCGCCCTCCTCTCCTCTTCTCGTCAATCATTGTCTTCAAAAGATCTATTTTGTCGCTCCAACGATCTTGTCCAGCAACACTTATTATTCACATCTAAACAGTTTTATAAGAAACCTAAACACTTAAACGAGCAATATAAATACTTATTCTCGTCTAAACACTATTTTAAGAAAACTAAACACTTTTGCAACTAATATAAATACTTATTGTTTTTCATATAAATACTTTTGTAAGAAACCTAAACACTTTTGTAAACAATATAAACACTTATCAGTCTCATCTAAACACTTTTGTAATTGAGTTTGGCATGCATGTTTACCAACTCAGTTGCACAAATGGCCTAAGAGACACGTTTTTCAGTTTTTGACAAGTTGCCAGCACAATCTAAATACATTTACAATTTATCAAAATAAGTATGTTACCCATCTAAATACTTAAGTAACCTATCTAAACACTTATGGTTGTCACTAGAGCGCTTTCAATTAAACACACAAATTTTCTATTTTTAGCAATATTATGAGAATGATTTTTACCTAAAAAGAAAAAATTAGTTAGGAGGATTTTAAGGGGATTTGGTTTGGGGACTGTTAGTTGGACTCATTTAATTAATTTGGTTTTAGTTTAATTAATTAGATTTTGAAACTTTAATTGAAGACCACGCTGCCTGTACTGTACTACTGCTAATTTTATATATAATATATAGCAGCCGATAATATATGCTAATTCAGCTTTAATTAATATTTTTTATATTTGATATTGCTATATATATATAATCTTACACATTTCTCTTAATTTTCCAAACAATATTAATTGGATTTTAAACTGCTTTGACCTTTGGACATAAATAATGTTGTTGATCTGTCCTGGATTCCTGGTGTTGACCTGACCCAAGAAACGGCCCAATACATGACGTTCCATCGTTTTTAAGCCTAAAATTCTCTGGATTAGTATGTAAGAATTAGTTTGATTACAAATTAACATTTACTTTTTTTCGAAAGATCAAATTAACATTTTACTTGCTAAAATTATAATTGAGCAAGCTCTAAATGGACATATAGAATTAATATTAACTCATGGGAACCTTACCAAAAGACACTGGCCATGCGGCGACTCATGCCATCTCTGTCACGCAAACATTCTGGAAACCAATGTTATCGTAACCGGACCGGACATCGACCAGGTAAAGCTTCGGGTCGATGGGTCATTGGTCGGATCGCTGAGTCAACCGGTTCAACCGCTAGTTTTCTCAAATATACTTATTAGATATTAGACTTAAAGATTGTTATAAAATAATTATTTTTATTGTATAAGTATATAAAAACCTACTCATATATTTTAAAATAGTGAATATAACATTGAATTTGTCCACAAACATCAATAAAATTACTTGTAAAATAGATTACAATATCAACTTATAAACAAAGTTCAGAATTTTCTTTGATAAATATAACATTCTTGAAATTATTTAATATTATGGTCATAAACAATAAAAATGTAACTTTTTTTTTTTGAAAATTTCGAACCTTCAAATAAAGTACAGTAACTAAAAAATAATCATAATTTTTTATTATAGAATCATGTATGATTAATGTGTCTGTGTATGCTATAAACAACTATGTTTTCTTGAAATTCGAAAAAGTAAAAAAAGGTTTGGAGTCTCGATACCTGTTTGTGAGATCATAGGTTGTAACATCTAAAGTTCATAACTTTTTTTTTATTGGATTTACATCTCTCCCCTCGATGAGTTCATTCACAGGTGCCAGCTTCAGAAACCAGAAACCGCGTACGGTTTTTTCTGAAAACCGGCTAATTAACCGGGGTTAGTATGCTTTTTACTGGTTCATTTACATGTACGGTCCAATCAAAGAATCAACTCGGAAACTATTCCGGTTCCGGTTTATTATAGTTAAACCGGCGGTCCGGTCTGGTTCTGATAACACTGCTGGAAACTGCAGACCACCTAATGTTCCAATGCCCCTACGCCAGGAGATTGTGGAACGACATCCTGCCAAATAACCTCCAACTGCCATCATCGGTACAGCACCTCCCACAACTACTCCACACGAAGGGGAGACGGACTGCAGGCCACCATTGCAAGCACATGCTGGCATATATGGAAAGAGAGGAACGGAAGAATCTTCCAAGGATGTTCAAGATCAACGGAAACCGTCTTGGCGAACATCCACGCCGACACAACCCTATGGCAAATGGCCCTACGTGTTGAACAACTGCCGCAACACCAACCTTGTAACGACAACATGCAAGAAGTGCCCCAGAGAGAACACAGCGATCATGGATGATTACAGTCAACTACCTTATCATACATAGGACAACAATGTATAGGGATTCAGAATTTTATTAGCAACGTTTTCTTTTCATTTCTTTTCCTTTCTTATTTACATTCTCATAGCTTAGGTTTTGTTCACCGCATCTGTAAATATTTTTTTTAATTTTTAATGAAAAAACACAGTAGGCAATTTGCCTGCTGACTCAAAAAAAAAATAATGTGTTTAAATTTACTAAAAAAAATTGAATAATATTGGTTGATCATGTACATTTATGAGGCAGCCATATATGCATCAGAAACAAATTAAGCACTAGCTAGCTAATTTGCCTTGCTGTGTTTTGACTCGATCCACTCCATGATGGGAAAACACGTACGTACGGTGTTTCTCACCAGAGACCAGATCGACCACTAGACTGCATGAGGAGAGGAGGTCATATATGCATTAATCCATGCTGTTCTGATGCCGACTGGTACTGGTAGATTCATTCTGATGACCGGATCAGATGTTCAGTGAAATATCAAAACTGGGTTGGCTGCTAAGCATTGACATGCGTGTTTTTGGGCCAGCCAATTAATTAATTTCTGCACAAATTAATAATCAACTTAACAGTTGACAATTAGCAGCCCTCAAACTTAATTGAGGAAGAAAGATTTGTCAACCAACATACTTGCAAAACAACTTGTATATATTTATTTATTGTTTAATTTGCAGCCAGCAGGATTATGACATCAAATTTGACTCTAAATTTCAAGGTAAATTTTGACACTATATATTGGCAAAGAAAGCCCATATTTCACTGGGTGACAACATCAATTTTTTTTTCTTTGCTTTCTTCTTCCAAGAATGATGCGCTTTTCTTTTGTCAAAGCAAAATTTGAGACGTTATATACAAAGCGCAAATAGGAAGTTCTTAGTTTATTTTCCCCCCTCAAAAACAGCCTCCCAATTTCTAGTCTCAACTCTCAACTATTGGTCAAAAAAGAGAGGACATGTTGAAAATATTCTCATAAAAGGGAGGGCAAGCTAATTTTTTTATTAAAAAAAGGTTAAAGTCGATCGGCTGCGTGATTAGACAAATTGAGTGCATTAATTAATTTTAATCACATTTTTTTTTTTTTTTTGATGTAGCAGGCAAAACACCTACTATAATTTTCATTAAATCAAATTGAAAAAGAGTTGGTACAGATTGAGAAAAAAAAAGGAATAAGGAAATTAATTTGGTTGCCCCAAGAAGATGTGATAACCATCAATTTGAATGCATTAATTAATTTGTTCATGCGATCGATATGCATATGTTCTATCTTTGCTGTCCAAGGATCATCAAATTTATAAGTCTTGGAAAATTATTAACTTGTCAAACTGGCAAAATCCTAATGTCATTTTGTGATCCTAGTTACAATGGAAATTTACTATGGGAAGCCAACCAACCGAAACAGAAAATTATGCACCTCCTGGTAAATTTGCACCAGCGACCAGCGTTAAATATTGCTAAATATATATTGCTCCCTCTTATTTCACCAATCAGGATCAGGATCACACTGGTAGCCAATTGCCAGCTCAATTAAAAAGGCAGAACTGATTTAGAAAAGTGGGCCTGAATTTTGATATTGGTCTGAAGCTGAGATATGTCATATTATATATATATATATATAGAGGAGGGATCCATTGACAATGCTTATCTTGACAACCTTGACAATAGAACATTTCAAAATTTTATAAAAATTCATAAAAAATCTTAAAAATGAAAAATGATTTATGGATGTATTAGTTAACTCATAGATTGACGGTGTTTCAAATTTCAATCAATTTGAACATCGTTTGATAGCTTATCAAAATTTTGTGTAATTTTTAACGGTTCTAATTTAACGGATCTTTGAAAAGCTATCAAATATAACTTAAATTGAATATAATCAGAAACATAATCAATCTATAGGTTAAGAAATACTTCCGTAAACTTTTTTCTATTTTTGAGAATTTATATGATTTTTTATAAATTTTTGAAATATAAAATTGTCAAGATTGTCAAGATGGGAATTGTCAATGGATCCCTCCTCATATATATATATATATATATACACTAGTAAAAAGCCCACTCCTTGCTTTGGGCTGAAATTATTATTTCTTATAATAAACTTTTAAGATAATATGTAATGGGCCTTAATTTGAGATAATTTATATGACCCTTAATTTTAATGGGTTGAGAATGTCAATGGGCATTAACATATATCAACGGTTCTGATCTATCGAAGAAAATGATCAACGGCTCAGATGTGTGGATAGCCCTTTCATGTCATTTTTTCCAATATGCTTTTATTATTAGTAAGGATATATGTCCAGCCCAGTAATATTGTCCGATGCAATATATTATCTTGACGGTGATAAATAATATTAATTGGTACTTTGCCAGGACAGGAGATAATAGAATAAAATAGTATTAGTATAGAACTATATATTGAATTGCTTGAATTGAAAAAATATATATATAGATCGAATGGATGGTATTAAAATATATATAGATCGAATGTGGTATTATACTTCTTAATTTGTTCCAACTTAATTCCAACTACAACATGCTTAATTTAATTTACAAGTGAATATATCAAGGGGGTCAATTTCCCCCATCACTCTATCATTTTTCTTCTGATCCAAATTTAATTAAGATATTATTATTGCTCATAAAAATGCATCTGTAAACGTGTTTAATTAATAAACTAATTAAACTAATGCCGGCCACTACCTGATCTCTTACAAATAAAATATACATCAGATCTGCCCACGATGGGCCATACGTGAGGAATCAAAGTTAAAGATAACCTGTATTAACTAACCACTAGTATAATTAAAATTTACAAACATTAATTATTAAATATTTTCTCACGCGGAAAGCAAAGCTCCAAGCTTTCTTTTTCCAGTAATAATCGTACTGTACTTATCCAGTAAACCGCTTATTTCCGGTACTAATTGCAATTAATTAATATATATTTCTGTTTTCTCTACAGATGTACCTGCAAAAATTCGAAATTTGCGTCATGGTTTTAATTATATTGTTTAAGGTCCCCTCTTCTTCTTTTTTTTGTTCTTTAACCGTTTAACGTACTTTGGGGATGATATATATATAAAAACTTTGTTAATCAAATTAACTCTAGCTACTTAATTTTGTTAATCAAATTAACTCTAGCTACTTAATTTTGTTAACCAAAAACAAACATCGATCTGGGCCATCTGGCTGGCTCCCCATGAACATGATCGATCGATGAGGTGAACGAGGATGTGACAGATATATATATATATATACAAGTGACTACATTAATTATTATGGTAAGAGATAAAGAGACAGTCTAATATAATAGACTATAGATTCTTTTATTTCCTTTTTAAGAAAAAATTAAGCCTCATATACAGTACGTAATAAAATATATTTCTTTCTTGTCAGAACAAATATATCCTACGACCTACGGCGAAGAAATTACAAATTAAATAGAAGACGTATATACATGCACCAAAAGGAATTATTCGTAACATTATATATATATATATATATAAATTAATTAATTAATTGAAATTTCCGTTGATTTAAATGTTATATATATGAAGTTATGAACCATTCAATAAGTGATTTCTCAAAATATCTATAAAATAAAAAAAAAAGATTTAATTGACAAGTCAATTTGCATATAATGAAAGTTAAGTTTGTCCATATATACTTTCAAAATCCTAGCTAGCTAGCTAGAGCAGCCACTAGAGCTAGAGCTAATTAAAATAGCTATATAGCTAAATCATCTTAAGTCTTGACTCATAGTAGTTGATTATCTAGCAAAACAAGATGTGGTGCTTTAATTTTTGGCGCTGTGGTGAACCGATTGTTGTGTTGGCTGTCTTTTTAGTGCTAATCTCCATAGGATAATGTCCGTGTGGATGTTCGTCAGTAGCGTCTGAGGTGATCGTGAGTTTCCTTGAAAGATTCTTCTGTTGTGTTCCTTCCAGAGATGCCAGTAGGCACCCGCAATTACGTCGGTTAGTCGGTCGGATCGTCTTGTGGCTGCGTACAGGAGCTGCGGGAGTTGAGACAGTACTGTGAGTGGTAACTGCGTGCCAGTAGGCAGGATGTCATTCCAGAGCCTTACAGCGTATGGGCATTGAATGATGAGGTGATTTGCAGTTTCTAAGATGATCTACTGTTGGCATAAGTGACATGTGTTGCCACAAGGCCATTGTCTCTTGATGAGATTTTCATGTGTAAGCAACCTGTTGCTTGTCAATAGCCACAAGAAATATTTAATTGGGCGTTATAGGCAGCTTCCAGGGCACCGTTGGATGGAGTATGGTAATCCCCGGGTTCGTGAGGAATTTGTATGCACTATTTGATGAGAACTGTCCATTTGCAGAGAGAGTCCAAAGAATGGTTTGGCCATCAGTGTTGTGGGCTGTGCAGGCTTTAAAGATGGGGAGTAGGGAGTTGAGCTCACGAATGAAATGCGGTGTTGATCGATCAGTTTGTATGATGTCCTCCCATTGGGAGATCTCTAGCTGTGCTCTAATTTTGATTGACCATTGTGATGTTGGGGATGCATGGAAGATCCAGAGCCATCGCAGTAAAAGTGCCCTGTTCTGTGCTCTGAGGTCCATTATGCCCACATCTCCACTATTTTTGGGGATGCACATAGTTGCCCAACTTGCCAAGCAGTGGCCACCCGAGAATGAGTCATGTCCCCGCCATAGAAAGCATCTCGTTATTTTTGTTATTCGGTCAATTACGTTTTGTGGGATAAGAAAGACTTGCATGTAATAGATTGGTAGCTAGCTTGTTATAAGACAGGCAGGCGCCTCAACGCCGGCCTGTCGATTGGTACATGCCAATATATATGCCATCCATGTACATTAATTATATTGTAGGTTAATTGACGTTATAAACATTGACTCGCGCGGTCTAATCCGTCGAGTCTGATTAAAATGGGACGTGTATGTATGTATGACACCATCCATATATATCAATCCATACCTAAGAAAGAGGGGTAGTTTTCCTTGCTCCTTAGCTATGCCACCTCAACAATTTTTTTTTTTTAAAAAAAAATTTAATGTGTTTCTCACAAGGCTGCACAAAATGTAAGCAAAACCGTTTGTTATTCTGTCCATCAATTGGTCAGTTATCAGTCCATTAATTGATCAGTTTTTATTCTGTTTCTTCTCTTCATATCTCTGATATGTTTATTATTCCGTACATTAATTAATCAATTACATATCTATTTGTCCTTTTAGCTTTCCTTTAATTAATAGCTGCTGGGTGGGGGCAAGCATGCATCAAGAGTGGTTTAGGAGCGCACTGTGAGTCTGTGACTATATATATTGTATAGCAACGCTAGATCAAAGCACAAACATTCTTAAACCATGAGAACAAACAGAGTTGTCAATTGTTGTTCCCGGATGGTTAGCAATCTAGATGGCAGAATTTTGGGCCAACGAATTGGATGAGGGAGGCATTTATGCAATATAATCAGAGAGAAGAATCATGAGCATTTTATGCCAAGATCTTTTACTTTTTAGCAGTCTCAGTCATTAAAATTTTAGTCTTTCTTTTCAATGTTTGTGTAATTATTCTTTGTTAAGAGTATGTTTTCTTTAGATCTGATATGCTTGATTATTTTTGAACTCGATGTAACAATATATAACATGATAAATACATAATTAGTTTAATTGATGCTTCGTACTCGTACATAAATATTATTTGTCAAATGCTTAACTATTTTTTATAAACCGTTTAAGATCATTTTCTTTTTAGTAGTATTACAATACTATTGCTTTTGTTGCCGGGGCGAAGCCCGGATTGCAGCTCTAGTATATATAAAATTGAAAGAGAGGATTAACTGGGGTAGAATAATTCTGGAATCCGGCCCAATTTAAACATGTACAGGCAAGCGTATGCATATATATATTTTATAACGGATATATATATATATATAGATCTCCGTGAATTGTGGCAGCTTAATTAGCTGGCTAGCTAGCTGCTACCAATTCTGAATGGCTTTGCATATAAATATAGAATATATATATATATATTTATTTGTCTTCTTCTACAATGTGTGTGCCGCTAGCTAGCTGCAACACATAAAATATTATACACGACTGAAACTGAATAATATATATATATATAGTTAATTCAAAGTAAAATTAATGTGTCAGTGTCATCTTCTCAGATCTCTTCGGAGGTTATCTAGCCTCTATATATATTTATGCATTACTATATATATAATAACCTAACCAATTGTAAAGTCTAAAGACACAGAAAAATAAAGCAATTGAGATCGAGGTGTTGAATTGAGAGCACAATTTCTGCGATATTTAAGTCCAAAGCAGAACAAAAATAAAAAGGGAAAGAACAAAGTGAGAAGAAGGGGAGAGTTAATTAGTATATATGGCAAATACAAATCATCCCGAACGCGACCAAGCGGAACTGGGAGAAGTGATGAACAATCTGCAGAGAGGGTTTGATTCCGCCAGCCACCTCGACATGTTATTAATCCAGGGCGAATCGGGGTCGAACGACGTCGACGCTCAAGCTCTCATCCAAGATATTAAGGGTTGCTTTTCTAGAGCCATTACTACTCTGAACTCTTCAACTCAAGCTAGTAATTATAATGGGTTTCTCAATCCGCTTGATTTGCCTTACCCTACTCCTCACATGAGCAACCCCGTCCAATCCAATCGTCGAACAAGAAATAGGCAAAGGTAAACATTATTAATTCTGAAAAAAATTATCTTTATATATACTTTGCCATTTTGATAACCAAGTACGTACATTCTTTTGTATATATATCGATGTTCGACCACATATACTGAAGATTTAATATTATTTGATCCTTAATTAGCAGATCTATTCAGGGAAATCTTAGGTTTTCTCTCTCTGTTTTTTTTTTCCAACTTGTAGAAGACAGGTTTAATAATTTAATTATTCTCTTTATGAATTAATGCACTAATTTCTTCTTTGATGCCCTAATTTTTGAGATCTTCAACATCAAAGACATGTGACTAATACTGGTAACATTTAATTTCTTGTATGTTAGGAATCTTGTAATTAAATAGTAGTGATATAGTGAGGTGATCCTTTAATTGCATTGCAGGGATGAGCTGGGTACTGGTACCTCACAAGAAATGCTGTTTTTGGAAAATCCTGACGATTGCTATGCTTGGAGGATTAATGAGCAAAGGGAAGTTCAAAATTCAGCATATCCAAATCCAAGGTATGTACAATCTTACTGCTTACTGCAGAATATGCACATACAATTTTGTGATTGAGCTGTCTTTTTCATTCTTTTGTTTGTTTAACATTAATTAAAAGCCCCCACTTGCAATTGAGTCTGCCTTTGAATTATACTGATTATAGTATTCATTAGCTCCGAACCGGTTGTCAATCAGTGAAGAATGCTACTGTTGTATTAACTTAAACTCTGTGAAGGATTCAATGAATTGTAAAGGAACAAATGACCAAGTCAGTTTTCTTTACCATTTGTATAGGAAGATAGATAGCTAGAAAGAACAAAAGAAGTTAAATTTGCAATTACTTGCGCTTTTGTACCGCCAATAAAACTTAACTAAAGTGAGTTTATGCTCATGCTGAATTTGATGAGCTAATTAAGGTGCTTCTGATCAGTTGGAAGAGTAATTAGTATGCAGTTATGTACTGATGTTAGCATCTCGATTATCCAGTGCTAGAATAGCCACTAACTTAATTAATTACCAGTTGAAAATGGCAAGACAATAATACGGTAATTAGCGGCTATATATCCTGAACAACAACTCACTCATCAAAGCACCGAAAAAGGTTTGGAAAAGGTTACCAACTTACTATGCTGTTATTGATCCTCATCCATCCAAAATTCCAAATGCAGGATAAGGTTACTAGTTGTTAAACTAAGCAGTGTAACAAGGAGTATATATATATTACTATTTCAGTATTTTGAAACAAACTGGTACGCATGGAATACAAACTATTTCAAATTAAAGTGATTTTTTCCTTTTAAGTTTTAACCAGCTGCATAATGGAATAAGCAAATTAACTAATATTTGCAGTTAAGATAAAAAAAAACAAAGATGAGATAGTTTAAAATGATATATATAGCACATAATGAAAAATCTATCTTAACTGAAAATGTAGTAATTATGCCAAATTAAAGATAGTGTAGTGAAGCAGAAGGAACAGGTACTTAAAGCAAATCATGTGTTTGTATTTATCCTGGAGAGTTGTAAAAGCAAATCAAATGTATAATTATTATATTTCGACAATACACATCATTTACTGCAGTTAATTAGCTAGTCACTGGAATGGCATATATATGTTACCATGCTTAATTAATTTGAAATATTCATACACAATTAAAGTCCAAATTAACTACATATCTGGATCACATATATATATACTAATTAGTAATTAGTAATTACATGATTTAAAATTATATAATAAAGCAAATTAATTAACTAATTTTCTGCAATAATAATCTTATTCGTAGCTGCAGGATCTACTATGAGTGCGCTTACAAAGATGAACTAAATTGTTGTGCAACAAAGACAGTGCGGCGCGTGGAAGAACATCCATCCATGTATGAGGTTGTTTACAGTGCTCAACACACATGTATGCAATTACACGGGCCGGTAAATTAATTAAGCCAACACTTAATTTCCAACTGAACTACTGGTATCAATTCAAGTTCCTCTTCAGCTGCATGTGTTCTTCTACGTACATTAGATCGATGCATGAAGCTAGGCAAGGCAAACTAAATGGGAGGAAATATATAATAATGAATTAATTAGACGTACGTAGTGCATTCTTTTCATTAAGTTTTTTTATTTGTGGCTGAATTTTTTGTTCTAATTAATTATTATCTAGAATTCAAGGCAGTTTGATTAGTTTCTTAGTTTATTCTTAATTATTAATTGTATCACTATCATTTTGTTCTTCTGTGTTTGTTCAACTTTTATTCTCATTTAATTGATATATGAAATTTTTCAATTGTCGTAAAAACACACCTTGTTATATTCTTTGCATAAATGTCATTAGATTGTATTAAATTAGTAATTATACATAATTATATATTGAGTGAGTAAATGTGTCATGCATCAAATCGATCTACTGCACTTGTTAAATTAAAAATGAACTAGACGTACATAATTTCAAACAAAATTAAATAAAGAAAAAATGATTTAGTACGTACGAGATTGCATGCCTGTCAATATCATATATGTATATAGCAAGGGATGACAACATTAATAAACATTAGGAAATGCATCTTTACAAAAGAGATGAGAAGTACATCCATTTCTAGATCTAGAGGGGACAGCAAAGACAGATTAACAATTAATAATTGGAGAGACTATAACCGAGTACAAATGCTGGTTCTCTTTCATTTCTTCTTTGGGTTTCATTTTCTTCTTCCATTTTTTTTTTTATTTTAATTAGTTGCAAATACAAGACCCACCAATCAGTGATCATATGTACATATTAATTTGATGCCAATGCCGTTTGCATTAATGTAAATTTGGGCGCTTAACCTCCCATCTTTTTTTCTGAATGCACACACTACACACATCTGCGCTCTTCTCTCAACTTCCACCACTTATTACTTCATCGTGTTTATTTTAGTACTACAAAATAGTTAAAAATTAGTATTAATCAAAATATAACATAGAAAATATATATATATATATTTTGAAGAAACAGAAAAAAAAAATATATATAGAGAGAGAGAGTAAAACTATGGTGCTCCTAGGAGCACGGAGGCCTCCCGTGCTCCTAACTCAAAAATCATACTAAATTATCTCAAAATTTCGATTTATGGGTCTCATTATATTCTTTATATTAAAATATCATAGGATACAAAAATTTTCCATTTTTTGAGATTTTTAAGTATTTGTTTTGTATTTTTAAAAGATGACATAGTTTTATACATTATTTTATTATTATTTTGAGGTCATTCTAAAAAATTCCAAAACATATACTTAAGAAACTCAAAAAAGGGAAAATTTTTGTATCCTAAGAGATTTTGATATAAAGAATTTAATGAAAATGATAAATCAAAATTTCATGATGGTTTAGTATGATTTTTGAGTTAGGAGCACGGGAGGCCTCTGTGCTCCTAGGAGCACGCTAGATTTACTATATATATATATATATATATTTTGCAGAATTATATAAGAGTAGAAAAAAAATATAACATAGAAAAATATATATATGATCAATCAAATTTAACAAACATTATTTGATGGAAGCTTAGAGCTTCAATACATTAATATTGAGCTTGTAAATTAGATGTAAGACAGTATATAGAGTAGAGTGGACAATATATCTAAAGCTAAATTCCAATCACCTTCAATAATGGTATATGTCAGGCCGGTTCTATCTTTTGAATGAGAACGATCGATGTAGTCTTGAATGCTATAATTGTTAAATTTCAACAAGTTATGAACAAATTGTTGATGTTTGTTGTACTATATATTTTCGGATTTTTGATTCATGAAAAGACTGTGCATTGTTATTTTGGGAATTTCCTTTTATTAGAGCTGTAACTCGGGATTTGCCCCGAGTAGAATGCCTATTACTTAATTTTGAATTTTAAATTTAGAAAAAAAATATTTGCAGAATTATATTAATATTATGAACACACTGTTTTGATATTTTATATTTAGAGAAATTATTACAATCTCCATTACCTATCCCTCATATAAATCCCCCATGGAATCTTTACAAAAGATACCATCTCCCAATAATTATCCCCCATATCTATCTCCCAAAAATATTCTTAATATTATTCCATCTCCATCTTCCTTCTCTTCCAACTTAGATGGGAGATAAACTCACTTCATGTATTATGTATAATCACTTTTTTGTATCTTAATTTAAATTTGATATAATGAATCATAAAATTTGTATAAACATATTTATTTTTTTTAGTATAATCACTTTGCTTATAACATTTTAGGGTTTTTACTTGTTGGTATAAACACTTTGTTAAGTTTTGTATAATCACTTTTCGTGTGCATTTTGTACAAATATTTTCTAGTATAATCAATTTGAATATAAATATTTAATATAACCACTTTCGATTTTTAGTATAACCTGTACAAATATTTAGTATAATCACTTTTTGACGCGTCAGAAAGCGCGTTAAATTGGGAAAACGCGTCAGAAAATGTGTTAGAAAACGCGTCAGAAATCGCGTCAGAAAACGCATTAGAAAACACGTTAATTTAAGTATAATCACTCCGTATACTAAGTATAATCACTCTGTATACTAAGTATAATCACTTTTTGACACTCGAGTGCGCAGCGCTTGAACGCGCTTTACACGTCAGAAAGCGCGTTAAATTGGGAAAATGCGTTAGAAAACGTATGACTCATGGGTTAGTTATGGGAAATAGTGATGGGAGATTTTTATGGGGGAATATTATCATGACTGTGATATCTAAATTTTTGACGTCCAAAAATTAAGATATATTTATTTAGCATCTGATTTTGGATAACGGTGAACCATGTTATAGAAAATCAATTGTGCTACGTGACAGTATAAATAATCAAGCGGGGTTATTTGTTGGATTTAAGTGAGTTGATGCATGAGAATTAAATTTAGAAAATTTAATTATCATACATAAGTGATAGTAATTTGACCGGGAACTTGTTCATGATCTTTAGAAAATTTGAGGTTTTAAATTATTAATACGAAAATAAGTGAAGTTAAGAGTTTGTCTTTAGAATAAATGGTTGGCTTTAGGTCTAGTTTATAAATATGAGATGTAGCAAGGTGATAGATGCAAATAAGTATTTTCCTTATCTTTCCATCCGATGCATGACTCCCTCTCTGATATTTGGTTGAAGCTTGTGCGTGGCAACTTCCTGATAATTCGCATCTTCCAGAATGATGATGAGTAAGCTGCTTAATTTGGTTAACTTATATTTTACTTTTCTCCTGGGTTTTCTTGATCCCACCCTCTGACTCTCATAGTTGCAACCGAGCTAAGGGTTTAGCTCTCTTTCTTGTATATAATATGCGATGCATGATCGATGGGTTCTCTTTCAGAGATCGATTGGAGGATGAAATTTTGGCATGGTATGTATATATTTAATTTGTTATCTATTTCTAGGTTTGTATTAGGATTGCCATTTATTAGTAGTAAGCTTGTTTTTTCTTATTAAAAAGATGGTCGAGGATATAAATTGACAATGTTAAATTGTGTATGAAGCTAGTTAGAGATGTCATCTTAGATTGATACTTTGAGTTATATACATGGATAAATATTACTTGGTTCAAATTGAACTCAGTATGAACCTTGGTTAAATTGGAGTGTCCTGGGTGTTTAATTAATTATTGTATTAAGCTTGTACATGATGACCGGAGTCAAACAATAACAGTAATATCTGTGGGTATTGATTATGGAAGTGTTGGTCATTTTAGGTTCCTATATGATATTTTAAACTAATAGCTGGATATATAGTGGACACAAATATAAATTGATACATACTACAATATGTCCTTTGGGATGTGGGATAAGTAGACAAGTGAAAGAAAATGAGTTGCAATTATATGATGGTATATGAGGCTCTTGTCTGGTTAGTGCAGTTTGTGAGCAGTCCGCTCCTAGTTAAATTGTACTATGTCCATAATTAATCAAGGTCAAGTTGGATAATTCATTAAAAGTAATTAGGTTAAACGAAGATATGTTTCTATTCATTAAAAGTTGTGTCAAAGGATTATTAATGAAAATAAGATGATTCTTAATGGCTTCTAGGATAGCAATATTGAGGTGTTGGAGTCTAGTGATTGGCGAGCAGTTGTCCGACTGAACTGAGATGCCATATCGGATGGCGGTTTCGTAGTCGCAGTTGCGATTCGTCAAACAGGTGCGGGTTCCGGTTATTTATCAAATCTATGAATTGAACTGAATATTTTATTTATCGAAATGTTTCCGTGGTGCTTACTTATATTCTTGATATACTGATTATACGTTGAATTTGCTTGCGTGTGTGCATGACTTGATAAAGGTAAGTGATTGCATATATGACGTTATGCATTTCTGTGTATGTTTCTGGATACTGTTGTTAATGTTGTTGCTGCTGTTGTTGTTGTGCTTGTTGTTGCTGATCATGTACCTGGATAGAGATACCGGCATGAGGTTAGCTACCTCACTATAGCGCTATGGTTTACGGACATGCTTGTACAGGCATGTACGGGTTATATATTTGGATCTCTGCCGTTCGTCAGGTACATGAGGATATACGTGCTGGTTGCATGGGTTTGTGTTTGCTTGGCTTGTGTGGTATGTGATACGTGCTGAGATACACGAGATATGCAGGTTGTCTGTGGATTCTTCAGATACAGGTTCGTGTGATATATGTGATATTTGGATTTCTGGTACAGGTTTCTATTTATTTGTTATTGGTAAAGTATATTGTTGCATATTTTTAATAGCCTTGTGCTTGTCAGCACGGCTACTGTTCCTCCTGCTTGTCATGATGTTACAATGACCCTTATATTATAATATTCAAAAATGAGTTATTTGATTGAGAAAGAATATGTGTATATAAATACATATTTTATTGTTGTATACTTTTCTATGCCCATTATATTAGATGAAATTATGAAATTTGAAATGTAACTGTTTTTAGATTAATTTTTGTTGGCATTACAACGTCTAGCATGAAATAAATTAAATAGGATTAATTATACTATAGATATTTAAAATTTTGCTAAGATCAAACCTCTGTAACCTTTTATGTCACAAATTTGTCTATGCTGTTGTTCAACAGAAAGTTTGAAAGAATATCAAAAATTGTTTGGAAATGAATTACAAGATCTCAAACACTGGAAGTTTTTCATTTGATTAAAGGCAATATGTAATACAGGAGAATCATGAGCACAGCAAAATAATGACACAATTTCATTCTATCTTGGGCGAGTTGGGTTGGCCATGTCCCAAAATCATACGCATAGATGTCTATAATCAAAGAAGAACTCTCGGTTGGAAGCAACCTTTAACATGAGGCCATTAAAGGCCATTAAAGCAATCTTAATTATTCTCAAATAATCACTGTTGAATCAGCACTCACTAACAAAATAAGAAAAATCTAACGGCAGATAATAAAAATGACGTCGCATGTTTGAGAGGGTTGGAGGCTTAAACCCTCTTTCTGCCTTCTAGACTATATATGCCAAGGGATAGGCCACAATCCTGCATTTTAGTGGTATACACTACCACAGAAAAAATCATCAACGGCGGTTATTTATGACAATTCCCAACAGTTCAGCGAGGGTTGGGAATACGAGGGTTGCTAATGCTTACTAAAGAACCGTTGTTGATGCCGTTAATCATCAACGGTTAAAAGAGAATAACAGTTGCTGTTCCTACGCAATCAACAACGGTTATTAATAAAAAACCGTTGGCAAATGACATTATCTGTGATCTGAAATATTTAAATAATATATCTTTGCCAACGGTTCATAAGAAGGAACCGTTGTTGATGATGGTAATTACCAACGGTTTATCAGAAACAACCGTTGGCAAAGAAGTTATCAACAACGGTTATTTACTAATAACCATTGCAAAACTATCCACTTTGCAACGTTCATTTATTAATAACCGTTGTAAAGTGTATCACTTTACACCGGTTCTTTGTGTTTGACCGTTATAAACAATAGTTTACTACGGTTATTTATTAAATGAAAGGCAACACAGCACCGTTGTAAAGTGTATCACTTTACTACGGTTGTAAACAATAGTTTACCACTGTTTCAAACATTTTATAATATTTTTATCGAGTTATTGCTGGTGGAATTTCAAATAAAACGAGCTTTATATTCTATCATCACTACATCTGTTTTAATTATCCTTATCGGAGACCAGTCAATGGAGCTTCAGCTTACATCCTCAACACTACCAAAATCTAACACAAATAATATACGTTCAACTTGAATATGTTCCAAAATCTAACGCAAATAATAATTTCAATATAATAGATTTTTAATAGATTGAAAGGCAACACAGCAACAGCAACAATTAATACCAATGATGTATTTCATTAATATAATTAAAATGCCTTACACAATTTATACAATCATTTCTCAACCACATAATAATATTGTTCCCGGTACAAACATTTTGCTAAAACCAGCAATGGCTGAACCTCATCAATCTGCCAAATACCAAAATAGAAAGAAGAAAAATTACATTATCATCAAGAATCTACAACCAACAAGATATTTCATTTTAGATATACCAAGATAAAAGAAGTTACTTACAAGATCAAGGTCCCAAACTTCAATAGCAGGGTCCATAGAGCCTATACAATTCCCTGCAAAGAAACCAAAATACAAAACGAGAACAAAACTTAATTCCCAGTCCAAGATATATGTACAATTTTACAATTTTATCAAGTCCAAGTACAGTAAAAGCCATTGATAGTAGAAATGCTGGAAGTATGATTACGTCGTTGTGCACATACATATTGTTGTCTCCATCCTCTGCCTCCTCAAAAATACAAACCTATAATGCATAGAAAGACCATAACTTTAATCATGCAGAAAAGTTGTACAAATGAAAACCAAAATGATATCATTCTACCTATACTGGCCTTCTTTGTGCGGAGAGCAGGGAGAGTGAAGTTGGTGGTAGCCTCCGTTGCGGGAAGGCCTTTTCGAGAAGAGATGGTGCTGGCCTCTATTGCGCCGCCGTTGCCGCTATCAAGCAGCCCTCCATCATACTCCATGAAGAGGGAAGGGTTTTAGTCAGGTTTTGAAATTGGGGGAAATACAAATTGACTAAGGTCTGAAGTTGAAATTATAGTAGAGCAAAAGACGAAGTGGTGGGTGAGTTAGTGACATGATTCAAAAATTTTGTCTGGGAAAAGAATCCACAACGGTTTCATATAAAAAACAGTTGTTGAAAGATGTGGAGGCGGGAACCTAGGGAAAACAATCACCAACGGTTCTTAAAACAAAACCGTTGTTAATTATTTCACAATACATATTTTATGTTAAAAAGAATCAACAACTGTTTTTAAGAAAAAACGTTGGTAAATGCTGCAAAGACTCTTATTCTAGTAGCATGGCTCTTGGAGAGAATCAACAACTGTTTTTTGTAAATAACAGTTGTTGATTCTTAGGAATTAACAATTGTTTTTTGTAAATAACCGTTGTTGATTCCTAACAACTGTTTTTTGTAAATAACCGTTGTTGATTCTCAGGAATTAACAACTGTTTTTTGTAAATAACCGTTGTTGATTCTCAGGAATTAACAACTGTTTTTTGTAAATAACCGTTGTTGATTCTCAGGAATTAACAACTGTTTTTTTGTAAATAACAGTTGTTGATTCTCAGGAATTAACAACTGCTTTTTGTAAATAACCGTTGTTGATTCTCAGGAATTAACAACTGTTTTTTGTAAATAACCGTTGTTGATTCTCAGGAATTAACAACTGTTTTTTGTTAATAACAGTTGTTGATTCTCAGGAATTAACAACTGTTTTTTGTAAATAACCGTTGTTAATTCTTGCACATGAATATTTTACGTTACCAAGAATCAACAACGGTTTGAACTTTAGAAACCGTTGGGAATGCTGTCCCTTTCCCAACGGTTTTTTATAGTGAACCGTTGTTAATTCTTGCACATGAATGTTTAATGTTACCAAGAATCAACAACGGTTTTAACTTGACAAACCGTTGGTAATGATTAGCCATTTCCCAACGGTTTTTTAGAGTGAACCGTTGTTAATTCTTGCACATGAATATTTTATGTCAGCCAAGGATCAACAACGGTTTCTGTTTTATAAACCGTTGGGAATGCTCCACCTTTCCCAACGGTTTTTTATAGTGGACCGTTGTTAACTCGTGCACATGAATCAACAACTGTTTCTTCTTAAGGAACAGTTGGGAATGATATGCCTTTCCCAACTGTTTTTTAAAGGAACAGTTGTTGATTCTTTCTCAGATTTCGGGGTAGTCTTTACCAACTGTTCCTTCTGATAAACCGTTGCTGATGTGTTTAATTAAATTTCCAAAATGCCACTGCCACTTTTCACCAACGGTTTTCTTGAAAACAGTTGCTAAGTTGGGGTTGCTAAAGCCCATCTCTGTGGTAGTGATAATTAGCTTCCACAAAATTGACAGTTGGTACCGTGTTTACAAAAAATATACAAGTGCCATAAAATTTTGTCATCGTACTTCATAATAAGCACTATAATTTCCCAGTTACTCTTGTCTCTTGCATTGTAGACTAAAGCCGTGTTCAGCGGTTTGGGAAATGGTGGCAATTGGAGGGTATTTCTGCCCAAATGATTATTTTTCCTATACGGTGTTCGGCAACAATATTTTGGGAGTGGGTTTGGGCAAATGTTCCCATTCAGACCCACAAAATGAATACAAAAGATTGGGAAATAAGGCCCTGTTCGGTAAACTGGCATAAATGGGAAGGGTTTGGGAAACTTTTTTCTTTTTTGGTTTCCATACCCAGACCCGTTCAGCAAATTCCCATAAATGTTGGGTTTATGTTAATTTTTTTAGAAGTTACACCCAAACAACAACACTAAACCCATGGGGGAAAAAAATAATTCAGTTGGACTAAATTTTTTTTCCCAACATCTGTCACATCTATGGGAAACCATTAACAAAACCCATTCCCAAACCCGTTTCCCTCCGGTAATCTGAACAGGCTCTAAATAATTAGGTTGGACTCAATTTTCTTTTTGCCAACCATGATGGAAACCCACAAATTGAGAGGTGATCGTTCAAAACGTATAGGCTTTTAAATTACCCTAAGCAAACACTTGACCGCAAGCGTACGATCTCGTGTAGTACAGTCGGGGTCGAACCACAAGGACGGTATCAAATCTAGACTTACTCTAATGCAATTCAAAGTCCTAAGAATAATATTTTTGGTCATTTGGTCTAAAATGGGGGGTTTGTCAAAGTTTGGTTGCAAGAGCAATAAAACAAGTGAACAGTAAACAATAATGAGTAAATAGTTGAAAACAAATAATAAACGGGCGTTCCCAGGGTTTTCAGAATCAGTTTGGTCTTGGATCAATTGCTTGCGGCCCGCAGGAAGTTCTCTTGCGGGTCGCAGGAGGTTGGTTAGAGATTCCAAAACTGTCTGTTGCCCACAGAATGTCCCCTGTGAATTGCAAACAGTTTTGTAATCTCTGTCTTACACTTTCTACAATAGCTTGCGGGCCGCAGGGTTGTGTCTTGCGGTCTGCAGGCGACTGACAGATAGCAGTTTCAGTTCTAGTTCAGTGTTTCAACTCACGTTATTAATTTCTATTCAAATCAGAGATGGTACAAGTTCATCAATCTCGTATTTTGGTCCTTCTAATAGTTCTAGATCAATAGAAATTCATAGATCTATTTCTAAACTTACGTTTAAGTTACTTTTATTCTAGGATTCGGGTCGACTTTCGTCGAAACCGCAATTTAACCTTTCGGATATTCTTGAACAGCAAGCAATCAATCCAAATAGTGAAAATAACAATTCTTGGTCATATGATATCAATAACCACACCGGATTTGGCCTAATCCGCGGGTTTACCAAACAAACAAGTCAAGTCACAAACACGTTATAATGAAAGCTCAAGTAATCATGAAAACAACATGAGTCTAAACAACGTGCAATCAATCCATAAACACAAACGTCATCATCAACCCTAAGAACAAAATATCTACTCGCTCATGGCAAGAGAGAACAAAGAAAACAAGAAAACAAAAGAGTTCATGATGCAAAAGAACTGAAGAAGAACAAGTGTGGCTTCAATCTTCAACTTCTCCAAGGAATCCTCGTGAAATCTCCTCAAAAGATGATGAAAATCAAGCCCAAGCACGTCCCTCTCTGGTCTCCTAGCGGCTAGGGTGAAGAGAATGAAAGTAAGATTCCAAAAACGTCCAAAATGATGGTTTAAATAGGCCAAAAGGCTGTAGAAACAGAAAACTGCGCAGCCCGTGCTTGCGGCCCGCAAGCAAGGGGCTTGCGGCCCGCAGGAAGTTTGTCTGCTGCCAGCAGACAGTGCATTCTAGCGCCAAATCAAGTCCAAATGGCTCCAAAAGCCCAATTTTCCTAAAATTTGTACAAAAGCAAGGAAGTAACAAGAATCTAGACATCTATCTACCTTAATGCATATGAACTTAGGAATTTTAAGCCAAAATAAAGATGCAAGTCTGGTAAAATGCAGATATGAATGCGGTGCATCAAACATCCCCAAGCTTAAAGTCTTGCTTGTCCTCAAGCAAAACCTAGAACCTAAGAGACAGACCGTACCTAGACCTAAATTCCCAAGTAGACTTAAATGCAAAGAGAAACTTTTTGAGAATGTTAAACCAAGAAATTATGGGCAAGTTTGAATTTCGTATTGTCAAAAAGTAAGTATGATAATTTCACAAAACATGAGCTAAGGCACAGAAAATCAAGACGAGCGACTCTTGTTCCATGAAACGCACCCTGAATTGCAAGTAGGACCATCGTACTTTTTCGGACCCTAGATCTTTCAATCGAGCTACAAAGTTGGTATCTCAGTTGCATTAAACCCACAGTGAACAACTTTCTCCACCTTTTCATTCCATAGGCCTTGAAATGCTTTAATTGAATTATGAGGAAATGGAGCCCGAATCGGTCGGATAAAGAAAATAAAAGTGCATACGTCCTGCCTAATCGCAACTCCACCCCCCCTTAAAACTTAGACATTCAAGGACCGGTCTGTCCGATGAAAGAAAGTTAAAGGGTGCACTCGTCCTACCTGACCACGTCCTTGAAACACTCATTGTTTTGGTTTTTAAGACATTTCATTCCTTTTTGAAATTCAAACATTCAAGGCCCAAGTCAGTCGGATGACAAAAATAAAAGGGGTACCGTCGTCCTACCTGACTGCGACCTTGAAATGTCATTTTTTTAATTTTTAAGACACTCTAGGCTATGACTTTCCACATTTCCAAACCATATTCACGTGGGTACCACAAACTGAGAAGTTACTCTTCGATCTCAATCAGATTTTCGGTTTGCTACTTTTTCCAATTAGTACCTACTTTATTCATGGAACTAGACGCTACAGAACAAGATTTTCTTCCCTAACACAGATCTCATGAAGTTATCATACACAATTTTCACAATACAAACGTCAAAAGTTCCCATATGCCCTTGAATTCAACATTTTCCCAAAATTTTTCAAAAATGCAAACATGAAAATGAAAAAGAAGAAACAAAAAATGAAAAAGAAAACCCTAAAACTCAGATTTATCTATCCTCCCTCCCCAAGCTAATCCATGCACTGTCCTCAGTGCATAAAACATAGATGTGAGAATAAATGAGAGAGAGCAAGAATACAACCTAAGGAAATCACTGTGCAGAATCATCGGAGTCTCCCCAAGCTAAGCAGATCGCATGGACCAGATAAGCTCATGCATCCAACTCTGTGATGTACGGATTGCGAGTCGCAAGAGGTTCCTTGCAGGTCACAAGAGGCTGTCAGAACCTCGTTTCTTCTCGATTTTGAGCTCCTGATACTGCAAGGACACAACTAAAAACACCTAATGCAACATTAGAATGAACTAGCATGCAAAATTAAACAATGCAAAAGAAATAAAAGAAAAGACAAAAGAAAAGAAAAGAAACCGAAATCCTTGGGTTGCCTCCCAAGAAGCGCTTGTTTTAGGTCCCGAGCTTGACCTTAATGCCTCTAAGTTTCTGCTGGAGAGGGCTCGGACAGACGCCAGGCTATTCGCGGCAGTGACCTGTCCGTTATGACCATGGGTTCGCCTGCTTGCGGGCCCGCAGGTGCCTAGCAGCGGGGTGTCAGCAACTGCCTGCGGTGCTGAAAACACTAGATGCGCCATGGTAAGCAGTGAACCGTCTGGAGGATCAGTACCCAAGAGATAGCTTGCGGGGACGCAGGACTTGCCTCGCAGGCCGCAAACAGTAGCTCTAGAAGCTACATCATCGCCGTCGGCTACACTATCTATCTGAACTTAACTGAACTCATCCTGAAAAGAAGATAGATGATCAGAATGATACTTGAGTGAGTTCTGACACTGCTCCAACAGATCTTCTTGCACCTCGCGAACCAGCTCACCTGTTAGGTCCACTCAGTTGCAGTCCTCAAAGAAGTCGGGGTACTTCATTGCGTTCGCAACTTGAAACTGTACCTTTTCGCCCTCGACGTTCATGGTGAGAGTGCCCTCATAGGTGTCGATCACGGTCCGGGCTGTCCTGAGGAAGGGTCGTCCAAGGATGATTGGTACATTTCTATCTTCCTTCATATCTATCACCACGAAATCTGCTGGCACGAAGAATTTGCCTACCTGCACGGGCACGTCCTCAACTATCCCTAATGGCTTGCGTGTAGAGGTATCGGCAAGCTGTAAAGTCATGCGGGTGGGCTTGAGCTCTCCCACGCCAATCTGCTGAAAGACGATGTGAGGCATGAGACTCACACTCGCACCCAAGTCGCACAACGCCTTCTTGATAGCGGCTTTACCAATGGTGCAGGGAATAGTGAACTTGCTCAAGTCCCCAAGCTTAGGAGGAAACTCACAACTCACCACTGCGCTGCATTCGAGGTTGAGTTGCACGCTCCTACAATCTTTTAAGCTTCGCTTGTTGGACAGGATGTCCTCCAAGAATTTGGCGTAGGATGGCATCTGTGCAAGCGCATCGGTGAATGGAATGGAGATGGTGAGCTGCTTGAGAACCTCTATGAACTTCGAAAACTGCTTGTCCAAACGATATTTGGCGAGCCTTTGTGGGAACGGAACAGGTGGTCTGTAGGGCTGAGGGTCGGCTGTCGATTTGCCCTTGTCCTTCGCTGGCTCGGTGCACGCAACAGGCTTGAAGTTCTGATCTGTCTGCCCTTCAGTCACCACCCCCTGCGGGCCACGAGAAATGTCCTACGGGCCGCAGGTAGGCGATTGGGGGTCTGTCTGTGCATTCTGAGCGCCCTGCAGAATTGCTTGGGCCACGAGAGGTGTCCTGCGAGCCGCAAGAGGGTGCACCAGCGGTGGTTTTCGCTGCTTTCTCGGCTGATTCGGCATTCGCTAGATCTGCATCTGTCGGTCTGTCTCCTCTGGCAGAGAAGGGCCAGAGTACTGTGTACCACTCCTCAAAATGTGGATGGACTTCACCTCGCTATTGGGATTTATCGGCTGGCTCGGCAGCGTGCCTGCGATTCCCGAGCTCGATGCCGCTCCCACGTCTCCTCCTGCAAGCCTTGCCAACTTCTCATTAATCGCCTGCATCTGTTCGAATAACATCTGGTTCATCTTGCCTTGCTCGTGCATGAAATTGTCGACCGCGGCAGGTACGGCGAGCTTGAGCTCTTCATGAGGGGGCAAGTATGGTTGGCAGTAGGTATTGTTCGACTGGGCAGTTCTGTTTTGGTTTTGGAAGTGGGTGTTGCTGTAGAAGTTGCAGTTTCCACTTCCTTGCCCCTGGTTTGGTACCTCTGAGGAGGGTCGTAGTTGTTGGTCCCGTAGCTGGGACGGTCGGGTCTCTCTCTCCAGCTTTGGCGATCTGCTGGGCTGCTGGAATAGGACTGCGAGAACGGCTGCTTTGGGAAAACGGAATGCTCGTTGTTGATGGAGTTAACGCGCCCTTCCTCCTCAGGCTATCGCAGGGGACAGAGGTCGTAGTCGTGGGAGTCCTCTCCGCAAAGGGTACAAGTTTGAACTTGCACCACCTTAGGAGTCGCCTTCTGCTTGTCCACCTGCAGCTGCAGGGCGTCTATCTTGGCTTACATGAGGGCAAGCTGATCAACCTCGTAGTGCCCTTTTGTGCCTCTGCTAGACTCGCGGCTGGACCACTGCTGCTGCTGTGCCAGCTTCTCAAAAAGATCCAGAATCTCCTGCGGCTCCAAATCGACAATCGATCCACCTGCACCATAGTCAACCAAAACGCGACTCTGCGCAGTTAGTCCATCATAGAAAGCATCTACTAACATCCAGTCAGAAAAGTTGTGGTGGGGACAAGACAGACAGAGAAGGTTGAATCTATCCCACGCATCACTCAGCGATTCATCATACCCTTGTTTGAATGAAGAGATTTGAGATCGAACCCTAGCGGTTCTCCTAATAGGGTAATATTTTTCCAAAAACTAAGAAGATAACTCGGCCCAGGTACCAATTGAGCCTTTGGGAAGAGAATTGAACCAGAATTTCGCTTTGTCCCGTAGTGAGAAGGGAACAAAGCCAGTCTGACATAGTCCGAGCTCGCCCGCGGGTTTACCAAACAAAAAAGTCAAGTCACAAACACGTTATAATGAAAACGCAAGTAATCATGAAAACAACATGAGTCTAAACAACGTGCAATCAATCCATAAATACAAACGTCATCATCAACCCTAAGAACAAAAGATCTACTCGCTCATGGCGAGAGAGAACAAAGAAAACAAGAAAACAAAAGAGTTCATGATGCAAAAGAACCGAAGAAAAACAAGTGTACGTGGCTTCAATCTTCAACTTCTCCAATGAATCCTCGTGAAATCTCCTCAAAAGATGATGAAAATCAAGTCCAAGCACGTCCCTCTCTGGTCTCCTGGCGGCTAGGGTGAAGAGAATGAAAGTAAGATTCCAAAAAGTCCAAAAGGACGGTTTAAATAGGCCAAAAGGCAGCAGAAACAGAAAACTGCGCAGCCCGTGCTTGCAGCCCGCAGGAAGTTTGTCTGCTGCCAGCAGACAGTGCGTTCCAGCGCCAAATCACGTCCAAATGGCTCCAAAAGCCCAATTTATCTAAAATTTGGACAAAAGCAAGGAAGTAACGAGAATCTAGACATCTTACTACCTAAATGCATATGAACTTAGAAATTTTAGGCCAAAATAAAGGTGCAAGTCTGGTAAAATGCAGATATGAATGCGGTGCATCAAGAGGAATGAAACCCATTCCCAAAATATCAAATTTTGCCATAACCTTAGGTAAATCGAACAAGCCCTAATAGATTTATGGCAGATTAGAGATCGATTAAGCTCACATAACGATGTAAAAATTGTGCTCATATATAAGCAAAATAGCCACGATTTATGGGGTTGAGCTTTCAAACTTTCTTGCTATGCATCATCATTACTCTCAACTATTAATTTTATTTCTCTTTTTATATTTTATAATAAAATGACTCAATATATTTTATCTTTTTTCATTAAAGGGATAATATGATGTAATTAAAGGACATTTTATTAAGACTCAAAATATTTGTAACTCTTTATATTCTTTTACATGAAATGACAGGGGCGTAGCAAAAAAAATGTTGTATAAAAAATATATTGGTGTTGTAAAGTTGTTTGATACGATATATTTTATGAAAGATGTATTTTTATTTTAAATATCTATTATTATATCTAATATGATTTCTTCGGAGGAAGCCGGATTCAGACTTCTAGTTTTACTGATATATATGCATTTTTGGCATGGCCTAATATATTCGTCTGAAATCTTAATTAATCGTCATTAGTTCTTTATTGATTATAGTAAGCCACTTGAAGTAATTATATTAAACTAATTCAGGGCTGTTATGTATAGTCAACTTGCTTTTTATTTAATTAATCCCACTAGCTTTAGACATAAGAATGAATAATTAATTAATTAATGTAAAGAAAATGGGAAGTTTAATTAATTAAGCTAGGCAGCCACTTGTTAATGTTTAGTGGTCTAGCTTATCTGAAAGGCATGAGGGCATGCGGGAGGATAGGAGCAGAATACGGAATAGTAATACCCATCACCCGGACAGTGAGGAGCATAGATAGATATATATTATCCTAGCCAGCGTTGCTTAAACAAATTAAGATGAATTAATTAATTATGATTAATTAATGTTAGGGGATTCACGTGGTTGATGCATGCCGACATCTCACTCGTTAGTCGCTCCACTTCCAGTTCCACTACTGTTAGTCTGCTCTGTTCTGTTCTTGCAATGACGTTGCACCCCTGACGTCACAAGTCAAACATCATTTTCTTGCAGGAGAGGAGAGAGGAGAGAGGAGAGGAGAGGAGCTAGCTTTTGTGTTTTTACTTTTCTTGTTGTTATTTAATAACTTAGATGCGATTCCTTTTTTATTTTTAGATGGATCGATGGATGGATGGATTAGTTAATTAAAAAGCAAATTAATGGCCGGCTTGTAACTTGTGTTGAGGTGCCCAAGACCAAGAGCAACAGGCAAGACAACTCCGGATCCTTTCTTCTGAGTACTCTAATGTTACTAATGTACAATGTCAATGTGTATTCCGCAGCAAATATTAATTTGAAGTTTCAGGATCGATCGAAGCAGCTTTAATTTTAAGTGGCGGATCTACAATTTTAATAAGTATGGCCTAGGCACATATATAATTAATTAGTAATAAGCTATATAGCTTTTATATCATTTGTTGCTAGCTAGGCACACAATCCAATATTAATTAGCAATATAAAGTATTAAAATTAAGGGGTACGTGGCATGCACTATTGTATATGCATGTCCCTCAATAGATCTACCCCAGACTCTACACATCCGGCTATGTTTAAAGAATTTTTAAGGGGAGTGCTATTTTTAAGGGCAAAGTTTGCTATTTTGAGGATAGTGAGAGAAACTTTTTTCAATTTTCCAACTTTGTCCCTCATGGTTAAAATTAATACATTAGTTATGATAAATGCTACAATTTCTGTGACGAAGGCATTAATTTTGTTCTCCTTTTTAGAAGCTAAATTCTATAACACAGTTGTTGAATCTGGAATTAAATACCGTGTTGAAGTTGACAGTTCTGGACATGGTCATGTCATGACAATTAGGCTAAGTTCCCAAATAATTTTTATTTTAGTTTAAAGATTTACTCCTAAGTTTTTATATAACTAAAAACTAATACAATTGTAAATGCAATTATAATATCAACAAAGGAATCTTCCCTCCATAGTAGAATGTGAGAAATATTTTGGTGGTACAAAAATGTTCAAAATAAACAGTTAAAATTGGTGTTGTCATTCAATTATGGCAAATTAAATAAAATTTGAAACACTGTCAATCTATAATTTAAATAATACACTGATAATTTTTTTTGCCAAACTTAATATTTATTATAATTTTTTTTTCAAATTCTTTTGAAAGTTCCATGGTCAAGATAAGCATCATGAATAGATCCCTCCTCCTTATACTAAGCAAATGCATTTTTCTTAGCTGTATGTTCAAACTCAAGAAAAAAAAAATTATTATGACGACTATCATTGTAAACAGGTTTGATTGGACAATCTATTATAGAAACATAAATATAACGATTCACTTCAGTATATGAGTTAGACTATTAGATGCAGAAATTTTAATTTAGTCATGGTTCTATTTCTTTTAAAAAATTATATAGAAAATATGAGGAGATACAAAAAGTTTTCATTCTTGAATGTTTTAAGTATTTGTTATAATTTGGAAAATTGGATTCATTCATATGCAAAACTCAATATTTTAATTATTATTTTTGATCTACTTCAAAATTTCAAAACAAGTACTTAATTAGAAAACTTCAAAAGTGAAAAATCATTGCATCCTCAATATTTTCATATGAAGAATTTATTGGATACCATAAATCAACATTTTGAGCATGATAAAAATATATTTTGGTGCGTTTTTATTTTGAGATACAATAGTCAAACTCAAGTATAATACATATAGTATATAGAGTTTGACTGCGTCCGTATCTGCTGAGATCCAAATCGGATCTTAAGACCCTGAGATCCCGATGCGAAGGTTCTCAGGGCCCGTATCTGCTGAGTCCGGATCTCGGGGTCCCTGAGAACCGTCGGATCGGGATCTCAGGGTCCTGAGATCAGATTTGGATCTCAGCTGATTTCAGCGCGAGTTTGACTATTATACTAACGTTAGCATTTCGGTCCGAAATGCTAACGGCTCAAAATTGTTGTTATCACGTCTGAAATTACGATTTATGGTGCTCAATAAATTCTTTATATAGAAATATTGGGGAATACAAAAATTTTTCATTTTTAGAGTTTTCTAAGTATTTGTTTTGAATTTTAGAATATAGCTCATAAATATTAATAAAATATTGTATTCCCCAATATTTTCATATAAAGAATTTATTAAGCATCATAAATCGTGATTTCGAATACGATAACAACAATTTTGAGGCGTGGTCCGAAATGCTAACGTTAGTATAATAGTCTAACTCACAGTATATATATAAGACTTGGAAACTTTTGTACAGAAAATTTCCTAAGCTTTTATACATCATCATAAATGCACTCCAAAAGTCCCGCCAATTTAATACTTCCCTTTTAGCTGGCCCATAAGTTTTAGCGCCCCAAGTCTTAGATTAATTAAGGGTAAAATAGACCAAAAACGAAAAAAGTTGCCATTGCCCTCAAAATAGCAAACCTTGCCCTCAAAATAGCACTCCCCATTTTTAAACCTGAGACAGCTGGCTGCTGGCTGCTGGCTGCTGGCTGCTGGCTGCACTTAATTATATTAATTGGATAAAAGTTACGCGAGTATCCAAGACCAGCTCAGGAGTCAGGAGGCATCATGCACGTTCTTTCGCACTAGATCTGAACATATATTAAACGTACTCTAATCTAAAAAAATCTAATCGATGCATCTATATCTTAATTAATTATACTAATTAACTAGCTGTCAACAGATCGATAAGCATGCATTAATTGGCCAGTAATTTAATTGCAGGAGGATATCGATCTTCATCTTCCAAATTCTAATTAAGTAACTAGCATTATCAATTCAGATTAATTCCTACCTCGATTTTACTTCATTTCTTTCTTCAAAATGTCCTAGTTCTTAATGAGAACAAAAGTAGAAAATTAACCATATAAATTCAATTATAGACAAGTAATTAAACAATTTTTAAATTTCAAACTGACAAAAAGCATAAGTAAAAATGCGGCTTACCTCCAAAGTAAAACATACTTATCATTGGGCTGTTTCATATAAGGCACAGTTTTAATTTGTTTGTTAGGGTTTTTCAGGCTTTCATTGGGGATAATAAAATTGATTGATTAATTGCATTTGTGACAAATTGTGAGTTAATTAACTTTCGAGGACAATTTGTCCTAAATCTAATTAGGTGTCAATGGGTCAGGTCGGGTCGGGTCGGGTTTGGACCCGACTCGTGGTATTTGTGTATATTATTTTGGATGATCATTATTTCACATGATTTGGTGTGGTCTAGTGGTTTTATGAAGGTGTAGAATCTTTTGATATAGTGAGGTCTTGAGTTCAAGTCACATGTACCGTATATTTATTCTATTTTATTTTTTTTATTCTTACATGAGTCATAGTAGTGTAATTTATTTTTGTTTAATTTAACTTTTATTTATTGGGAGTTGATAACTGCACCCCTTAAAAAACCTCCTTAACCAACCCTAATATATTTTTAGTTAAAAATTATTTTTCAAATACAACAAATCACTTTTACCGGTTGCAATTCACATCCTCAATCGAATAAAACACTTATATATATACAATAGAAAGATCAAGAATAAAAAAAAATTCACTCCAAATTTATGAGAGTATGAGAAAGCAAGAGAAAATGTTACCAATTTAGTTTGGGGGTGGATAAGGGGGATAGTTAAGGGGGCAAAGATAATTTCTCTTATTTATTTTCCTTTTGAGTGGTAGTTTAAAATACTTATTTTTTTCATTTTACTATTGTATTTTTATGGCACGAGTTATTGTACCCGTTTTTTTCTTGTTTTACTATAACATATGGTACTTTTAATTTTATTTTATAATTATATTTAATTATTTAATTTAATTTAGTTACTATTTATGAATGTTCTAAAAACAGTTTTGAAAAAGAAAAAAAAAAAAAAAACGTTTTGTTTGATTTCATATATGCCGGATGACTTAGTTATATTTACCATGATATAAAATGACATAGAAAATAAATAGCATGTCTAATTAATCAATAGATGCTAAAAATAAACCTATTAACTCCCATGAACCAGGCAATTATCGTCATTTAGAATCTGATTAATTAAAATAGTATAACTAATTATAATCGAACCCATAAAATAGTATAACTAATTATAATCGAACCCATATATAGCACCTTAATTAATAAATTGCTAGTTATATAAATTGAAACCCTACCCGGTTATATCTTCTCAATTTGGTGCGCCATCAACCAAACAGAAGGCAGAGAGAGCATGAATTGCAATGTTTTAGTTTGATTTGTTAATGTTCGCATTGCAAACTTTCTAATTATGAAATTCTACCATGATTTATATTTGATTATTATATTGAATCTAAGATTTAGAAAATAGAATATCGTACTTACGTCATGATCAAGATCGACCTCAGTCCGTATTATCGAATTACGCGTCTACGTCTAATTGATATTTTTGATTTATAGAAATAGAATCGATTAAAATAATATTCATAATAATTGATATTGATATAGATTATAAATAGAATCAATTAAAATAATTGAATACAAGATTGATATAGATATCGATTATATTGATATATAGAAATCGAATTGATTTAAACAATTGAACATAAAGATTGATATAGATATCAATTATAGAAGAATCTAAAATTGAATTGACGAAACTAGGAATTTTCCACTTCGTTGTCTCTATTGTCTGGGCTTGCCCTATTGTGAGAAATTTGCCTTTATGGTGTTTTTTCCCCCTTTGCATTTTGTGAAGGAAGCGTCCGGCAACGTTAGCACTTGACACTGATTAGTGATAGTTTCGTAGAAATAAATCGTAAAAAAATAGAATAATAGAAGTATAGGTATTAATTGCCATATTTGAATCGAAAATTGAATTATAGATATAAAAATCGTTAACTTAATGACTTTAATTGAAAATAGAATTCATTAATAGAATTTATCATGGTACTTTGATTATGTTCTCCGATTATTGTATATTCGTATGCTATTCCGTTTTTGTACTGAGAAACATTAGGTTTCTCAAGCGTACCTTTGTATGCTTTTTCGTAGGTGAGAAGAATTGCTAAGTTGCCACATAGATAAAAGAGTCTTATTATTGATTTTCTAGATTTATTTGTAATTTGTTTTAAAGGCTTCCGCTGTACTTTGTGTAAATTGATGTATGTTAATAAAATATAGACTTAGTTGTTAATTGTATTTTGAACTATGTTAGGATTATTATGTAAATTGTGGTATGAAAATTGTATTGATGACTTGATTGTATTTGACGCCTTGCGTTGAAAAGCGCGGCAGACGACTCGTTTCCCTTGTTAAAAATCGGGGCCGTTACATTTTTTTTTTTTTTTTTTGCATCCAAATATGTTGTGTATATATGTACCACATACTCTATATAATTAAATTATTATATTTAAAAATTTAATATTTTAGTAAATATCATATATAGATTAGTTTTTTCAGTATAATTTTTTATTAGCATTGATAAAAATTAGTGCCCATATTATATGACGTTAAATTGCAATCTTGATTCAAAGTTAAGTACACTGGCAGCGTCATATACCTCTCTACAGAATATTAAAAACAAGATAAAACTAAAATTAGTATTGATCGAATTACAATTTTATTATTTTATATGCAAATGATCTTAATTAATGTATAAATAAACTTCAAGTAATGCTAGATTATAAAATAAGCACAAAATGGCCCATATCCGACCCGACCCGCGGCGGGTCAAAAAACCTTGACCCATATCCGACACATTTATCTTCTGATCGGGTTTGGATCGGGTCGGGTCACTTTTTGACACCTCTATATCTATTAGATTGGAGGGTCTTGAGTCATTTCCCCTTCATTTAATAATTAATATACATAGGTTGGTCCCTTTTTGTAACTGGGGCTTAATTTTTACCAATAATATACATACGTATCTTGAGGGCTAAGAGTTTTGTGAAAATTCAAATATATTCAATTATCTCTATTCTTTTGATGTAACAGGCAAAATGCCTCCTACAAATTTAATTATATAGAATTTATAAAACAACTTACAAGAGGCAAGAGGAGAAAGAAAGAAAATACGCATATATATTATATATAAGTACAGTCGACAAAAAACTAAACCAGGTAGAAGGGGGGTGTAACTTAATTGAATTGATTGTCTGCTTGTTTCAAAGGTAGCTGTCTGCTTAGTGCTGGATATATAATTATATATATATTCATAAATTATTACTGCAAATCTGCCATATATATAAAAAATAATAATGTTCAATAATTTATTTAAAATTAATACACTGTGTGAAATATGAAATATATATTTAGCTAGCTGCATGCGTATACGTACTGAATAACTCTAAATTAATTAATCTTCTAATCCATGCATATATATATAAGACATAATATATATTGTGCTAATTAATTAATTAATTCACAGAAATGAGAAATCAATCAATTGATCAGAAATGGCTCCTCCTGAGTCCTGATGGATCAGCACAGACACAGTGACAGTCCAAACTTTCTTTCTTTTACTTTCTTTCTGAGTGCTAGTATTTTCTTCATTTCTTGATATTACCTTATATTTAATACCTAGCTAGCTCCAGTTAATTTCTTTTATAAATGGTGTGAGGTTAATTTGTAGCCTTGTATGTTGTGTGTATATATATATATATATATATGTTGTATATATGTGCATTTGTAGTAACACCAACACCTGTAATGTAAATATATATGAAATTACTTTTATAGCTTTTCATTTTTTAAATTATTACTGACAATTAAGTGAACGTCAATACGTCATTTAATTTCGAAGTAGTAATTAACATAATTTTCTTTTTTTTCCAGAAACAAGATCTGTACAAATTAAAACAGTGTAGAGTCTTTCTCAAAAGTACGTACGTAGTAGTAATATTTGATGTTCAAGAAAAGAAATCAATTAAGATTAGTACAAAGTAAAGGTGTCCGTCCGTGTCTTTTCCAAAAGTGGTAACATTAAGGAAATGATTAATTTGCAATCAACCGCAGAACATATATATACTAGACGGGAGCAGGTTGGGTGCACCCGCGAGTGCACAATTGATTGTGCACAGTTTACACCATCCGATTTTACAAAATCATTAAGATTCGGCCACTTTGGGATTGGCGCATTAAACAAGGTCAGAGTCATTATTATCCGTGGGCCCAAGAATGCATGTTAGCCTGTATTTTAAATAATTTAATGGTTTTAACTTGGGATTGTCTGTGGACAAAGCGAATGACATTATTGTTACTATGAGATTTATTTATTTCAAATAAAGAACAATGTACTTAACATTTTAACTTCATAAATTTTTTATTATCTTTAGTGGAAAGAAATAATTGATCGAGCCTCAGATCTTCAAAGGCAATATTTAGTAGCAATTTCAAAGTAAATTTTCTTCTAAATTAAAATAATTTATTTCATAAATAATGTTGGTATACATTTTTTTTTGTACTAAAAATAATAATAAAAGATAATGTGCTAATTAGTACCATTTGGTAAAAAAAAAAAAATTTCTCGCCTTATATTATTATTGATTATTTTATTATTATCACCAATCATTATAATATGCGTAATGCAAAAGTAATATAACGTCATAAAAATTTAAAAATGTTAAAAATCTAATTATATTTTGTCCACATAAAATCCTAAGTCCTCAAACTAGAGGGCTACCCTTTTGTGTTACCGATATAAGATGAATAAAGTAATGCATCTTAAATGCTTGGTGTAGCTAGGCACAGAGTTCGAAAGTGAACTGCCTAGCAAATGCATGTTGATCGATGGTTGTGATTGTTGGCACACAATCTGATTGTGCACTCGCGGGTGCATCCACGTCGCTCCCATACTAGACATATATGCAAGGCATTAATTTTCTCCAGCAACTTGACAACTTGAACATTTTTTAAAGTTAATCCTTAATCAAGGGAAGTGCTATTTTGAGGGCTCATTTTGCTATTTTGAGAGCTGAGAGAAATTTTTTTCTTCTTTTCCAATTTTGCCCTTAATTGAACCAGTGCAACACATTTTGGACGTCACTTGCTCCAAGGAGGGTTTTACATTAGTAATTATGACATGCCATTAATGATGCATGATAAAACAAGAGAATTATGTTGTTTTTTCATTGTATTCCCACAAATGTAAATATCTATACCGTTAAGAATTTAGTCAAATGAAACAAATATTTTAATTTCCTTTCTTTTATTCATTTAATAACCTGAAATTCTGTTATTATTATAAAAATATAATAATAACAGCAAAAGAAAAAAAAAATTTAGGCTATCTTATCTATGAGTTAGACTATTATACTAACGTCAACATTTCGGACTGAAATGCTAACGCCTCAAAATTTATATTATCGTGTCCCAAAACACGATTTATGGTGCTCAATAAATTTTTTTATATAAAAATACTCGGGAATACAAAATTTATTTATTTTTAGAGTTTTTTAAGTATTTGTTTTGCATTTTTGAAAAACATCAATATTTTATTAATATTTATGAGCTATTTTCTATAATTCAAAATAAATACTTAGAAAACTCTACAAATGAAAAAAAAAAAAAACCTTGTATTCCCCAATATTTTCATATAAATAATTTATTGAGCACTATAAATCATGATTTCGGTCATGATAACATAAATTTTGAGGCGTTAGTATTTTGGTCCGAAATGCTAACGTTAGTATAATGGTCTAACTCTGATACTTATAGAAAAATTTTTTTTTTTTGGTCGTACCTTCAATTTTTTATCGTACATTTGAAAAAAAAAATCATCCAAATAAAAAACGAAATTGCAGATGATATTTCAATTATTAATTATATAAACAATTACGTATCTTTTATTTTTATCGAGATTTTTTTTATTTGATAATTTGTACATATTAATTGAGAGCTTCTTTATTATTTCGTTTTGAAAAGTTATACAATTACAATATACACGCCATATTATAAGAATAGTAAAGTTGCATTATTTTCCTTGAAATAAAAAAAAAGGCTGAAAATGTATCTTAAATAATAAACTAATTTCCCTTTTTTCTTGGAGCTTTAATCCATATATATCCCTTGAGGGTCTATTTAGCAATTTACTTTTAGTTGTGCTTGTCCAACGCAATATTAAATTTCATTTAGAACTATTATTAAGAATATCCTGTTTTAGAAAGGACAACAATTTTTTTTTGTGTTCCCTCATTTTTAAAATAATTAGGCTCCACGGAGATATATAAATGTAGTCATATACTTTTTGAACACGGATTTGAAGACTTATTGACGATAATGCTCAAATAAAAAACAGTAAACTATATAGTCCACATTTAATTATTTGAAGCACAAAAAAATATTGACAGGTTTATATCTGTAATTTTTTCGAAGTATATGATATGATAGGAATGGAACAAATAATTTAGAGAATTGACGAAGGGGAGTGCTATTTTGAGGGCAACTTTTGCTATATTGAGGGCTCATAAATACTTTTAACCCTCTATACCTATTTTACCCCCGCACTCCTTTTTCTCATATCACTCTTAATTTAATAAAGCACAAATAACAGAAAGCTAATAAATAATATGATCTACACTTGTGATTTTGTGCCCGCAAATATTGTGTTGGGAAGAGATTTGGATCCGCTATTATATTTTGGATAGACATGGTGCAAGATACTTAAGTCTAGGCAATTTAAAGTTTTAGTATGGTTCCATGTGAGCCACATCCATTAAATATTTTAATCCTCTGTTGGATGTCCAAATCCATTGATATAAAAAATCCGTTGTTAATACTCTTCGGCAATAATTAAGCCGTACTCAGATTTTATTAGTTACCAAAAAAATCATCATCCTTACTAATTTGACGATATAATAAAAATATTTTGATTAAAAACTGAATAATTTTTGTCAAATATACTAATAAGAGAAAAAATAATGCATAAATTTATAGGTAATTCATTAATGGAAATGAGATAAAATGTTATTGGTTAATATGTTATTCATTAATAGATTTTTATATTATTGGTTAATATATTTGTTATATAAATGCAATATAAATGAGATAAAATGCTATTCTATTATATTAATTTAGTAGATTATCTGAGAGCAATATAATGTTTAACATCATGTTGTGATAAAATTGAAAAAACAAATATGTATAAAATGTTATGGAACTTATAGAACCAAATTGATTAATTTCAAATTTTAGCTACCTATGTATTAAGTATATTTGATGGTCAATAAAAAATTAGTAAAATTTGAATCGTTAAAAATAAAAATTTTTTGGATAATCTATTAAACATGCGAACCATACTGTATACAATATAAAAAAAAAATTGGATAATCTTCAAACTTAATGCACTCTCGATCAATAAAATAAAAACTACTTAATTTGTAAGATTTTTTTTTTCCTAATTTGTTTGGATTTCAAATGTGAAGATTGCCAAAATAACAATCGTGAAGGCATCCCTCCTCTTTAAATACTGTATACAATAATATACTGCTTCATTATAAATTAATTTCTCTCTAATTTTTTTTATTGCTTAACTTCATTATTATGTGATGAGGTACTCTAATAAATTAAAATGTTTTATATTTTGTGATAAAAATATTGTTTAACTTAATGTGAAGCAGTGTTAGTGAAAAATTAAAATGCTCATTTTGTATTGAATTGATAATTTGATGCTTAAATCTAATTAAGTTGGGATGAATTAACACCATAATAGCATTAATGTAATTAATATCACTATCACGTTGTACAAAAATTGTATATGAGACAATAAATTCTGTCCTTTTTTTTCCGCAACAATTAAAACCTTTTAACATGGGAGCAACATCCGGACTCAAAATAGAAACCTTCTTAATTAAGGGTAAAATTGGGATTATGATAATATGTTCTCTCACTGCTCTTAATATAGCAAAAACTTCCCTCAAAATAGCACTCCCCTTAATCAAAGAGGTAGCATCTGAGAGCAACTAGTACCTAATTAATTACAAGCTGGCTTTAATTAAGTGTCATCCCCTGTAATCCTGTATTCCTGTTCGGCAGTGTTGGAATAGCGATTGGAATTGATTGGATTTGAGACTATTAATTCCAAACGAACAGGATGGGAAGAGTGCGGATTAGACAACAAGGAAAAGGCTTCTTAACCTTTGAATGCTGATGTGGCTTCTTCTTTTCAATTTTATATTCTTTCTTAACTTATCTTTTTTTTGAAAAGATGGCAGAAGCTGCCACTTTAAATTTTATAGATTAAAGAGTATTTACACTATTTACATACCAGATCCTCGTGTTATTAAACAACAGGAAACCCACTGAACAACAAGAAAAAATTGTCTCTCTCCACTCAACTTACCTGGTGACACCCACGTGATCCAGATGAAATTCAAAAAGAATTGGCTCCGAATAATTGAAAGATGCGCGAATTATTCACAAAAATTCGTACTATACGCGAATTATTTGCGAATTATACGGTTAACTCGCGAATTGATGATTTATACGCTGAATTGTTCGGCAGATACTAAAATCCGAATTATTCGCAAATTATTTGTAAATAATTCGCGAGTGTTGTTACTATGGTTGGGACACATTTCTCCACTGTAGCTAAATTGGTCTTCAGCACACATGGATCCTATGTTTCTCAGACTATGCAACAGGAAGGAATATCGTATTGAACTAATAGAGCTTTTGACCACAAACAATCCCAGAACTCAACATATGACTAAGTATAAAAAAAATAAAAAAATGTGACAACACTCACAACAGTGAGCTAATAAATTTTACCTCGCAATTTCGCGTGCCCTTGCGTGGTTTTATAAACTTCATAAAAGAATATTTTATATGGAATATATCAAAGAGGAGGGATCCATTGATAATACTTATAATGACAATCTTGACAATTAAGATTTTGAAAAATTTGTAATAATTCATAAAAAATCTTAAAAATGAAAAAACTTTTATGGATGCATTCTTTAACTTATGGATTAATAGTGTTTTAAATTTCAATCAATTTGAACATCGTTTGATAGTTTATCAAAATTTTATACATTTTTTAACGGTTGAAATTTAACGAGCTTTAAAGAGCTATCAAACGTCACTTAAATTGAATATAATTTGATACATAATCAATCTATAAGTTAAACAATATATCTATAAACTTTTTTCTATTTTTAAGAATTTTTAACTATTTTTACAAATTTTTTAAAATCTTGATTGTCAAGATTGTTATTTTAAGCATTGTCAATGGATCCCTCCTCTATATCAAAAGGGTTTCCTCCAAAAATTTTAAAGCCATATGATATAGGATATGCTTTGTTTGAGTTATATTTGTTAGAATTATAAAATATATTTAAACAATAAAATTTCATATATTGTTATACTGTAATCCAATATCAAATAACTTATTTTAGTCAATGTGAGGCTTAAACCAAAAAAAAAAAAAAAAACTAATATATTCAATTGTATTGTATGTCAAAATTTTAATTGAATGTATGATAATTATGATAATTATTATTTATATAATAATATCAATAATAAATGCAATTGTATGTCAGTGAACTTTTTTTTTAGATAAAGATGAGGGTCAAGTCACTCAAATTTAAATGTCTATAAAAAGAAAAGGTTCTTTTTATTTAAGATGGTTTCGAACTCGCGACCTCCCATGCGGAGAGCGGTCAGTGAACTTTAAGATGGTTTTTATTTATTCCAATTTTATCAGGATAGTTTAGTTCTTTTTGTCCGTGGTAAATTCTTAGATGCAGACTGAAGTCTAACATTAAAATTATTTATTCATTACTAAAAGCTTAAATATCATGACTACCAGTTCATTGAATATATCTCATTTAATATTGCCGAAACAACGCGAGGCATTCCCCTCTAGTAATTAATTAATTCATTATTATTCGCTACAGTGCCCTAGGTTTGTCATGCTACTCCCTCTTAATTGGGGCACAGCCTCAGAGGCAGAAAATGTGGAATGGGATTATGGGGGTCAATGATACAAAGCTATATATATATATATATATTATAATAATAATAAAAGCATATTAGAAAAAATGACATAAAAGGACTATTTTCACATCTGAGTCGTTGATCATTTTTTTCAATAGATCAGAACCATTGATGCATGTTAATGCCTGTTAACCTTCTCAACCCAATAAAATTAAAGGCCCATATAAATTATTCCAGTTTAAGGCCCATTACATATTATTTTCAAAGTTTATTATAAGAAATAACAATTTCAGCCCAAAGCAAGGCGTGGGCTTTTCACTAGTATATATTAATGAGCTAGACTATTATACTAACGTTAGCATTTTAGATCGAAATGCTAACGCTCAAAATGGTTGTTATCATGTCCGAAATAACGATTTATGGTGCTCAATAAATTCTTTATATGAAGATATTGGGGAATACAAAAATTTTCCATTTTTAAAGTTTTCTAAGAATTTTTTTTCTATTTTTGAAAATAGCATGTACAAACATCAATATTTTATTAATATTTATGAGCTATTTTTTAAAATTTAAAACAAATACGTAGAAGACTCTAAAAATGAAAATTTTGTGTATTCCGTAATATTTCCATATAAAGAATTTATTGAGAATCATAAATCATGATTTCGGACACGATAACAACAATTTTGAGGCGTTAGCATTTCGGTCCGAAATGCTAGCGTTAGTATAATAGTCAAACTCTATATTAATATATGTGATATAATCTTAGAGAAATTATTTTAGTATCTCTACAACTTTTTAATCAACTCTCCTCTAAAGATATTTTCTCAGTCCAACTATTTATTTTTCATCACAGACATCTTAATATATACAATTTTTATGTCTAGTATGTTCACTTTTCGAGCTTTGTAAACAAAAATATTTTAATATTAACCCCACTAAAATTTTTATAAATATTTCAACATATTATATACTCACAAATAAAAATTTGTACAATCATTTTCAGTGTATGGGGCAGCACGGTGCAGCTAAAATTTTGTACAAAAGCTATTACATGTGATATACTCACAAATAACATTTAGTTGTTTATGTTTTGGATGTTATGATTTTGGTTGGACACAATTCCAAACATATAGTTCTGTGTAGTTGTATTTTGATTGTAGTATAGATAATTAATTAGGGTATTTGTATTGAACTCTATTGTTTTCTGAAAAGTAATGGAAAAACGGTTGATATTTGTCCACTCTTATTAAAAATATATATATTGTGAAATTAATGGGAGCCATAAATCGAAATTTCGGACGTGGCAAAGTATAATTTGGACCGTTTGCATTTCGGAGTGAAATGCAAACGTTTTCACAATAGTCAGGCTCTATATATATATATATATATATATATATATAATCACTTTTGGTGTGATGCATGAGACGCACGGTGATGTATGTGGTAGAATATGACAAAATCTATTGGTAAATTTTTATAAAGAATTATTAAAGGACTAATATCATGATTTATGACCCATAATTTTAACTCCAATCGATTGATTTCAAACGGATGGGGGTAATATTGGATATTTCTTACATAAACAATGGGGGTTTATTTTTCTCTGAGATTATGTCCAACAAGAAGTAAAAAATTCTTTAGATTATGTCCAACAAGAAGTAAAAAAAAAATAGGCACAAGTAAATCTTTGAGTCCGTATCTGTTGTATTATGATGGAATAACATAATCCAATGTAGACCATCGATGAAAACAGAGGGATCTGATTTAAAGGGGCTAAGAATTTTGAATTTCTAAGCTAGATACGATAAGCACAGATTATTGGAATGTTGCAAAATTTTCAGTGTGTAAAATTCATGTTAACATATATGTAGCAGAAATTTATCCATGTACTGTTCTTTATGTTAATTTAACAGCAAAGCTTCAGTCTTCATGCCATTCTTGGCTACTTGATCGATCAATGCGCATCGATATCGATATAGCTGATATACCCTCTATGAGAAAATTGAGATATATTTTGTTCAATCATCCGTAAATGTTACTTGAAAATTAATTAATTAATTAAGCAGATTTATATTGTATAAGAAAGTAGAAATTACTCAAAACATTGGCATGTGAAGTACAACCACATCCTGTAATCGAAAGATCATCAGAAGTACCATTGACATTGCGGTTTCTGTTAAATATATATATAAGAAGCTCAAAAACGGTACACAATATGGAATTATGAATCCCTCCTCTCTCCTCTTTTGAAAGAACAAAAAACCCCAATATTCTTGCAGCCCAATAAGACCTGCGCGCAGCTTGAATAAAGAGATCTGCAAAAGATAATTAAGCCTGAAGCATATATCAAGTACTGGTTTTTCATGTTTATATATAGCACACATATATATATTATCATTTATCAGCTGACAATGCTACTGTCAGTAACTTAATTAATTAATTAATTGTGTGGCTAATGACCAAATTTGAATATATTTTGAAAATCACAAACTAATTAAGTCCACGAATCAAATTAAGTTTTGTAGATACGTGCATGCTAACTTAAGTTGTACTGAAATGGGGCTTGTACGGATCTTTTTATTGAAACATTTATGGGGTGATCATTCCAACTACATCCTGTATGAAGGATTTTATTTGATATGGGGTTCGTATTCTTCCGACAGGCGCAAGCCTTGCCGTGAATTATTTTTAGGAACCTCCGATTAAGAGACTCTTTGATATTGCAGCATATTTATTTGAAATACTCGATCAAGCTTCTATATCGTATGATCGGTATATCATGATATGGATTTGTGGAAACCGGTCGAGCTTCATGTATGACCCGACCGATTTAATATATATGAAATGAGATTTGTTTCACATGACGAATCAATATAGATATGAGATTAGTTTAACATGACTAATCAATATAGATATGAGATTAGTTTAACATGACTAATCAATATAGATATGAGATTAGTTTAACATGACTAATCAATATAGATATGAGATTAGTTTAACATGACTAATCAATATAGATATGAGATTAATATATATAATATGACTAATCATATTTGATATGCTATTAGTTTAACATCACTAATCATATTTGATATGTGATTAGTTTAACATGACTAATCATATGAGATATGAGATTTTATGACATGAGATTAGTTTCGTATGACTAATCATATTTTATATGGGATTTCCATTTTGACATGAGATTAGTTTCATATGACTAATCAATTTGAATATGATATTAACATTCACATTTTATGATTATCAAAGCTTCAAGTTATTATTTGAAGTATCATGAATTTAATCAAAGTCATGTCTGAGAGTCCAATACATGGCCTTCGACACATTTGGATTTTGTTCATAAAAACTTATTAAACAATCAATATTGGTCATAAGTCTCGATGTCTTATGTTTCAAAGTTAATTTTATTAACTTATGTTTGGTCCATCCACATAATAGGATTAAAGCGGACATGATATATGTATCATATATTATGTTATGAAACATGTTATGAATTTGAGTCACGTGATGTATCGACTCTATGTATCCCATTGCAATCAAACACCGATCGCAAGATCATGAACGTGCGGCGAGGCCGACGCAATAGTATGAACGCACGGCTAGGCCGACGCAAGGATATGAATGCGCGGCACGAGGCCGACGCAATAGTATGAATGCGCGGCTAGGCCGACGCAAGGATATGAACGCGACGATAAAATCGACCGCAAGGATATAAAATCGACCGCAAGGATATGAATGCGACGATAACATCGACCACAAACTATGTGTCATAAGAGCATGATTATTATCATTTCTCGACGCGACGATAATATCGACCGCAAAGATATGAACGCGATGATAAAATCGACCGCAAAATATGTGTCATAAGATCATGATTATTATCATCTCTCGACGCGACGATAATATCGACCGCAAAGATATGAACGCGACGGTAACACCGATCGCGATATATGTGTCATAAGAGTATGACAATTGTCATCTCTCGACGCGACGATAACATCGATCGCAAAGAACATGAAGTCATGTATCGAGACAGCCAGACCTTCAGTGGGTTTTGAAGCCGATTAGATAGGTTTTCGTATGAGCTTTCATGCAAACTTGATATGGTTGGACAGAGGACTCTGAGATCTAGCCCCTAGAAAATTTTGTTTATCATAAAATGTTTTGGGGGTGATCCTTCTAAATACATCCTGTATGATGTACTTTTATGTGATATGTGTCATAAGAGCGACAATTGTCATCTCTCAACACGACGGCACCGCCGATCACAATATATGTGTCATAAGCATGACAATTGTCATCTGTCGATGCGACAGCACCGCCGATCGCAAAGATATGAATGCGACAGTAACACCGACCGCAATTATGTCATAAGAGATGAAGGGCCGAGCCTCTTTCAACTCTCGACGCGACGATAAAATCAACCGCAAAAAGAATAGAGAAAGAAGAAGGTGGTGTCGGGTGTCGAGACAGCCAGACTTTCGGGTGGTTTTGATGTTGGTTAGATAGGTGTTCGTATGAGTTTTCATGCATACTTGATATGGTCGGATAGAGGACTCCGAGATCTATCCCCTGGCAAATTTTGGTGGCCATCGGATAAGTTTTTGTTGGAGAAATCGGCCATAGTGTTCGTCGGTTATTTTCTGGACGGACTGATCTGGATGTCAGTTTGTTTCATGGTTTTGGATGGGCTAGCCTTCAAGTTTTTGGGCATATGATGGCTTGTTGGAAAGCTTGAGATGTATAGAATCTGGTTATGGAAGATTTCCATGGAGATTCATTGGTTTATATATCGGAATTTGGCAGAGAAGGGGCGAACATCTGCTGTCTCTGCTTTCTGTTTCTGCCGAGCAGTTTTCTCTTTACTCTCTCTATATTTTTTAGTGTTTCTCTCTATGTATTGTTGTATTTTTTTTTTCTCTCCTTATGACAGGATTAAGAGCATCCTCAACGCTAGAGTCGCTGGGAATCATTTTTCGCTGCCACGTTAAACAATTAGAAGAGCGCTCCCTTGAAAAATAAAACTGCTCTATCGCTGGAGTCTCAAAATCCTTTCAGCGCTACATAAACTACTCCATGCGCTCAAAATCCTCTCCAGTATAAATCAAAGGCACTCTCTCTCCATTTGATTAATCCAAAGTGGGAATGAAACAAAATAAAAGTAAAAATAAAAACCTCTATTACAATTATGTTAACTTAATTAACATGCACCAAATACTTCATTCCAATTATATAAAGTACGATCCACATATTTCAATTATTCTCACTTGCATAAGGAAAGGATAAGCAAACAAGTACACACATTTTTTCATACCAACATTGTTAAAAATCTCAAAAGTTTGTGATCGTTCAAATATTCAAATAGAAAAAACACAACAATTTTGTAAATTCATATAAAGAAACTAATATCACAAAAATTAGTTTAATTATCATTCTCATTTGCTCCGCCATTCTCATTTGCATCCATTTGCCAAATTTACCTGATCACCACCTTCATGTGCAACTCAAGTCGGGTTATGACTCGAATTTACCGGAAATGATCCCACACGACTGCCATTTAATCTGAAACTGCCTGGTTCTCATGGTTTTTTTAGAATTCTCCTCATTGCATGGTAATGTGACACTGTGGTTGCTCCCGGTCTGTTGGGTTAGTGAACCATTGCAATGGCGCTGGAGAGATCGAGGGAGCGACGCCTGTGCACTCAGGTGGCGATGAGTAGGGACAGCGCCATGGCCACCAGGCAGCAGACCCAGATGCCGACGATCGCTGTCGACTCTCGCCGTCGCCATCGCTCACGCGACTCTAGTCGCAGCTCCCATCGCCAGAAGAGGCCAAGGTCGCGAGCGGCAGTTAACCAGCGCCAGAAGAGGCTGAGGTCGGAGTAGGAGTCGGAATCGACGAGTTTTTGGGGACGGCGATGAGGGGTTTTGAGACTGGAGGAAGCGAACGAAGGATTTAGTTTCTTTTTCCAGAATCGGCGTTTCGCTGACGTCACATATTTGGGAGCGATCTCTAATTTAGAGAGCTCTCTAATTTTGGGAGTCGTTCATATCTCTGGGAGTCGAATTACAAATGCCACGTCGGATTTACAGAGCGGTTTGGGAGTAGCGTTGGAGATACTCTAATGAGGCCTTTATATGGTCAAGAGATGTGTCCATCTCTGAAGAAAAACGCACAAGAGATCATGCACAAACGTGCAGGTAGTAGGTAATTATAACCGCCCACTACTCTTGATGGCTTCTCAGTTGTACGATTTTTTGGCTGTGATGCATTCTAAATTGAAACCAACTCAAAACATGAAAGTTCTAGAAATTTATTTTACCTTTCATATGGATTTTTTTTTCATTCAATTCTGAGTTAGCAATCAGGAGTTATACCCAAAATACTAACTGGTGTTTGCTGCCTCATAACTGTTCAATAATTTTGGTGGTTGTCCAGTTATGCAATTATTTTGCTATGATTTTTTCTGAATTGGGACCAACTCAAAACATGAAAGTTTTATAACTTTTTTTTATCTTTCATATGAATTTTATTTCATTCAATATTTCTGAGTTAGTATGTAAGATTTATACACAAAATACTAACTCATATTCGCTGGTCCATAACTGTCCAAGTGATTAATCTGACCGACGGTTTGTATAAGCTTTTGAGAGATGATCAATTCCGAATTGGAAGAACTACAAAACATGAAAGTTGTAGGTGTCCCTCTTAACTTCGGATACAACTTTATTTTAACTTGATCAGACATCATATGATTAAGTTATGCCTAAAATGCTGACACGTGTCAGATCTGACCGGCATATTCAATAATGTGTAATGAAATATATTTTTTTCTATGACACATTCCGAATATATGATTAGATATAGGCCATAGCTATAATTGTTTTTAAAACCATGATCCATTATCAATTATCTTGAATCCATTTTAGAAAAATTTATTTATTTTTTTGGTGTCAACAGGGCTTAAGCGTTGTACTGTACCAGCATCAGTCTTAACTCTTAAAGACGTCTTAATTAATCCATTACTGCTAGCTCAAGGTAGATATGCTCCTCAGCGCGCGGTGACCGCATGCTGCGCGCATGGGTGTACAGAGGAAATTAGAAAAGTAAAACTCCCATCTCCATGGGTGTTAAAAGAAGTTTTGTGAATTAACAAAGAAAAATAAGACTCCCATCTCCATGGCATGAACTACTGCTACTGTGGCCTGTGGGAGAATATCGATCCATATAGGAAATATATACTGAGATACGAATGGGCTAGCTGTGCCTGTGCAGATCTTTAAAAGCAACAACAAACAAACATCCTCTATATATATATATATAGTATAGGATTAAGATTAATATATAATAGCAAGTAGCTCCACGAGATTAATTTTAATTCAAAATAACAAATTAATTAAGTACCTCCACGAGATTAATTTCATCATGGAATATTATTAGAGTTACCATATATAACCAGTGAAGTTTCATGGATGAATGTGAATTTAAAAATTAATAATATTAATTAAGAAGCATTATTGACTCAATGTCACATGTCACAGCCAATCCACAAGTAAAAAGTAAAAACCAAAACAACAAAAATGACAAATTAAAGAAGGATCCATAACATTGACATAAATTAATTAAGCATGCAGATGTCATTTTCCCAAGAAATTAAGGAACTAAATGCCTCCAGAAACTACTTGAGACATTCCAATTAAAATTACCAATACCTAAATATATATAATATAAACTTCAATTAAGGCCTGGTATTAAGAAGAAAAAATTGTACGTCAATGATGCCTGCAGCTAATTAAAAGCAGAGGCAGATTCAAATACGTACTTCAAAATCATGTTGGTGCATAGGCTTAGTTAGTGGTAGACACACAGAAATTAATAAACAATTGCCATCCCTCAACTCAACAAGTTAATTCAGCTTTTGTCATTGACAATTAATGTGTTTAGCTTTTAAAGCCCTAGGCACAAGACATAAATTCAAAAATCAATTGTGTATTAGAATTTACAAATTACAAGTATATATATATATATATAGTGAAAATCTTAAGATCCCCACGTTCCTATCCCCCTTATTTTCCCCCTAACATGGCGCAACACGCATTTTGCAGCGCAGCGTGCAGCGCGTCTGGACGAACGTGGCTTCTCCAGATTCATCGCACTGAAATATAAATACCTATGATATGTGGATAAATGTCTGTCTGAGAAATATAAATACCTATGTTATGTTGATGTGAATTGTTCTGTGAAATATAAAAGACAAACATCTATCTCTGAAATATAAATACCTATGTTATGTAGATAAATGTCTGTCTGAGAAATATAAATACCTATCTCAGAAATATGATCACGTGATCGGGGAGCGCGCGCGTCATGTGGGGGCACTTGCTTCTGCGCGTCGCACGGGGTCACGCGCTTTCCATTTTTGGAAAACGCGTTCATAATGAAAATCACGCATTTTCTATTTTTGGAAAGCGTGTTCGTAATGGAAAGCGTGTTCGTCCAAGAATGTGAAATATAAATACCTGGATTTGTGGTATAAACACTTGGTTTCAAAATATAAACACCTAGCGACACGAGTTGTGCAGCAACACGTTTTCAACATTTGACCGGTCAACACGCTTTTGCCACATGACGTACTCTGGTTGGGGGGGATTTTGTCTGGGGATTTTGTTCCGGGTATTGATAGTCTCACCCATATATATAATACCTTTGAACTTCCAAGTTTTCAAGTACCAACACCACAAGATTGAAGTTAATTTCTAGTGCTGAAATTAACATCTTATCTTGTATCCATCCAACTATCCAAGCATCCTTTTTTAATTTAGATTGAGCCATATATGTTGCATAGAAATCAATTAAGTACTCTGATTGAAGTTACAAAAGATTTGAAAAGGAATATGAAATTTTAATTGATCTTCAGGTAAATCAGGTCTAACACAAATTGCTAATCTTAGACTTTCATTAGAAAAGTTATATACCAACGAAAATTATAACCCAATCTGAATTCTAAAGCACATAAATATAATTGTACCTCTCAAATGGAGTAACTGTAACTGTGATTGGACCAACTAATGGAGAACTAATTATACAAAGTCATGTTTTAGAAATTGTTCTCTAACATAAACCTTATAAAAGGAATCAGATTGGAAAGAATATCCAATTAAACTAAATCTTAATCTAAATATCATACTTTGAATCTGTTAATAACAAAAAAAATTGCTTCCACTATATCGAACTTGTAGGTTTAATAACTTAATTACCATACCTGCTTACCGCTTATAATCAGTCTTATCCATACCCATTCAAATTTTACTTTATCTAATATTCTATCTTAATTACCCGTACTTGTTAAGATAATTAATGAGTAAATTAAAAGATGAGATGATGTTATAATAGATTTATGTTTTTGTACTAAATTTTGGAGGAAAGATAAATTGCTATAAAAGAACAATACAGCATAAATTATGTTGAAAAAATAAACATATATTATCATAAAATGCATTGACAAAATTATAATATTACTCATTAACTCGAGTTTGACTATTGTGCTAACATTACGCCTCAAAATTCATATTATATATATTAGCATTTCGAGTTAGTTGTACCATTATATAGAAGTAAGAAGACAAATATAGCTTGTGAGTCAATGAGTAATAATTATATAGAAAATATTGGATTTTGTCCCAACTTATGAGCTGGTCCAAAGAAGCTCAACACAAGAAGATTTGTTAGGGATTGGTGAATGCAATTTGCACTTAAGCCAATGACAAAAGTGTTTGGTGAATGCAATTTGCACTTATATAAGCCAATGACAAAAGTGCTTGGTGAATGCAACATACCCCGATTAAATTATTTAGTCCTACTCGTTATCAATGGGATTAGGGATACTTTCTTTGTTCCCTACATAAAAAGGAAAAATGGGAGGGCTCGGTTCGCATGAGCAATTGCTCTCTTCTAGGGTAGCACACAAGAGAAGGGATCCGCTTGTGGCTACCTAGTTCACACCCCATTCAAGAGAGAAAGAGAGATGCATAAGAGCATAAAGAAGCCGGTAGCGGTCAGGATGATACAATCTCGACTAATATATGGCGTGTGGTACGACTTGGTATGGATTTTGATATCTCCCTTCAATGTAATCCTCTCGTGTCTCTTATAATCCACTGGTGTATGGCGAGGACAGCGGTGTGTGGGGTTATAATTAGTTTCTATACGTAATGTAGAAAAGGGCGTACTTGTAAATCTTTTGTGGGATGCAAAGATGATATGTGACTCGAGTCTTGTGATTGAACCACCGATTAGAGATTATATTAGTTTAGCCTATCCACGTGTGGTGTGGCGATTACAATGATAGGTCTAGATGTTTTTATGTATATCGGTTTTCTTGTTAAACTAAAATCCAAGTTTGTACCCGTTTCATTTTGGGTATTTCCATGTATTGTAATTGTTGGTATTTAATAAAATAATTATATAGAAGATAATTAATACTTACCAATTAGTTATAAGTATAAATGACAATATTATTTTTAGGGTTCACATTATGTTGTATGTACATAATTTTTACTTCTAGACGAGCCAATTTCCTTTTATTTTATTATTTATTTATTTTTCATACTTGTTACCATTTTTCAGACTCTTCTATGGGCTCATTCGCATCTCGATCTTAGTGATTAATATCGTGTTCAAAATCACACCCTATCAAATGAGAAATAGAATTCTAGTTTTCCAAAATTCCTTGCTCAAAATGAAAAAAAATAAATAAATAAATGAGAAATGATTTCGTTTGGGATGATTTGGAAGGAGATATTTTTCTTCAAAAATTTCCCATAAAAATTGGTGAAAATTCATTTGTGTACAAAAATATTATTCTACACTACCTAAACTACTATCCCATAAAGGCATCATCCTTTTTGTTCAACGGGTATAAATGTCATGTAATTTGAAATGAAATCTCATTTCTTCTATTTAGATCATTTTAATCATGAAAAAAAAGAATTCAATTTTATTCTAATTTTATGTTAAACACAAAAGTTCAATTTACAATTATATCTATTCATATCATTTATATTGAAATCAATTGAATTCTAAAAAGAGATTTATTTTAAATATAGTACAAGACAGCATTTTTTAAACTCACGCCTCAATAGATATTTTCTCGTAGTGTATAAAATACAAAACAATATGAATTGCATAATAAATTAAACAATTAACGTGAATGACAACTCATTTAATATGATTTTTTGTTTAATGATTGACAGTGACTGTTAACTTGCATCCGGTATGTTTTATATGACTACTAAGTACGTACTAACATAAATTGTATCGATTTTGATAATTGTTGGTTATCTCTATTAATGATATTCTTTTAATTAATATTAATTCATTCTCACCTTGCTCCCTCTGCCAATAAGTCAGTCAACTCTGTTATTCAATTTGGCACGTGAAACTTAATGAATCAGCGAATAAAATTAAGATAGTAATTAATAGGGAACAATTGCAGGTTATGTTATGGGTAGTGGACTTGTGGGGCGTTGACGACTCGACACGACATGCAACGGGGTTCACTAGACCGTTCACACTTCACATGAATCACATCTGGGTTAGGGTCACCGGCCGGTTACGTAACAAAAATCCAAAACAGCTGATGTCGTCCAACTGCGCCCATGCTGACATAAAGGATGATCTCATCTCAGAAACCCAGCTCCATCCGGCAATGTGGCACCATATTCGCATATATATATATATATATATAGAATAATGATTCTTTGTCCCATGTTATGCCCCCATGACTCTTGATGACTAGGATTTCCATTAACTCCCATCAACTCCCATCATCAATTGTGATTTCGAACTGTGTAGTATTCATGTAGCAACAGAAAAACTAAATAAATGGTTTGATTATGTCACAAAAATTTGAACAAAATTGACAAATTCGGTGTAATCATTCCTGGACTACCAACCTAGAATATTTGAACCTAGAAGTTACCAATCTTACTATACGTAATCTAGTAGTCGTAATTAATAATTCAGTAACATTTTTAATTATTCTTAATTAAAATCACATATGAACAACTGGCTTATCACCAAGAGAACTGAAATTTATAAAGACGCGCTAAAGGCAACCGAATCTATCGAAGGACCCCCTGAAGGCTTTGTTAAACCAACAGAAGTCAGCCAGAAGACCACCACAGCCTTGATTAAGCAGAACAACACAATTATCCAACTGCTGATTAAGATAAGCGAAAACCTCGACGACTGTTTGGAAACAGTCAAAGATATTAATAAGGTCGTAGCTGAGAAATCAGCTGGGATGTCTTCTGATATCTCCACAAAAACCATTGAAGATCTGGAGAAGAACCTCCAAAAACTCAATCTCGGAGAACCGATTCATAAGCCAAAACCAAAGCCTGCACCTTTCTACGTCTTTAAGGACCCACAAAAGGTCATTGAAGAAGAAAAGCTAAAAGCATCAAAATGAGCCAAACTCAAACCCGAATAGAGATGGCGTCACAGCCATCTATAAGCAACCGTGACCAACAAAATCAAAACCGTGAACGGACCCCCACAATAGAAGACCAAATAAGAGGTTATAGACTTGGACAGCGAGCACGGCACTCATTAAGTCGTATGATGCCCAGGAGACAATAAGGATATCAAAGAACACTCGAGTCCTAGATGAATCCAAGATGCAGAGCTCAACTTGTCACAATTCAGAAGAGCACAAAATGTTTCTGCTGAAGTACTCTACCAAGCAGGGAGTCTTTTCCAAACGCAGCATCAAGTTTATCAACACTATTCAGACCAGAGAATTTCAGTTGTAGACAACCAACAACTGGAATTACCATTCATTACACAACAAGGATTTGAGAGACTGCAAAGAGAAGGCCTACAGCATCTCCACATGGGCCTGATCATGATCCGTCTCTTTACTCTTCACAGAGTAGCTGCAGGGATCAATGCCCTTGTGGTAATCCAGGATACAGGATGGTCTGATGACAGATCCACAATTGGCACTATGGAAATGGATCTAACTCATGGGTCTCAATTGGCCTATATTGCCCCGAATATGATATTATCTATAAGAGATTTCTATAATCATATCCAATTGGTGATCCAGACTCATGGATATGACACATGGCGAGCTGGCGAAAGCAATTTGTTGCTGACAATATCACTAATTGGGATGCTTTCAAACACTAGCTTCACAGGATTCAGATACAACATAAACAATGTGTCTGATTATCTCACAAGCCATGGAGTCCAAACTATCCCAGGGCAAAGGCATTCCACTGAAGAATTAAGAGGAAGGCAGTGGATACTCAGGCCAATGCAGCAGCCTGAAGCTCAACATCCTCAAGAAGCAGTCACACAAATGCGAACCGATGGCTCACTACTGCTCAGATTCACAAACTATGGTGCAACACTGCCACCTCAAGAACAACTGAGAGACGAATTTGATAAAGAATAATTGGAAGAAGAAATCATAGCTATGGTCCTTTGCTATGATGCAGAAGAAGAATCTGATAATGAGGATGAAACAGAAGATGACATTTTCTGGGGAGCCCTATCTGTCACTGCACAGTTGATAGAAGGTCCAAAAGATGACTGTCCTATCTGGGGTAGTTATAATGAAGAAGAAGCAGAAATAGATTTTATCAATCTATTTTCTGTGGAAGGTGGTGGGAAAGAACAAGAACAAACCGAAACTATTTTCATGATGCATGATCAAGAAGAAGAAGAAACAGAATACCCAAAACTGAAACAGTTTTTACAAGAAAGAGCTTTCTCCAGTGCAATATCTGGTATTTATCATCCACCCCCAGAGCCTCTTATGGGACAAGTGTCCTATACACCAGCTAGGCCTGAAGCTAAATATGGTGAAGCATCAACCTCTCAACAACCTTCATCAAGCTGGCAAAGACCTAAGAACTTGAGTTTACCAGGAGGAATTGATCATCACCATAATGAAATGTGGAATTTACCAGCAGCAATGCAACAACAAGGCGCCTTGCTGGTATTACCCAAAGATATTGGCCTCTATAATGATATCATATCAAGATGAGAATCAATCACTCTAAATCTCTTGAGTGGAAGAACCTTTGATGATAACAAGGCCAAAATGATGTTCATTGAGAACCTCCTTGGTGAAACTGAAAAGAAGATTTGGATCCAATGGCGAATGGCGTTCAAAGAACAATATGCTATACTCACAAACATTGCCGATGATCCCCAAAATGTTATATCACAAATCCGAAGAGTAATGCTATTGGGGGATCTCTACCAAGGAACAACAGACGAACAAAATCGTGCATACTATGATCTTGAAGGATTGAGCTGCAACAATGTGAGAGATATCTTCTCTTACATGAATGATTACAAAGTTCTAGCGGCAAAATCTGGGAGGATGTATGTAAATGAAGAACTCTCAGCAAAGTTTTTTAGAAAAATGCCCCCTCTTATTGGTAATGAACTTGAAGAGGCATTCTAGACAAAGTTTCCTGGTAATACAATTGGTGTCATGCCTAGAATACACTTCTCTTACCAGTATTTGGCAGAGATGTGCAAGAAGGCGGCAATGCAACGAAGCCTTAAAGACCTAACCATATGCAGCCGTATACCCATACCAGGAGAATACCATAACAACCGAAAGAAGTTTGGTCTTAGAAAAGTCAAGACCTACAAAGGAAAGCCACATGACTCACATGTGCGAGTGTTCAAGCAAAAACATGCTGACCAAGTCCGCAAATGCAAGTGTTTTATATGTGAAGAAGAAGGTTATTTTGCGCGATAATGCAAGAGGAATAGAGGGAACATCACAAGAGCAGCGGTGTTGGATAATCTGGACCTACCAGATGATATAGATGTGGTGTCAGTGGATCTAAATGAACCTGACAGTGATGCCATATGCACCCTCTCAGAAGGAGAAGCTGGTAACACGGAGGTCCATGTGAGAACTGCAATTGAAGAAATCCCTTGGGAAGGCGCTATGATGCTGCAAATTGAGCATTATGGATGGAGAAGTAAAGCTCAGCTTCCTGAGAAGCAAGAACAGTGCCAACACCAATTCAGCACTGAAGTCCAAATCAATGGTAACAGTAGTTTTTGCAAAATCGAAACAAATAAAAACTACAGAATAGGCTGTGAAGATTGCAAACTTCTAGCCTGTGCCATGTGCTCACCATTCTATCTGGAAAAAAAAATATAACCAAAAACTCAACTTGAGCACACACAGTACTCCAATAAAGATACCCTTATAAAAAAGCTCATAAAATATGTTGAGTTTTTTAGTTCAGTCAGTTTGACCTAAGCCAAAGGCTTATAGAAATCTTACTAAAGTTGCTCTTTCAGTTTAGAATGGTTTTCCTTAAGTTGCAGTTTGAACAAGGGCAGGAACTGTTCTAGCCTAAGTTTCTTCTGGCACTAAAGTTTGAACAAGGGCAGGACCAGAGTAAGTAATAATTGCCAGATTCTTGTTTTTGGGCATCTCTTCTATCTTCCTCTTGCCAGAAGACTTAAACTTTGGTGAAGAGTATGAAATCTCCTCAATTTCAATAGTTTCTTGCTCAACTTCAGTTTCTTTTGCTGGAGAGAGAAGGGGATCAGGATGCAGGTTCTCATTTACAGCTTTCATATCAACTTTAGTGCCAGAGGATTTTCCTTCAGCACCTTTTAAATTACCACCTTCTATATCACCTCTAACTTCCTTCCCATTACCACTACCATTGTCTATAGTGTTCTTGGAAGCACCAGCAGTTCTTAGAAGCTAAAAATGAACAACTGCAAAAACTTCTACAAGAAACCCAAATACAAACTCCCGAAGAAGAGTTGGCAGAACAAGAACCTCTACAAGAAAACCAGATAAAAAGCCTTGAAGAAGAATTGGCAGAAGAATTCAGAGAACTGGCAATCTCTGATAAAGGAAAGAAGAAAATAACCTACTCAGAAGAACGAATAATGGGGGAAGATAAGGAAGATGGTGAAGCTACACTTGTAGTCTTCATTGACTATGCAGCATACAAAGCAGAGCTTCTAACACAAGTTCAGCAGCCTAGAAAGTACAAAAAGATTGATAATATGCTGTATAATTTGATAGTATCCATTGAAATTCTTGGAGTCAAAAGATTCGATATCCGAGCAATCCTTGACACTGGTGCATCAACCTGTTGTATCTGTCAGACAGCCATACCAAATGAGGCACAAGAGAAAACATTATACCCAGTCCAAATCACAGGAGTGAATTCACGGCAAGTTGTCAATACAAAACTCAAGCAGGGACAACTCGTGATTGGAGAAAACAAGTATCGTATTCCTTTCACCTATTGTTTTCCATTGGGCATGCGTGAAGGGATACAGATGCTCCTTGGGTGTAATTTTATAAGATCGATGGCAAGAGGATTAAGAATTGAAGGCAAAATGCTTACATTCTACAAGAATGTAACAGAGATCCATACCACAACAGAAACAATAGCAGTTCCAGCTGCTATACAAGAATTGGATCTTGAAGAGCATGAATATCGACTAATCCAAGAAGCTGTCTTTTACCAAAACCCAATTACCAACAAAAATTTTGAAAAGAGGTTTAGTCCACTATTAGCCTGTCTAAAAGACCAAGGCTATATTGGGAGCAACCCACTTCAGCACTGGGCCAAAAAACAAGGTTGTTTGTAAACTAGAGATCATCAACCCGGACCTTACAATTGAAGATAAACCGCTCAAACATGTGACTCCGGCCATGAAGGAACAATTTGACCGCCATATTAAAGCCTTACTCGAAATTGGTGTAATCAGGCCAAGCGCAAGTAGACACCGAACAATGGCATTCATGGTCAATTCCGGGACTTCAATTGATCCAAAAACCGGGAAGGAGATAAAAGGCAAGGAGAGGATGGTTCTCAACTACAAAACCCTCAATGACAACACATACAAAGACCAATACTCTCTGCCAGGTATCAATACAATTTTGAAAAAGATCAGTAACAGCAAGATCTTTTCGAAATTTGATCTGAAGAGCAGCTTTCATCAAGTCGCTATGGATCCAGCATCTATACCATGGACTGCTTTCATAGTCCCTGGAGGATTATACGAGTGGTTAGTCATGCCATTCGGATTAAAAAATGATCCTGCTGTGTTCCAAAGAAAGATGGATGACTGCTTCAGAGGAACAGAAACATTCATAGCAGTCTACATTGATGACATTTTAATCTTCTCACAGACAGAAGAAGAACATGCAAAGCATTTGGAGGTAATGCTTTCCATTTGTGAGAAGAATGGACTTGTGTTGTCACCCACAAAGTTCAAAATAGCTATACCTGAGCTAGAATTTCTTGGTGCAACTATTAATCGGGAAAAGATTAAACTCCAAGAGCATATAATGAAGAAGATTATCAACTTTGATATGGAGTCTTTGAAGGAAAAGAAAGGGCTTCGCTCCTTTCTTGGTATTCTCAACTATGCAAGGGCGTATATTCCAAAATTGGGTACCAAACTTGGCCCTTTGTATTCTAAAACTTCTGTCCATAATGTCAAGAGGCTGAAACTGTCTAATATCAACCTAATCAGACAAATCCAGAGTGAGGTTCAAAATCTTCCAGACCTCGAGTTTCCCCCTGAAAATGCCTATATTATCCTTGAAACTGATGGATGTATGGAAGGCTAGGGAGGTATTTGCAAATGGAAGCCAAAGAAGGCGGATCCTCGCTCAATCGAGAAAGTGTGTGCATACGCAAGTGAAAAATTTTCAGTCATAAAATCGACGATAGATGCAGAAATTCACGCCTGCATGGAGACCTTAACAGCCATGAAAATCCACTATCTAGATAAAAGTGAAATAACGCTTAGGACAGATTGTCAAGCGATTATTAGCTTTTATAATAAAACTGCTAACAATAAATCCTCTCGGGTTAGGTGGATTAAATTTACTGATTTTGTGACAGGAACAGGTGTGCATATCAATTTCAAGCATATTTACTGATTTTGATGTATTTTTTGGGCCATGGGGCATGTCAGGAGTCAGGTTGACAATTACCGATGATTTTCCGAGTTTCGAGTTATTTTGGGTCAGGTCGGATTTGAGGGCAACGCTCAGGTCATGTCGGGCTCAGGTTGTTCGAGAGGGATCGGTTGACAATACAAATTTTGACAATCTTGACAATGAAAATTCAGATAAAATCTTAAAAATAGGGGAAAAAAATTATGGGTACCTTTTTGAACTCATAGATTGTCAATTTCATCTAATTTGAAAGTCATTTGATAGTTTATCAAAAATTTATATAATATTTAACAGTTCGAGATTAAACAATATTATGACTAAAATTGTTTGAAATTTAAAAACATACCAAATCTACAAGTTTCACAACATTTATATATAAAAAGTTTTTTCATTTTTATGGTTTAAATATTTTTTCAAAATTAGAAAAAAAAATATATTATCAAAATTGTCAAGATAACCATTGTTAATTAATCCCTCCTCATATAAATATACACTAGAAAATAGTTCTTATTTATATCTTTTTGTTGTTTCGCTTGAAATATACGATGATATTCTGGCCATGCATGCATGCAACCAAAGCAGAAAGCAAATAAAAAAATCATATGATTTTAATTTGGTTCAGTCTCTCCTATTCATAGAAAAATATGGTCTATTTCCCTCATGTAACCTGCAACTTTGGAACAACAGAAATTGAAGAAGACAAAGCACTTATTATTGCATGAAGAAGCTCGAGACGATATAGCTTGCCTATAAGCAGAATTTATTGTCTTGTTTTTTATAATTACTAGTAAAAAATTCACTTCTTGCTTTGGGCTGAAATTATTATTTTTTATAATAAACTTTTAAATAATATGTAATGAGTCTTAATTTTACATAATTTATATGGGCCTTAATTTTAATGGGCTGAAAACGTCAACGGGCATTAACATACATCAACGATTCTGATCTATCGAAAAAAATGATCAACGGCTCAGATGTGAGGATAGCTCTTTCATGTCATTTTTTCCAATATGCTTTTATTATTAGTAAGGATATTCACTAATTGTATTAAATATGATAGAGAGAGAGAGTTGGAGGGCAAAATGGGTAACTAAAGAAAAATATTTCTCTTAGCTCTTAAAATAGCAAATGTTGCGTGTTAGTAGTTGCTGTTAAAATTTAGTATAGTTACTATTGTACTTAATTACTATAATTATAATATTATTTGGTTTGTTCCAATCATAATTATTATCTTCTATCCTATATTTTTGTATATATAATTTAGAGGAGGGTTCCAATGCCTCCATTTTGTGTATCTCCATCATGCCTTCACTTTTTAAATTTCGAATAACTCAAAATTTAAAACTAATTTGTCAAAACAAAACCGTTAGATTTAATCTATATAATTTCATTTATGTATATGTGAAAAACCATCAAATTAAAATATTATTTTGGTTGACATCAAGGGCTTTAAAAAATGCACTAATATGAGCAATTTTCAAACATTGGTTTTTATAGCTCATTGATGTATATAAAATAAAATAAAATAAAAAAGTGAAGAAGTTTGTTATGTGCACGTAGAGAATATCATATTGATCAAATCTAACTATTTTGTTTTGAAAAATTAGTTTTAAATTTTGAGTTATTTGAAATGTGAAAAGTGGAGACTTGATGGAGGCACACAAAATGGAGGCATTGGAACCCTCTTAGTAGAGTAAGTATCATATTGGTTGCTTGTAATTAATAACAATTCCACGTTAACACAGTTACAAAGTTGTAATCTTAGTTAACACTTTTATGATGTAAAATTGTACATATTTATTCATATTAATCATATACTTATTACTTAAAATTGGATGCGAATCTGCTATCCGGTAGGAAAATGGATATGGATCCACATATGGATCTTACAAATCTTTATTGGATTCGCATTTGGATCATGCAAGATCCGATCCATTGACATCCTCATCAAACGGTAAGCAAAGTTAAAGAAAGGAAAGAAAAGATAATTAAATTAACAGTCTAGATATTCGGATACCACTAGCTAGGGATACTGTCGGGGATACCATGATCAAATAACCAACTCAACTAAATCTAAATATTCACCTTATAACCTCCTAAATATTCAACTTAACACATTTTACTTGACAATCAATAAAAATTTCATATAATAAAAACCTAATTGCAGCATTACACTTAACGCTTAACACGTTTTGCTTTACAGCCAATAAAAATTAGTCTTAATTTAACTTGCAGCATTACACTTCCTAACTATTCAGCTTATCCTCCTAAATATTCACCTTAACCTCCTAAATATTCAACTTATCACATTTTTTATTGGCAGTCAATGTTTACTGATATCCCCGACGGTATTTTTTACGGTGTCCCCATAGCATTTTCCTTAAATTAATGATTTTATCATTAACAATAAGGATAACGAAAAGGAGCTGATATGTATAGATATATGATTGATACTATTGATACCATTTAATATTCACGTAATTACGTTAAATAAGTTAGTATTTAAATTAATGATTTCTATTAATTATACAAAAGCTAGCCATTTGAATAAGATTTGTTGTCAACTGACATAATAATAATTTTGTGAATTATGTTGGCATGTAAAAGAGTACTTTTTTTTGTTTATATTATTAGCGCTCCATTGACAATGAGAATCTGCCCACTTCAAAAAAAAAAAAAAAAGACAATGAGAACATCTGCGTATATACTTTACTAAAAGTAAAAATTAAATTATATATTTTCAAATATCAGAAACCTGACAATAAGAGAAAGTTAAATATATTTTTTTTCCAAGTAAAGATAACATCAAATTTCATCAATTGAGCACTAAAATTAAGCAAAATTAATTTAAAATGCAATTGAGAGTTAATAGTTTCTTCTGATTAACTAACAACTAACTACTCAGGAGCTAGCCCTGAACAATCATTACAAATGAATACATTGTATAAATTAATCGTGCCATTTTCATTAAAAATGATGCAATATTGGAGTCCAAAGCTCCGAAAAAAACTGTGCATTATCATGTCCCCACCATTCTGCAGGATCCTCATCCAATATTGTTGTAGGCTGAAACAAAGGAAACTCGTGATCTTGTGGGATCATAAATTCCATGGTGCCATCATCATTGGTTGAAATGGAGCTGGAATATTCATTGGAAGTATTCAGTGGATTTCCAGTTCCAGTACTGTTTGAATTTTCTGATGTTTCAGTACTGCTAGCTCTATATGATCCCTTGATAACATGGGTTAAGCATGAGACCAGAGCAGCATCATCTTCATTATATTTATTTCTTGTACCAATTGCAAACATGCTGTCTGCAGATAAACAGTACTCCGGTATCGATTTACCAGAAAAATCTATTACGTTATGGTTGGTTGTAGATTTGGATTTGGATTTGGGGGTGGCAATGTTGCAAGTGTGTTCATCGAAGTAGGTCACTTCAAACAACGGCTGGTCGGCGACATCGTCGTTGCATTGCTGTACTTGCTTTGCTGCTTTGCAGTTCAGGTCCTGGTAATAAGTGCATCTGTAATAACACCTGCATGCAGTTGATTTGATTGGTTTCTAGTTTCTACTTAATTTCTGGTAATGAATTTAACAGATTAATCACATGACATGACATCGAGATATATACTGACCTTGGATATTTTTTATCAAGAATGTTCTTTTGCCCATATTTTCTCCACTGATAACCATCATGATCAGGCATTTGGGTGAACTCGCTTCTTTTTGAGTTATACTTCCTGCATTTGCAATTGTAATTGCAATTGCAATTGGTAAAAGAATTAATTGCTTATATATATATTTCCTATATATAATAGATAAAAATTTGAATTACAAATTAAATTTATCATTAATTTCATTAATTAATTGTACCTTCTTTGATGACAGTCGACCTTAGACTTCTCATCTGTCTTTCTCTTCTTAGATTTGGGAATGGGACCTTCACCTTCTATCGACGCTTGGGACGTTGCAGCTAGCAAGTTTTGGTTGGATGTAGAGATCAGAATGTCTCGCGACAGTGCCAAGGTATGCGATATCTCTTCGAAGATGTGCACAAACTGTGAATTAGTGCCGTCTTTGAGTACCCTTGCAAGGTGTTCTCGGAGCATCTTCGTCAGCTCGCAGCCTTTTTCAAGCTCTTTTATCGCCTGAGAATTGTAGCTCAGAATTGGTACTGTAGCCTCTGATATTAGAGATGCCATTGGATTTTTTAAATTTGTTGTTCTATATATTTTGCAGTTAATTAGCTAGAATGGGAATGGGAATGGGAATATCAAAGAGTAGTATACTCGTATTTATAGGGGTCCAGGCCATGGGGAGGCTGTAACCGTTACAAGATAATTAATTTAATTAGCCATTAGTCATTAGCCATTGTTTTATTTATAAAGATATATAATATAATAAGCACCCATTGATGATTGAACGAAGCATCAAGGCAGCTAGCTAGCTAATGAATACATTTTTTATTTTTTATGTTAAGTACGCGCTTTTCTCGATCCATCTCTTCATATCATTAATTAACTTACGATCATACAATCTATCCCTACTCCTTATAAAAGGAGGAGTTGATCTAAACATTGAAAAAAACTATCTGTTCAAATAATATTTGAACTGTTTGATCAATTTCCTTAATTTAATCGGAACCGTTGATGGCTTAGTTCTGTTGCTTCGATTTTCCCAGCCCAACTTGGCCATCTCCCAACTGTAAAAGCGTGTTTGGAAGAGGAATTCTGAAAAGGGAAAGAAGATTCAATCATTCAGACATCTTTTTCGATGATTGATTTGAGCTAGATAAAATTTTATACGTTAGATTTAGAACTAAGTATTATTCTTTTAAGACAAATACCAGTATACCAATGGTAATTATTCATAATTTTTATTTACCCACTGCAAAGCGTGGGCTTATAGCTAGTATGGTTTAAATGTTAACTTAATTAGTCTTATTTTTAAGAAAAATTAATAATATTAATATTGCTATCCTATATATAGAAAACCTTTAATTATGAATAAAATAAAGATTTTTACATAAAATATATATTATGTATTGGATCTCTGAAACAAAATATTAATTTATGAATGAACGCATGCAAAAGTGGAGATGGTGAAATGAAATGAAGAAGCAATTAATTAGTAAAGTTGATTACTTGAGGGGTGTGTTTGTTGTATGTATTTATTTATTTATTTATAGAAAATTAATTGAAGTGGAGATGGATGCACAGCACCATGATCACCATGCATGTAATGGGAAACAATAATGAATGGGATAGATAGATATATAGAAGTAAGAAAAAGATATATAGATAACATACAGAAGTAATTAGTAAGTAAGTAAGTAATTGATATTATAGATCAGCAACTTAATAATTGCGTGCCTAGATCTTCTGTCTTCTCCGTGTCGTTCATGTGCAATCTTTCGAGATCGACATTGACCTGACTGGCTGCATCTGCTCATCTGCTCATCTGGTGACTGGTGGCTTGACCCCCTTACAATAAATAACTGCAATTAATTTACTCCATCCATCCATCCATCGGTTCATCTTCATCTTCTTAATTAATTCAATTCAATTGCGGCCGGGGCCACTAAATACTACTGTGTATATATATATATATATGGTATTTTTTTTCTTACGTACGGTCATCCCGGTTGCCAAATTATCAGTTGTTAAATTAAAATGACTTGAAATTAAGGTCAAAATTAAGTATATTAATTAATTTTACGATTAAGCTCACCAAACACTTATAAAAATTTTCACTCAAAAAAAAAAAAACACTTGTAAATTTTGCTCATATATAAAATTTTTAGTTGAATTGTAATGGAAACATGCAAGTTGACTAGAATGAATAATTTGCTGCATAATTTAATTGGTCTTGCCGGAGAGAAAAGAAGGGTGTCAGCTGAAGCAACTAATTATATAATTTCCTTTTGACAGAGATAAGCACGCAACAATATATAGCAGATGATGAGATGATCGAGATCCTAATTCCTAATTAAGTCAATGAGTCTCCATGTATGTAAACTTCCTCCGGACACTTAGCACAGCACAGTGCATGGATTGGTGCATGCTCATGTAGTCGTGTCTCATGTGCGTTTAATGGCCATGTGTGTTTATTGCCGGTTTCCTGATCATTATTACAATACAAATTAAGGGAGAAGTGAGAACCCAGTTAATATAATTAATTACATCTAACCTACTGCATTGTTATTATCGATGACTATGAGAGATCGATATATATATATATATATATATATAAATTATAGAGTTAGCTAGCTAGGTGCTACACGTATATTATATATGTCAGGAAATTATTGGTCCTTCCATTGCTGTATAATATATTAAAATTCGTACATAGATAATTAAATATATAGTTATAGTTAGATTAAAAGAAATTACAGAGCTAGATCTAAAGAGAGAGGGGGGGTAATTATAATATCATGCCCGAATCGTTAAATCTTAAAGCCAATCAAACGATCTCAAGTCAAATATCATAGCATAAATGAAAATTATAATCTCGACACAGATTGTACGTACTATATATGATGGCCGAAAAGAGTACGTACACTATTTTTTTTTTAATCTCTGCTTTTTTTAAATCTAAAATTTATCAGCTCGGCATTACAGTCTGTAATTCTTGAAGCCCAAATAAATATAACAGATGTAAAATTTATTAAAAAGAAAAGAAAAAAGAACAATATGTCCTTATTGTAATTGGTGGCTCTTCACTTGAGTCTTCAGTCTTCGCATGCAAAAAGTCGCAAGGTCCACACGCATTATTTTATTTATTGGCCCAAAACCTATATATATTTCCCTATTTAATTTATTTTCTGATCACTGATCAATACTCAATAGTGATCAATGATATATCAATAATTATTTGCTGTTGCTGACCTAGCTAATCTGGATTCCTGGTGACGATACCTAATGACGCAAAAAATATATATATATGACGTACGTAATCAATCAAGCATATTAATTCTTCTTTGACTAAAAGCTATCTGCTCCGCTGCCCTTAGGAGGAGCTAGCTTTTAATAATTAAGTACTACAAAAACAAAATGTGTATAACATTGAGGAATTGCTCAAGTGTTTAGTAAATGAGTATGACAAGTGAAATCACAAATCTTTAACGCCTTCTATTTTATTGAAACTAGAGTAAACATTTTTTTTTTTTTTGTAAAAAAACAGTCATATATAATTTACCTTTAGTAAAAATTTGGTTGCGTCTTGGTCCAATTTGGGCCTGGCCCAAGTAGCTAAGCAAGGGCAGTTTAGCTTAAAAAAAATTAATTAAAACAAAACAAAACAAAACAAAAACTGAAATTAATGCTGAAATGCTGAAATTTTAATTTTAATTTTATGCAACTGCTCCCATGATTCCAAAATTAAGACTTAATTTAGAATAGCAGAGATTCATATCCATGCGGTTTGGTCGTCTGATAGTGATCCATGCCGGATTCCTGCAGCATCCGGAAACTAGATGATGGTATAAGTATTCTGATGCATCTGTTTTTCATCAGCTTCAATTAAAATTTGCAGCTTCATTCATTACATTACATGCCAGCCGGATCGGGTAAAGCTTGTTGCACGGGGAAATCAGTAGTGTACTCTATGACAAATGGCATGTGGTTACTGCTCCGGATCCGGCGGTTGCAAGTATGACGGCGATAGTAAGTGACAGAATACATCGCTGGGTCTTTAGGACCATCCTCAGCTTGTTGCACCGTCTTTGTCGCGGGGCATTTCAGTTCCTTGTTGTATGTGCATCTGTAGTAGCTCCTGTACATGCGCTGAAACGTCGTAAGTGGTACTGTGGTACTGGTACACAAGACTTAAGTTCCAAAAGCTACTTGTAAAGGGGAGATGCATGTGCTTCTGAAAATCATCCTCTATATTCAAAAAACCATACAACTACTTTCCTAAATTTACGAACTAATTAAGGGCTGAGAAAAAAAAGAAGATATGCCTTTCATGTTTGGAGCCGTTTATGTGCTTCTCCCCATATTTTCTCCATTGATGGCCATCATAGTGTGGAGTAGCAGTAACAATCGATGCCTCAATATCTCCTCTGGTGCTACAATTAATAACAAAATTAATTAATAGTTTAGCCAGTATGAACAGCTTTAATTGAAAGAGCCATGGCGATGCAGTAAGTAACAAATTAAGTTGGCCATAATCAGAAACTTGACAATCGGAATGAAAAGCTTTTAAGTTTCAGAAGATGTTCATGTGAATCATGTCAAATGTATATATCTTTTCAGATTAATTCCATGATTGTCATCTTGCACATATATATATATTGATCATCTTTTTGTCCAGCGTTCTTAATTTCATTACAACTTTTTGGAAATGGATTGCAACATATAATAATTTCTTATATACTGGAACTCATATCAATGATTTATGGATGCTTGACAAATATGTTCCTTTCAAAGATAAAATATTATGAGAAATTGTAAGAGGATCAGTTTTGTGGATAATATGGAATGAAAGGAATAATAAATGCTTTAATAGAAAATCTGTTAGAAGCTTTAGAAGTATTGGTTTACAGATAATAAATTTAGCTAACTTTTAGTGTTCACAAAATAGAAAAGATAGCAAATTAAAACTGTCACTTGTCCTTACACAGGATGTAGAAAATCTACCTTTGCAGGATCAAATGCAAATAGAGGAAGAGGATATGGAGCAACTGGAAGAGGAAGGGGTTGAATATGCAAAGTTTAATGGACAGATGGGACATAAGGTGTGGAGAAGATATGCTTGATACCATGTCTCTTTCCTCACAATCATCCTCTAAAGAAACATTGAGTAGTGATTTTGTTTTTGAATTTTGATATATATGAAATAAGTGCTGTAAACTATGTTTGACTGTAGGTATGGACAGATGGGACATAAGGTATCTTTGATTAACAATAATTGTTGGGTTAGTTCTTTTCAGGATAATATAATTGTAATTAGTATATGCTTAATGTGCTTTCTTTTTTGTTTGTACCAGACGGCTGGTACGACAGAAAGTACATCCTAGATTGTAATATGCACTTCAGTTTCAATGAAATTGGTGGAGTATTCCACTTTCTTCACAAAAAAAAAAAAAAAAAATCTTGCAGATATTGTTCATTTTGTCAAAGCTATCATTACTGAAAGCAATGAGAAGACCCATAATCAGAAACTGAACAAATTTGATAGAAAAATTTAATATTCTAAGATATTTGGCATTTCTTTTCAGATTACTTAACTGATTCCAGGATTATCTTCTTGCGAATAGTTGATGCTCTTTCTCGTAACTTTTAATAGAGAAATGCGAACCATAATCATAGATTCATAATTAAAGCTGGAGATAATGGAAAGAAAAACTTTCATAGTTCAAAGAAATTTGGCATGTCTAAATGTACCTTTTGAGCTTACCACCATGATTTTCCGCTTGTGCTTTTGTGCTGGAAGAGTTGCAAATGTGCTGCAAACCGGAAAGCGCATTGTTTAGGCTAGTGTCTATTCCATGAAACAGTTCCCCGATCGCATCTGTCGATGCAGCAGAGCCAAGTGCTTCTCTGAGTTGATTCGTGAGTTCTTGGCTTCTCTTGATTCCTTCAATCGCCATTCTGCGGTTGCATTCGAGACGATTCGTGGAACTAGATGCATCGTAGTTTTTATCCATTTGTTGGTGAGGAAAACAGATCAAACTGAGTTTTAATTGTTTGGATCAATCAATGCGTGGTAGAGTTAAACTAGGGCTTATTTTTGGACTTTTGTAGGTCTAGACTCTAGCTAGATGGTAAAGAAACTTCTTCTGTTCTTACTTTAATTTACTGGTATTTGGTCAACTCCATTTTTGGACTTTTACATGTTAGTCTTTTTCTTTATATATATAAAAGAAATTTCGTTATGAACAGAAGAAGATTCAAATATCAATTATTTATTTTGACGTTAAGAAAAAAGAAATATAAATAACGAAGAAATAAATAAACAGAGTAATCTTTTTCTCTATATATCTTGTATTCATTTTTCTCCCTAAATCTAATTGGCAATTAGTTAAGAAGACAATAACAAAGTACTGATCCTTGGTCATATATATATATTACATATGATTCCTAAATTCTTGCCAACAATATGTAAATGAGTATATGATATTTTTCGTCGTTATCCGTGATTTCCTTATTCTTACCTCATATTCAAATGAGGCAGCGTCGACTTTTTACCGGAAAAGAAAATTAAATATTGATGTGTATTTTTGTGTAATTTTTAATAGCCCTAAAATATGCTAAAATCATGCTACAAGCGCACAACAATTATAGTAAAGTATAGGGTGTCAAACCACAGGGACGGATAATTAATAGATTTAATTCTAATAAACTAATTAAAACAAACAAGTAATTTTGAGTAAATTAATCCTAATTAAAACTAATTAAAAGCAAGAAGATGATTTAAGTTCGAGGAATTAGACCCTGGGGATTCACTTGACCATTTGATTAATCAATTTATTATCTTGTTACAATTTAAACTAAAAGTCCAAACCATTGTTGAGGGTTTCTAAATCATATTATAGTAGACTTCCACTCTCGCTACTTCATCTACCCTAACTTAACCAAATCGGATACCAACTCTCGTCACCTATCCTATTGTTCTTGTTGCTTTAAGTTTTATGATTTAGCCTTAACCTAACTAACTAATTAGACTTCCACTCTCGCTACTTCACCTAATTACCTAGCTTCGATTATGGTTTCCCCATTAGACGTTACACTTCCACTCTCGCTACTTCATGCAAAATCTAGGTTTAATTTATGATTTTCTATCTAAGCAATTCAATTATATCCCAAGCATAATTAAAGAGACATTCGCGACTATCTAATCAATTATGACATAATCAATTCATGAAAGCAAAGACTAAGATATAGCAATTAAATCACACAAAGCAAATCAACAACGCAAAGAATGCAACAAAATAAACAAATATCATAAATCAAGGGTACAAGTTCATCCCTAGAAAGGGAGAGTCTAGCCTATAACCATAATGAAATAAAGCATAAAAAAATAGAGATAAAAGTTACCACCCTTTTACACGCTTCACAATGGACTCGACCTATGCTAGCTCTTCTAACTCCAAGCACTTGATTCTTCATGTTAAGCATCAAGACTTGGTACCCTTTTAACCTAAAACTATGTCTAATTATGTCCTAAAATGCAATACAGGATATCTAAAATTGATTAGATGCCCGGAAATAACCACACAAAAAGCGGAACGACAAAAATAGACCAAAACTTCCAAATATGACACTCTGCCACCCTGTTTGCGCCCTCAGAGGCGGTGGCAGAGTGCTATTTTCGGGTGTTGAGGCCTTGCTGCGCCCTCAGAGGGGGTGGCAGTGTGCTATTTTGGGTTGTTGTGTGGTTGGCTGGCCCTCAGCGAGGGTGGCATTGGATCAAAGGTGGAGAGGTGGAGCGGTGCATGGGATTGGGCCAATGCGTGGGTGGTTGGGATCTCTGCCGCCCTTGATGAGGCCACAGAGGGGGCACTACCACAGAGATGGGCTTTAGCAACTCCAACTTAGCAACTGTTTTCAAGAAAACCGTTGGTGAAAAGTGGCAGTGGCATTTTGGAAATTTAATTAAACACATCAGCAACGGTTTATCAGAAGGAACAGTTGGTAAAGACTACCCCGAAATCTGAGAAATAATCAACAACTGTTCCTTTAAAAAACAGTTGGGAAAGGCATATCATTCCCAACTGTTCCTTAAGAAGAAACAGTTGTTGATTCATGTGCATGAGTTAACAACGGTCCACTATAAAAAACCGTTGGGAAAGGTGGAGCATTCCCAACGGTTTATAAAACAGAAACCGTTGTTGATCCTTGGCTGACATAAAATATTCATGTGCAAGAATTAACAACGGTTCACTCTAAAAAACCGTTGGGAAAGGGCTAATCATTACCAACGGTTTGTCAAGTTAAAACCGTTGTTGATTCTTGGTAACATTAAATATTCATGTGCAAGAATTAACAACGGTTCACTATAAAAAACCGTTGGGAAAGGGACAGCATTCCCAACGGTTTCTAAAGTTCAAACCGTTGTTGATTCTTGGTAACGTAAAATATTCATGTGCAAGAATTAACAACGGTTATTTACAAAAAACAGTTGTTAATTCCTAAGAATCAACAACTGTTATTAACAAAAAACAGTTGTTAATTCCTGAGAATCAACAACGGTTATTTACAAAAAACAGTTGTTAATTTCTGAGAATCAACAACGGTTATTTACAAAAAACAGTTGTTAATTCCTGAGAATCAACAACGGTTATTTACAAAAAACAGTTATTAATTCCTGAGAATCAACAACTGTTATTTACAAAAAAACAGTTGTTAATTCCTGAGAATCAACAACGGTTATTTACAAAAAACAGTTGTTAATTCCTGAGAATCAACAACGGTTATTTACAAAAAACAGTTGTTAATTCCTGAGAATCAACAACGGTTATTTACAAAAAACTGTTGTTAGGAATCAACAACGGTTATTTACAAAAAACAGTTGTTAATTCCTAAGAATCAACAACTGTTATTTACAAAAAACAGTTGTTGATTCTCTCCAAGAGCCATGCTACTAGAATAAGAGTCTTTGCAGCATTTACCAACGTTTTTTCTTAAAAACAGTTGTTGATTCTTTTTAACATAAAATATGTATTGTGAAATAATTAACAACGGTTTTGTTTTAACAACCGTTGGTGATTGTTTTCCCTAGGTTCCCGCCTCCACATCTTTCAACAACTATTTTTTATATGAAACCGTTGTGGATTCTTTTCCCAGACAAAATTTTTGAATCATGTCACTAACTCACCCACCACTTCGTCTTTTGCTCTACTATAATTTCAACTTCAGACCTTAGTCAATTTGTATTTCCCCCAATTTCAAAACCTGACTAAAACCCTTCCCTCTTCATGGAGCATGATGGAGGGCTGCTTGATAGCGGCAACGGCGGCGCAATAGAGGCCAGTACCAACTCTCCGCGAAAAGGCCTTCCCGCAACGGAGGCTACCACCAACTTCACTCTCCCTGCTCTCCGCACAAAGAAGGCCAGCACCAACCCTCGCTTTCCTTGCTCTCTCCGACAGCGAAGGCAGCACCATCCCTGCTCTTTTCTTGCTCTCTCAAGGTAGCACCAGCACTTCCTTTCCTTGCTCTCTCAAAGTTCAAACAAATCATAGTCAAACTTTCTTCCCCTAAAGTCAAGAAAAAAATTAACAAACTGAATTGTAAATAATTCATGTACGAAATTGTTTCTAAGATATTGCAAAAAAATATATTATTGCAAACTCACTGTACTCCCTGTAGATTCGGGCACAGGAGAAGGTGCTGATGCAAGATTAGGAGATGCTGGTGCAAGATCAGGAGGAAGTGATGGTGCAAGATTAGGAGAAGGTGCTGATGTATACGGATATTATTAGGATTTGTGAAATTCTATTATATTATGATGGATTTTAATTTTGTTGGATATATGAATATGATATTATATTGGATTTTAGTTTGGTAATTAATCTGTGGTATTATTAGAATTTATTATTAGTTTTTTAATGTACATTTTTTTTATTAATATGGTATATAATATCTAATTTGAATGAGCAAAGGGCTGATCTCTATAAATAAACAATTTTTTTTTTTAAAAAAAAATCATCATCCCAACTGTTATTTACAAAAAACAGTTGTTAATTTCTAAGAATCAACAACTGTTATTTACAAAAAACAGATGTTAATTTCTAAGAATCAACAACTGTTATTTACAAAAAACAGCTGTTAATTTCTAAGAATCAACAACTGTTATTTACAAAAAACAGCTGTTAATTTCTAGAATCAACAACTGTTATTTAAAAAAAACAGTTGTTAATTTCTAAGAATCAACAACTGTTATTTACAAAAAAACAGTTGTAATTCTTAAGAATCAACAACGGTTATTTACAAAAAACAGTTGTTAATTCTTAAGAATCAACAACGGTTATTTCTTATAAACCGTTGGGAATTGCTATCATCAACAACGGTTCCTTCTTATAAATCGTTGTTGATTAACAGCATCAACAACGGTTCCTTCTTATAAACCGTTGTTGATTAACAGCATCAACAACGGTTCTTTAGTAAGCATTAGCAACCCCGGTATTACAGACGGTCACTGAACCGCTGGGAATTGTCATTAAATAACCGCTGTTGATGCTTTTCTCTGTGGTAGTGGGGGCTCTGCCACTCTTGCTGAGGCCACAGAGGGGCTCTGCCACCCTTGCTGAGGCCACAGAAGGGGTGTCAGAAGGTGTGTCAGAGGTGAATTTCGCCCCATCTTGCACTCCGTCGGTTCCGCTCGTCAGTAACTATCTCTGATGTGCTCCAATTTGTTCTAAAATCTCCTAAAATGCTAAAAACAATAAAACAAAAGTTAAAATACCAAAGTCCTACGATACACAAGTTAATTCACATGTCATTGATAATTTTCTAAGTAAATCCCTATCCTTATATGCAACTAAATTGGACTCATCAAATATACAGTGGGAACTAGAACTAGATAGAATTAATGATGATTTGAATTACTAGTTCTGAGATTGGAATTTGGATGTACCATGTATCACAGTCACAGACGTTTAATTCAGGACATGCATGCAATGTGTGAAAAAAATGAATAGAGAGAGTTATTTTGTGTTAAAAATCTTAAAACTGCTGCAATATTTGATATATATTGAACCTGGAAATCATGCATACAAGGTCACAACTCACAATTAATGAATGATAAATTAAGATGCCTCAAGATATGTCACACACATATATATAGTAAAACTATGGTACTCCTAGGAGCACGGAGGCCTCTCGTGCTCCTAACTCAAAAATCATACTAAACCATCTTAAAATTTCGATTTATGGGTCTCACTAAATTCGTTATATAAAAATATCAAAGGATACAAAAAATTTTCATTTTTTGAGATTTTTTTAGTATTTGTTTTGTATTTTTTAAAGATGACATACTTTTATACATAATTTTATTATTATTTTGAGATCGTTCTAAAAAATTCCAAAACATATACTTAAGAAACTCAAAAAAGGGAAAATTTTTGTATCCTAAGAGATTTTAATATAAAAAATTTAATAAGAATGATAAATCAAAATTTTATGATGGTTTAGTATGATTTTTGAGTTAAAAGCACGGGAGGCCTCCGTGCTCCTATGAGCACGCTAGATTTACTATATATATATATATAATAATTTTGCTAAAATGAGTCATGACTCACAGGCTACTTCTGATGTGAAATATCTATGCTAATAATCCTTAACACAATTGGCTTAGTTTGCAAGCGCACAAACCTACCGCGTAGTATATAAGTGTCGAATCCACAGGGACAACACGTAATACACTGATTTCTAACATAAACTACCGATCTAGACTAATCAATTTTCAGGTTTTGTAAAAGAAAATAAATCCTAATTAAATAAACACTAGCAACTATTGGTAGGACTCGATAAAACATGATCTAGGGACTTCGGTGTCGTATTCCTTGTAGATGCAATTTACTCGACTAACACTTTTAATTAAATTGTTGTGAGAGGGTATCAATAAATATTGGTACTAAACTACAATTTCTTGGCTTAATACTGTACCAAAACTCTCCGGTTTCACGATTAAGTTCCTCACCTACAAGTCTATGGTTCATTAAGTTCATGATACAAATTGGTAAAATTCCTAAATCATACTTCACGATTAAGTACCTCGCATAATTAATAAATAAATTACTGGGATCTCTTAAGTTAATGCTTCACGGTTAAGTATCTCGCCTAACTTAATTTTATTTCTTCAATTCCAAAACTAAAGTTGAATTTGTTCAGTCCTAACCCTAGTTTCTAAGATTTCATGCACAACGCTTAAGCAACAGATGAGAAATTAAACAAAGAAATAAAATCACAACATGACAATTAAAAGCGTTATCCGAGTAAAATAAACTACAAGTTCAACTAAAACCTACATCCCTAGAGAGGGGATTAGCCTCTTATGGATACAAAAGAAAACAACAAGTGTTCATGTTCAATATCACAAACAAAAGAGAGAAAAAGAGAAAGAAACTAAACACCGAGTTTCCCGCTCAAATCCTCGCTTCAATCTCCAATTCTCGCTCCAAGTTCTTCTCTCTAACCCTAGATCTATTCTAACTTGATCCCCAAGAGTGCTAGCCAGATCCTCTAGAAGAGAATGGGAGTCTATATATATAAAAACCGACCAAAAACAGACCAAAGGTTGCCTAAATATATCAATAAATAATGCAGAACCGCCCGGCGGTCCGCCCCCGAACTGGTCAGATTGATATGCTGTGGTATTTCGACCATAACTTCCTCCGTACAGGTCCAAATAAGGTGATTCAAAATTCTGTAGAAAGATAGCGAAAAGAGCTACAACTTTCATGTTTTGGGTTTTCTCATATTCGGAAGGCATCTCACTTAAAATGGCGAATTAATACAGCATGGTCATTATGGCAGGAATAAATCCGAAATTAGAATTTCGGTCCGAAATTCCTGCGGACTCTTCACTGGTTCAAACCACACAATTTCGGTCCGAATTGAATTGTTTCGGTCCGAATTTCTTCTCTGTCTCGACATAAATTCGGTCCGAATTGAATTGTTTCGGTCCGAATTTGCTGCAGTTTTCTTCAATAAGTTTGAGTCTCGTCTGTCTTCTTCGATCTTCTTGTTTCGTGTCCAAATCTCTTCCAATTCTTCATATCTGCAATCAAAATCAAGAATGCGGCAGTATCTCGAACTTGACACAAAAACTAAACTAAATTAACTCAAAACTAAATGAAAAGGTATAGTTTAAGAGATAAATCCCGATATAAAATAGAGTACAATTAAGACTCATCAGCTTCGTGAGTCAAGATCCAAAAACATATCAAATCACCTCCAAATTTCGATTAAAATGGCTCAATTTAGGCTGGTCTTGTACTCGGCCCAAATTTAGAGATTGGCTTGCAATTATTTGCAACTTGTTTTATTTTAAAAAAATTTATTTCAATGATCTTATAACTATATAAGATTATTTTTCATTAATATCAAATTCATATTTAACCAATAAAACTGTGTAGATGTGATGACGAGAGCAACAAAGACTGAATTGAAAGAAGCATCTAATTACAATTAATCTTTGTCACAACCACGACAACGGATCCTCAAATAAATATAAATAAATTCTCTAAAGATAAAAATTTTGTACAAACTTACTATGAAGCAAGGTTCTAAATCGCGATTATAGCGGGATCGCGGCAAGGTTTTGGAAAAGCTATCGCAGCTATAGCGTGCTATAGCTTAAGCTATCGTACATAGCGTGCTCAATAAATTCATAATATATATTCTATATTCATATTTAATTTTAAACGTTATTAAAAGTTTTATAAAGCAATAAGCAATGCAAAATTAATTGAGAAACTATAAATATTAGCATTAAACCAGTACAACATTCAAATTATTATTTAAAAGGTATCTGATATAATATCTTTTTTCTATTCAAAATGATCTAAGCAATTACAAATATGTTATTTTCTGTAAAAGATTCATAAATTGGAAACCATTTTTTCATTTTAAAAAAAAATTATGTTGAACCTAAAATTATTATTGATACCATATAATAATTAAATTATTTATAGAGTCAAATCTTAATTTAATTAAACTATATCATAATATAAAAGGACATAACAATTCTCAAGTCAATAAAGTCCCGCAAAAATAACAGTTTGACCTAACAAATATATTATGTACCATAGCGTGCTATTTCGCTGCTTCGCGCTATATGCAATAGCGGTCCGCTATTGCATATAGCGACAATAGTGCAACTAGCGCAGCATTGGTGTATATAGCGTAGCGTTTGAGGTCCGAAAATGTTATAGCGGTGCTATAACGCACTATTTAGAACCTTGCTATGAAGCTCATAGATTGAATGCCTTACAAATTTTAACTAATTTGAGTACTGTTTGATATTTCATTGGGACTCATCAAAATTTATTAATATTTACAACGGTTCAAAAAATTATGAGTTTTGATATAGTATCAAACGATACTTAAACTAGTTGAAATTTAAAACACAATCAAGGACTTGAATTTTGTCCAAAGTCATTTAGACGGTCTTCGTCAAAAGGAGCCGAAGAACCGTACGATATAATTGTTGGCAATCAATCAACCGTGATTTGGTAATATTGGTGTTAAAAATAGGAACAACATACAAATGCATAGTATGCTGGTTATATTTAGAGTGATAGTGCTACATGCTATCACCATTGATAAAACATATATAAATTGAATCATACGACTCTCTGAATTTTTTAGATGAAGACCGATGAAGACCGTACAAATGACTTTGCTCAAAATTCGATTCCATTAATCAAACATATACGCTGCTGTGGCAACTAATCGCTTAATTAATTAAGAAAGTCTGAAAGCAAATTAAGTAGTAATTAATTACCTCAATAGTGTCTGCTGCTAGGTCCCAGCTGGGCCCATGAGTCAAGAGCACATGATCTCACTCAGATGGAGCAGGAGCAGCAAACAACTCTACAAATTAAGAACCTGGACAATATATATATTCCTCTGCTTGTGAGAACACGGAAAGTTCAATCAGTTTTCCAAAGAAACCGAGTGGAACATCTATATAAATTATTCAATGGCGTTGGCAGCAACGCAAGTTGTGTGTTGAAACTATTTTTCTTTGGCAACGACGACACGGTACTACAACTACTACTGCTGCTGCTGCAGGGTACGTACGTATAAATAAGTGTACAGCATGTAGTGTACTACTACATATATATCATCCTTTCTTTGATATGGCATCTCATGTAGTACTGCCTGAACTTCAAGATTGCGACACGGTCGTTAAAGAGCTCAAGAGGACATATGGCCTGACGACCCTGCTTCAACAACAACTTGCTACCATTCTCAATCACTCCGTTAATTTTCAAGTCCAAGCCATGTTCCAAGAACTGCAGCGTGCCTTGAAGTCTTCTCTTAACTTCCTGTGCAATGCTCAAGTTGTTGTGCCTTGCAATCAACGGATACAGCGCTCCGCTAAGAGGAAGAGACTCCATGACCAACCAGCAGTACTGCCACTAGTAAATAGGTAGTTAATTAATTAGATGACCAAAACTAATAAATCAATTCTAGAAATTAAGGAGAATGAGGGAGAAATAACAAAACAAAGAACGAACAAAAAAATATTTTTGTTTTCTTACTTACCATTTCATTGTTTTTTTCCCTGCAGCAGGACTGTGGCAAAGGAAGTAATTCGTTCTGCTAATCCATTTGATGATGGTTACCTGTGGAGGAAATATGGCAGAAAGAATATTCTAAACGAGATGTTTCCAAGGTACTGGCTTCATTAATTATATGAGATTCTGGCACATTTTTATAAAGCTAGCTTGTATCATGTGAAAACAACATATACATATATATATATACACACATTGCCAAATTAAAAAGTTTGCATTGATGTTAACTTAATTGGCTTAGATTTAATTAAGATGGGCTAAATCATTATCAAAGTTTAGTTTCTGTTCGGAATAATTTCTCCAATTGATTATAAGTTATCACATGCATATACTAAATAAACTCAAGTTAAGTTGTCCTTATTGGGAGACAAACGTGCCTAAATATATATCCCAATAAAAACAATTTAGGTGTTGTCGATATATACATAAGACAGAGCTGTAAGACACTGCAACTGCAGTGATTAATTAATTTGATAAAACTGAGAAAGAAGAAATTAAGAAAAGAGTACCAAAATTAAATTAAATATAACCAAATCCAAGTAAGGGTAGGTATTCCTACGGTTTGGAGTTGCAATTAAGTTTGATATAATGTAATGTAGCCCTTGTTGCATATATATAATATATGCAGGGACTATTACAGATGCATTTACAGTAACGACGTCGACTACAATTGCAAGGCCAAGAAGTATGTTCAGAAATACTGCAACGGGGACCCACCCCAGTACAAAGTCATCTACATCCACGGCCACACCTGCAACAGTACTCACATTGCCAGTTCTCAGAAAATGTTGGGTATTGCAGATTCTGCAAAAGAGATGCTACCTCAACCTCAGCCTTCCCTCTCTCTGAGCTCACAACATGGTAGCAGAATTAGCAGACATGAGGAAGAGCAGGCACTTCTCCTCTCTTGCCTGAAAGATATTGTCATCGGAGGTACTTCTGGTACGGGCCCACAAATGGATCAGAGTGCTTTACAACTACAAGGTTGTGATCATGTTGTATCAGTATCAGTATCACATTCACAAGAATCACAACCAATGGAGCCATCAGTTGTAAACTTGGCATCCAGTTGTCAGGCATCGGACATGGATCACATGCTTATGATGGATCTGTTCTGGCAAGAATCATCCCAGATAAATTACTTTTAATTAAGATACTTTTTTAGTCTTCAATCTCTTCGGTACCGGGTTTAATTTCTGTGTAAGATTTTATGCATTCATTCTTATTGGTGAGCTTAATTTTGATCTGGAAATTTTAAACCAGTTCAAATACAGCTAGCTAATCCAATAGACCCAATAAACCAGTTCAATTGTAGCTCAACAAATATTTGTTTATTGTTTATCATCGAAAATATTAATTCGTTTAATGTTTGTAGATTTATCTCTGAGCTGATCTTTGTATTACCAGAATTATATATGTCAGTTTTACATTATTTAACATCTCTACTGGACTCTTCAACTTTATGGGCTGAATGGATGATCCGTAGAATGAAAATATTAAAAGTGTCAAGCCTAACCTAATAAACTGATAAGAAATTAAAAAAGTGCTTTAATTAATGTTTTCGGATCCCCTTTTCATTTTCTTCCCTATAATCACAAAGGCCAATTAAGCTTGCCAGGTTTCAGGCTTAGTAATTAAAATAGGACTGTGAATGGTAAAATATTATTCATTAATGGAAATGTTTGCTCCTAATTTTCTCATGCAATGGACACAACATATTGAATATGTTCATAATATACATAAATCAAATGCCATTGCTTGTTTGACTTCCCTTTGATGAGATAGCACTTTTAATTCCATTTTACAGGAAAGTACCATATGTTGCATGTCATGTCATTATTATTTAAAATCTAACAAAATTAACTTGGGCAAACCAGCGGAAAATAAAGGCCCATTTTAAGAAGCAATAAGATCCTAAGTAATCAACACCCACCTTGATTCAGATTGATAACGGCTCACTCATATTGTGTAGGAAATAAGAAATGTTATAGACAGGAGTCAGGACAGCAGAATATTGTTCCTTGTGATTGAAAGCCCAAAAATTATTGTGATTGGGCAGGTGAGAGATTCAGAATCAGAGGTATTGAAAGCCCAAAAATTATTGATATGGATACTCTACTCTACTTTTTTTTTTTTTGGAGAAACACCCGTAGGTAATACTCTACTCTACTAATATGTACTTGGATAATTGTGCCAAACTGTCTGGAATTAGAACTTAGAAGTGGATGCGATGCCTTGCCTTGCCTTGCCTGCTTTTGAGGAAAGTAATTTGCTGCCAAAGCCAGATGAGACATGAAAATGAGATATGAATAGGACTCGACTTCACATTTGGTAAGGTAAGGTAAGGTACTAAGGTAAGGTAAGGTAAGGGTAAGAATGCAACAAAACAAATTAAAGAATAGAACATTCGGGAATTACTTTCACTAGACAGACAGACTCTAGAGAAATGCATGCAACGTGGCAGTCGATCTGATCTGGGGTCTGGGATGATAAATTGTTATTTGTTGGCTCAGCCTCAGCTAGTGTTTTAAAAAAACCCGAGAGGTCCGAACCTGATTCGAGAAATCTGAGAAAAATGGACTGACCGACCCGATCCGGGTGTCTGACCGAGGCAACCCAGAAGACTGGGAGGGACGGTCCTCGCAAGGGTAGGTATCCATGTTTCCAGAAAAATTCCCGTGGAAACCCGACCCGAGCAAATCCGGGGTACCGGGGCAACCCGAGACCCGACCCTACCCGTCCCGAGATACCGGGGCAACCCGGGACTCAACCCTACCCGACCCGGGGCAACTCGGGATCCGGCCCTACCCTACCCGGGGTACCGGGGTAATAACCCAAGGTAACCCGACTTGGTTCCAACTTTTCCCGCATATGTTAACAACTAATATTATATTATTTAAATTTTATTTTCAAGAAGAATTTTTGTTTTACAACAAATATAATTATTATTTTTTTTTCTGATTTTCTATGTTATTTTTTTGGTATAAATCATATTATTTTAATTTTTTATTTTTAATATAAAAATACTATTTTCCTAACTTTTAATTGTATAATATAATATATATATATATATATGATTAAAACAAATAATTTAATTTTTAATTATTTTTTTATTTTTTTAAGTATATTTTTTTTTTGTAGTGTAAAATAGGTGTATTATATTTTTTTTGTTTTGTTTTCTTATTTTTTTAACATATAACTCCGGGACCGGGCAACTCGAGCATGATGCGCTAAAGCAGCAGACCCCAGCAGCAGCAGATAGTAGCAAACTGCCAGAGGGCGGTCCGCCCCAGAGTTCCGGCGACCCGCCCCAGAAACACGCAGAATCCAGTTTTAGGTTATGGATTCTCGGCAGTCCACCCACGGGGCCCGCCGGTCCGCCCCCTCTGAAGGATTTCGGCACTGTTATATGGGCGGTCCGCCCTGGATGCTAGGCGATCCGCTCCAAACGGTTCTGGATTGCGTTTCTGAGTTTTTTATTTGCGTTTTTTTAGAGATCTTGTGGTAGTTGTTGCTTTATGTTATTTTTAGGGTTCAATTTTTGTTTTCTATATAAGTAGACTCATGCCCTTTAGGCAGAGGAAGTTTTTAGTTTTGAAATTATCTTTTGTATCAAGATTGCTTGTTGTATCAAGTTATCAAGAAAAGGAATTCTGTGTGAATTCCCAAAATCTCTCGTGAGTCTTCCGATTGCTCTCTCCCCCTACCGTCTCTGCATCAGTTGGTATCAGAGCAACCAGGTTGATGGCGGATGTGTACCGTGGTCGTGGTAGAAGTTGGGGCCGTAGTCGGGGTCGTGGAGTTGATTTTGAAGACAAAGAGTCGCCTAACCACCATCAAGACCAGCGGGATCTAAAGATTGCAACAATGAGAAGACGGATCCGAGAGTTAGAGCGCCAACTCGCAGAGGCAAGAATGGGCTCTACCAATGGAGAAGAAGAGGAGGAGTCAAATTTCTTCGACTCTTCTGTCGGAGGCGGTGATGATGAGGAATTCAGCCCGTGGGGGATTCCGAATCAAGGGCGAAATCATAGGCTTCATCATGAGCCTGATCAGTCCTTTCAAAACCTTGGGATGGTGATTGAACTTCCGGAGTTTGACGGTCATCCTAATGAGTTTACGGTGATTATTCCAACAGAAGGACACCAACAACAACCGAGTGGGTTTGTTAATCTGCTCAATATCGTTGATGAAAGTGAAGCTATCATTTTTTATTCTCCACCAGTCTTTGATGACTATCCTGAAGAGATCGAGGATGTCAAAAACTTTGTTGGTGAGTCCCAAACGATAACCAAACCTTTTGAAAACTGTCCAGCATTTGGCAAAGATCCATTTCTCAAACTGAGAAAAGAACCAACAATTACAAGTTTCCGGAGTTTGTTTGATCCAACCTTGGCGGAAACAATATTCTTTGTTGATCTGTTAAGGAGAATGATGAACGAAAAAGTTATTTGTTTCATGAGCAACATTGGATTTCTTCACAATGTTTTGGTGTTTGTTCTCATGTTGTACAATTTACAAGAAGTCTACAAAGACAAAACTCGAGGACGAGTTTTTTTCTTAGAGGGGGGGAATGATGCGCTGAAGCAGCAGACCCCAACAGCAGCAGATAGTAGCAAACTGCCAGAGGGCGGTCCGCCCCAGAGTTCCGGCGACCCGCCCCATAAACACGCAGAATCCAGTTTTAGGTTCTGGATTCTCGGCAGTCCGCCCCCGGGGCCTGGCGGTCCGCCCCCTCTGAAGGATTTCGGCACTGTTTTATGGGCGGTCTGCCCTGGATGCTAGGCGATCCGCTCCAGATGGTTCTGGATTGCGTTTCTGAGTTTTTTATTTGCGTTTTTTTAGAGATCTTGTGGTAGTTGTTGCTTTATGTTATTTTAGGGTTCAGTTTTTGTTTTCTATATAAGTAGACTCATGCCTTTTAGGTAGAGGAAGTTTTTAGTTTTGAAATTATCTTTGGTATCAAGATTGCTTGTTGTATCAAGTTATCAAGAAAAGGAATTCTGTGTGAATTCCCAAAATCTCTCGTGAGTCTTCTGATTGCTCTCTCCCCCTACCGTCCCTGCATCAGAGCAACCCGGACCGAGAAACCCGGGCAACCCAGGAGGGACGGTCCTAAGTTAGGTCCAATCTCCTTCCCCCCCAAAATTTTCCCGAGGTTTCCCGAACCGGGAAAACCCGTGGACCGGGGAACCCATGGACCGAGGCGGGTTTGGACCTACCCAGACCGTTTTTAAATCACTAGCCTCAGCCTCAGCCCTAGCCTCAGCTTGAAGTGTTGATTGTCTTGAGACTCGTGCCATCTCGGATCTCCACGAAACTCGAGACGATCCAACGGTTCGCATCATGAACTGAACTGCAAAATGCAGTAAGTTAGAGGATAATAAGCACTCGCAGCCTTGCTGGATATATATGCATGTGTCGATTTGATTGAGAATGGGGAGTTGTTTAAGTTTTACTAGTTGGGCAGCTGACACGAGTCTAAGTTAGGGTTTGGTAGAGGACCCAATATGGATCTGATAAGGGGCCCCGAGGGGCGGAGAGGGAGGAATGCGAGAGAGAAGCGTATTTACTGTTGCGAACTGTAGCTCTATAGTACAGTCAATCAACGGATGGTGCAGATTCGGAGTCAACTCCGAATGAATGAACAGGATCTTTCAAACTACTATTCATTTTACTGTAGTAAAACCAGTTCAATCTTTATAATATACTAATATGCAATATATAAGTCAAATGGCATTGCTTGTTTGACTTCCCTTAATTTTATGAGATAAAATCCAACAAAATTATTTAGGCAAATTAACCAGCGGAAAATAAAGGCCCATATATATTTTACAAACACAAACACAAACACTAAGATCTATTTGATACCTTAACAGATTGAGAGGCTCACGGTACGTACAAGATTTAGAAAATTTATTGCGAGGGAAAGCCCAAAAACTGGAAGCTCGTATGATTACGATGTGTTGTACGAGACAGCAGATGAGATTATTGTGATGCAAAGGCAAAGCCCAAAAATTATTGTGATTGGGCAATTGCAGGTGCATGTCAAACAATCGTTGTACGTGTATCGCTTCAAGATCCTAGCTTGTACGAATCTTGAGACAATCCAATAGCCTGCAAACTTAACTGCATATCCTTACTATATATATACAAGCATATTAGAAAAAATGACATGAAAGGATTATCTTCCCCAAATAAGAAACCTGAGCCGTTAATTATTTTTTTTGATATATCAGAACCGTTGATTTATGTTAATGCCCATTGACGTTAGTCTCAGCCCATTAAAATTAAAGGCCCATGTAAATTATTTCAATTTAAGCCTCATTACATATTATCTTAAAAATTTATTATAAAAAATAACAATTTCGGCTAAAGTAACGCGTGACCTCTTTACTAGTTATCTTAACTGCATATTGCATACCCATCGTTTTGGAGATCAGATTACTGTAACTCAATTTGTGTGTTTAATTAATTATAAGTGTGCTTGACTGCTCTGTTTCTTCATTTATTTATACTTTACTTACTATACATACCTTTCTTTATTGACGGAATTAATTAGTACATGGCAAAAAAATTAATATATAGTGGTCAAGGATAAACGAAGGGCAAATGGCAAATGAGCTAGCTAGCTAGCTAGGTGACTCAGGCGGTCTCTCATCATACGAATTAAGTAATTATTATTATTATTTTACTGTGAACAATGAACTTATACTCAAATTTTGAGGAAAGTAATAGTTGACCGATCGAAGTCTGATTGCTATTTAGTATTTGCTGCCTGCAGTGCAGCCTGCCAGTGCCAGTGCCAGATAAGAAAAAGAAAAGAAGATGAGAGACGAGCATTCACAAATACGGAAATTAAGTTTCTTGATCAATGTTAATGGCCCAAACTTATTTGTACACAGTGCTCTTTTCAAAGATATGATTAGATTAGGACTTGACATTTGGTAATGTAAGCTAAGCTGGTAAGGTAAGAATGCAACAGAGAAGAGAAGAGAAGAGAAGAGAAGAGAAGAGAAGAGAAGAGCAGAGAAGAGAACATTCGGGAACAAACACCAGAGATACATTCAACGTGGCTGTCGATCTGAGCTTAAAGCTTTGCTCGGAGAGACGGAGACTAAAATGACCACTTGTTTCAACTTTTGAAACGTACGGTACGGTAGTAGGTGGAGTGCGTTAACATTTTGAGGCCCTGTTCGGAGCGCAATACATACGTAGAAGGGATCCATTGACAATCATTATTATTATTTTGATAATCTTGACAATAATATTTTTCAAAAATTTATAAAAAATTACAATAAATCTCAAAAATAGATAATAGTTTATGCAAGTATTACTTAACTTATAGATTTATTATGTTCCCGATTATATCCAATTTAAGCCATATTTGATAGCTCTTTAAAGGCACGTTAAATTACAACCGTTAAAAAGTATATAAAATTTTGATAAGGCATCAAACGATATTCAAACTGATTGAAACTTGAAACATCATCAATCTATAAGTTAAGTAATATATCCATAAAAACTTTTTCATTTTTAAGATTTTTTATGAATTATTATAATTTTTTGAAAAACCGCATTGTCAAGATTGTCAATATAGCCATTGTCAATGGATCCCTCCTTATAAAGATAGTAACTGCAATATATCCATATTCAGGGGCGGAGCCAGACTCCAACGCAGGAGGGGTCCAATTTTTTCGATGAAACATAGTTTTATAGGTATGGGTATATTTTTGTAAATATTTTAAGGTATATTGGTGCAAAAATTTTCAGGGAAGGGCCAACCTTGTAAATATTCTTAGAAATTGAGTATATTTTTGTAATTTTTTCTCAGAAAAGGGATACATTTGCAAATTTTTAGGGGTATATTTTTGAAAAAAAAAATTTGGGGGGGGGGGGGGGGGGGGGGGGGGCATGCCCCCCGCTCCGCCCCTGTCCATATTTGTATCCGTATTCATTAAATATCCGAATCGTATTTGTATCTGTTTGATATTCGAATCGTATCCGTATTCGGAACTATCCGCATCCGTATCCGTATTCGAAAAGTTAAAACAGATACGAATACGATATTGACTGCTATCCGACCGTATCCAACCTGTTTGCATCCCTACATATATGAGTCTATATCCTACGATCCAAATTGGATCGGAGGCTCCTCCAATCTCGATCCGACGACTGTGGCTTGTAGGAAAAGGGTTTTTTTAATTGATCTCAACCGTCCGATGAGGATTGGAGGGCCCTCCGATCTGATTTGGATCGTAGCTGATTTGAGCGCCTACGTATATGTATGCATGTAACATGTATCCTACATCCTACGGGAGTTTTAAAAAAAAAATGCATGTAACATGAATCACCAAATCAGCAAATTTTGTTTCTGAGACGAGAATGTTGTTTATAAATGAGATATTAAATTGGGCGGGCAGCTGACAGCCTGACACAATACGCACACCTCCACCTGCTGCTATACATAGGACTCTGCCGGTCTACCCACAATTTTAGGGGCTCCTACCGTTTATTGAAATACTCAATAGAATTTTCATCATAGAGTGTGACAAGTGAGACCTACTGTATGACAAGTGGATCACACCATAGGACATTTGTATAGTTACGATGGTAATGGACGTTGGATGTTTCCCATCAGCAAAAATCAATGGTACCGTAGGCACTCATAACTCATCATTCGTCACATGATCACTTCATCACGAAACCGATGCAGGCAGCAGCACAATGAGCCACACCTGACCTGACCAGTACACCACACCGACCCTTCCCCCTCCGCCAAACCCACTCATTCCGTCAGTCAGTCAGTCAGTCAGTCAGTCACGCGCCCCATCCACCAGCTACCTACCCCCCAATTAACTTCCTCCCTACTCCCCGCTCACCATCTCCCCACCCTCCACCCTTCCTCCTGTTCCACCCACCTAACCAGACGCAGACGCAGACGCAGACGCAGACGCAGACGCAGACGCAGACGCCCCTCCCATGTCATACTCCAGTCCAGGTCCACCCAATCCCTTCCCGTCCGTGAAATCTAACGCCTCTCTTTCCTCATCAGTCATATGTAATGTAATGTAACGGACGTCTCCTCTTTCCGCAACTTAACTCCACCAGATCCCCTTCCCTCCATCGCCTGCCTGCCTGCCTTTATATCCCATCCCACCAGATACCCAACCAACTCATTCCCCACTCTCTCCTCTCCTCTCCTCTCCTCTGTTCAGTAAATAATTATACAATTCAAATGGATCTTCTTCTGCTCGAGAAAACTCTGCTCGCTCTCTTTGCCGCCATAACCCTCGCCATCCTCATCTCCAAGGTCCGCGGCAAGCGCCTACGTCTCCCACCGGGCCCTGTTCCCGTCCCCATCTTCGGCAATTGGCTCCAGGTCGGGGATGATCTCAACCACCGCAACCTCGCCGCTCTTGCACGCAAGTTCGGCGATGTTTTCCTCCTCCGCATGGGCCAGCGCAACCTTGTTGTCGTCTCGTCACCCCCCCTCGCACGCGAGGTGCTCCACACACAGGGCGTCGAGTTCGGATCACGCACTCGTAATGTCGTTTTCGATATATTTACCGGAAAGGGGCAGGACATGGTGTTCACCGTGTACGGGGATCACTGGAGGAAGATGCGGCGGATCATGACGGTGCCGTTCTTCACCAACAAGGTGGTGCAGCAGTACCGCACGGGGTGGGAGGCGGAGGCGCAGGCCGTCGTGGAGGACGTGCGCGCCGATGCGAAGGCGGGGACGGAGGGGATCGTGATCAGGAGGAGACTGCAGCTGATGATGTACAACAACATGTACAGGATAATGTTCGACCGGCGGTTTGAGAGCATGGAGGATCCGCTGTTCCTGCAGCTGAGGGCGCTGAACAACGAGAGGAGCCGCTTGGCACAGAGCTTTGAGTACAACTACGGGGACTTCATCCCGATACTGAGGCCGTTTCTGAGAGGGTATCTGAAGATCTGCAAGCAGGTGAAGGAGAAGAGGCTTCAGCTTTTCAAGGATTATTTCCTTGAGGAGAGGAAGTAAGTCAGTCTCTATTTTTTTTTTCTTTTCTACAACGTAGTAGTTTATTTTCTTTAATTTCATCAGTATTAAATTGTTAAACATAAACATAAAGAGTGAGTGAGTGATACTGATACTGATACTGATACAGTGATATATAGTGACGGATGGCGGATGGATGTTTAGAAGGAAGAAAAAGTAAAATAAAACAAGGCAGCTTGTAGGCAGTAGGCAGTAGGCACTGACTGACATTAGTTTGACTCACATTCTCAACCTCTTCAAAGTATATTTAATTAATTAATGAATTGCGTCATTCGAATATACTATTACTAGGTCATTAGATACGTCGTACTAGTACGTATAATTAATTTAAAAATATATATAGCCAACAAATTAACAAAGCATGCATGTATATTTCATTCTTTGTAATTGTCGCCTTAATAGTTAATTCTCTGTTGCTTGACGACATGACGACCAAAAATAAACATAACCAAATTCAATTAATTAATTAAGACTTCATTAATTCCAACCGATCCATGTAAATTAATATGATTTCAGGAAGCTGTCAAGCACAAAGCCCTCAAGCAACGCTGAATTGAAGTGCGCAATTGATCACATCTTGGATGCACAGCACAAGGGAGAGATCAACGAAGACAACGTTCTTTACATTGTCGAGAACATCAATGTGGCTGGTACCTATTCTACTCTCTCTCTCCCTCTTTAATTGTTGTATCAAGTAATTCATGCTATATTTATCTTTCACCAAAATTTCAACATTTAGATATCTCTGTTCGAATATACCAAATTGTAAAGAAAATGTTGTGGTCCAAGGTAGGTCGACCAAACAATGAATAATTAAAGTTTTGACAGACACTACAAACAGATTTCTCATTTCTGTACTGTACAAACTCCTTTTTGTTCCAAAATGTTTGCCATCAATGACCTACCACGGCCTTTAGATTGGAGAACACATATGTATAATTTAAATTAATTATAATTATAATAATAAATATAAATCGGGTGACTGTTGACCACCATCAAACAGTTTCCTCACAATTAATTATTGCTTGACCATGTTTAGACTATTGGTAGACTAAATTCTTCCAAGTAGCAGAATTTTGTTAGTTCAAACTTTACTCAATCAATAACAAATGCTATTACCAAGTACCAACCAAACCTAACTGACAACCTCCTCTCACCTCATCTTTTTCTTTTCATTTTCAGCCATTGAGACGACTCTATGGTCCATCGAGTGGGGTATAGCTGAGCTGGTGAACCATCCTGAGATCCAGAAGAAATTGCGCAATGAACTTGACACTGTTTTGGGACCCGGTAACCCAATCACTGAGCCTGACACCCACAAGCTTCCCTACCTCCAGGCCGTCATCAAGGAAACACTCCGTCTCCGCATGGCCATTCCCCTTTTGGTGCCCCACATGAACTTGAACGATGCCAAATTAGGTGGTTATGACATTCCTGCCGAAAGCAAAATTCTTGTCAATGCTTGGTGGCTGGCAAACAACCCCGAGCAATGGAAGAAACCGGAGGAGTTCAGGCCGGAGAGGTTTTTGGAGGAAGAGAAACACGTGGAGGCAAACGGGAACGACTTTAGGTACTTGCCATTCGGTGTGGGTCGCCGCAGTTGCCCTGGTATCATTCTTGCATTGCCGATTTTGGGTATCACAATCGGGCGTCTTGTGCAGAATTTTGAGCTGTTGCCACCACCCGGCATGGATAAAATCGACACTACGGAAAAGGGAGGACAGTTTAGCCTTCACATCTTGAACCACTATACCATTGTGGCCAAGCCCAGAGCGTTCTAATTCACAGTTCACTTTGTATGAGCTGAAGTTAAGGAAGGTTCTTTGGGGTTTTGGTGGTTGTGTTGTACTATTAGCTGCACATTTTAAGTTTTCATTATTCATAAGGATAAGATGGATATTGGAAAACAAGGAGATAAATGAGAGATTGAGAGCTCTCGTGTAATTAAATTAAATTGATGAGCGAGTGAATGAACTCTTTTTCTTCAATATCCTTTTTTAAAAAAATTGAGTTCTGTTGGTGCCTGCCTCATACTACATAGATAAGGTTTGAACAAACTTTTTACTGTGGCTTCAACAGTGCGAATGAACATTTTTTTTTTATTTTTTTTTTTGGGGATTTTTTTTGGGGTTTTTTTTTTTTTTTGGGATTTCCTTTTTTCTTTTATTACGCAAGTGAAAGTATATGGTGTGGAGTATTTCTTAGACTGCACCTTGACCCATCTGGAGACTGTCCATAAGGAGTGTCGTGGTTTTGAACAGTGCTTCTTTTTCTTTTGGATTTTTTTTCGGATTTTTGTTTTTTTTTTGGATTTTTTTTATTGCCCGAGTGAAAGTATATGATGCGGAGTATTTTCTAGACTGCATCTTGGCCCGTTTGAAGACTGTCCATAAGGAGTGTTGTGGTTTTCCAGATTTTTCTGTGGGGGGTAATAATTACGAGAAATATAACTGAATTAGACTAAAAATAGAGGAGTTAAATTACTTATTAATTACTATCTTGCATTTCTGCCTTTTTTTTTTGTTTGTGTAACATCATCTAATATGGAGGCATGTGAATTTCGTTGTAGTCTATTTTTTGAGATTTTTTTTTTTGGATTCTTTTTTTTTTTTTAATTGCCCAGGTGAAAGTATATGGTGCGGAGTATTTCTTAGACTGCACCTTAGCCCGTTTGAAGACTGTCTATAAAGAGTGTTGTGGTTTTGAACAGTGCTTCTTTTTTTTATTTTGGGGATTTCTTTTTTTTTTTTGGGGTTTCTGTTTTTTTTTTTTTTTTGGGATTTTTTTTTATTATTGTCTAAGTGAAAGTATGTAGTGCGGAGGATTTCCTAGACTGCATCTTAGCCCGTTTGAAGACTGTCCATAAGGAGTGTCGTGGTTTTCCAGATTTTTCTGTGAGGGTAATGATTATGAGAAATATAACTGAGTTAGACTAAAAATAGAGGAGTTAAATTCCTTATTAATTACTATCTCGCATTTCCGCCTTTTTTTTGTGTTTGTGTAACATAATCTAATATGGTTATAGTTTATATGGAGGCATGTGAATTTTGTTGTGGTTTGTTTTTTGGGATTTTTATTTTTTTTGGATTTTTTTTATTGCCCAAGTGAAAGTATATGGTGCGGAGTATTTCTTAGGCTGCACCTTGCTCGTTTGAAGACTGTCCATAAGGAGTGTCGTGGTTTTCAGCAGTGCTTCTTTTTTTTTTTGGATTTCTTTTTTTTTGGGATTTTTTTTTTATTGCCCAAGTGAAAGTATATAGTGCGGAGTATTTCCTAGACTGCATCTTGGCCCGTTTGAAGACTGTCCATAAGGAGTGTCCTAGACTGCATCTTGGCCCGTTTGAAGACTGTCCATAAGGAGTGTCGTGGTTTTCCAGATTTTTCTGTGGGGGGTAATAATTACGAAAAATACAACTGAGTTAGACTAAAAATAGAGAAGTTAAATTCCTTATTAATTACTATCTCGCATTTCTGCCTTTTTTTGTGTAACATCATCTAATATGGTTATACTTTATATGGAGACATGTGAAGTTCGTTATAGAACATAGATAAGGTTTCAACAACCTTTATAGTGTGGGAATCCAGTGCGAATGAACAGTGCCATTTTTTTTTTGGGATTTTCCTTTTTTGAGATTTTTTTTGGGGTTTTTTATTTTTTTTGGGATTTTTTTTTTATTGCCCAAGTGAAAGTATATGGTGCGGAGTATTTCTTAGACTGCACCTTGGCCCGTTTGAAGACTGTCCATAAGGAGTGTCGTGGTTTTGAGCAGTGCTTCCTTTTTTTTTTGGATTTCTGTTTTTTTTTTATTGCCCGAGTGGAAGTATATAGTGCGGAGTATTTCCTAGACTGCATCTTGGCCCGTTTGAAGACTGTCCATAAGGAGTGTCGTGGTTTTCCAGATTTTTCTGTGGGGGTAATAATTATGAGAAATATAACTGTGTTAGACTAAAAATAGAGATCTTAAATTCCTTATTAATTTCTATCTCGCGTTTCTACCTTTTTTTTGGTTTGTGTAACATCATCTAATATGGTTATAGGTTATATGGAGGCATGTAAATTTCGTTGTGGATTAGAAGAAATATGATCTGTTCATTTTTTTCAATTGGATAGTTTCGGTATACCCTCTAGATATAACTAAAACAGTGCCTTTTTCCCCTTTTTTTTTGGGGATTTATTTTTTTGGGAATTTTTTTTTTTTTTGGATTTCTGTTTGTTGGGGTTCTTTTTTTTGGGGGGTTTTTTTTTATTGCCCAAGTGAAAGTATATGGTGCGGAGTATTTCTTAGACTGCATCTTGGTCCGTTTAAAGACTGTCCATAAGGAGTGTCGTGGTTTTGAACAGTGCTTCTTTTTCTTTTGGATTTTTTTTCGGATTTTTGTTTTTTTTTTTGGATTTTTTTTTATTGTCCGAGTGAAAGTATATAGTGCCGAGTATTTTCTAGATTGCATCTTGGCCCTTTTGAAGACTATCCATAGGGAGTGTCGTGGGATAGGTTTTTAGGCCGGTCAATATTTAATTTGTTGACAATATTATATGTGATTAACAATTATGTTTACATCTATTTTCGATAAAATTAAAGTACATAATTTGATTAATTGTGCGGAGCGCGATCACATGCCTAGTTAGTATTTTGTCATCAGCCGCGAACGGATTTACCGCCCTCAAAGAATTCTATCAGTAATAATAAATGGATAAATGCTTCTACTATTTCTTCTTTTTGTTAGTTCAATCATACCTTTTTTTAAAAAAAAAAGTAGGACCAAAGGCCTGTAAGAGGAATGAAGTCCAAGAAGAATGGTGAAATGTGTCAATTGTCATGGACTCACAGATTACAAGGACTATGGTACTGGGCCAGTGGACCAGTTTTCTAAGAAAAGGAAAAACGGGCCAAGTGGCCTATCAATTTATGGAATATTAATTGAAGAGTATCAAAAATAGCTTGGTAGAAATTAGGGATGTAGATGGGTCGGGTTGGTCGGGTCTTATGTAAATATCCTTGCTAATAATAAAAGCATATTGAAAAAATTGACATGAAAGGGCTATTCTCATATCTGAGTCGTTGATCATTTTCTTCGATAGATCAGAACCGTTGATGTACCTTAATGCCCCTTGACAGTCTCAGCCCATTAAAATTAAAGCTCATATAAATTATCTCAAATTAAGGTCCATTACATATTATCTTAAAAGTTTATTCTAAGAAATAATAATTTCAGCCCAAAGCAAGGAGTGGGCTTTTTACTAGTTCAATCCAATATATACTCGGGTTACAACATTTTTATCCATAACTAATCATTATAAATGAAAAACCGTAAGACTTTTAGTTGGTCGGGTTTTACGGGTTTCACGGTTTCACATATTTTTTTTAATTAACAAAAAAATTGTATTTAAAATCATAAATGAGATAGAAATGAAATAATATACTTTTTTCCTTAATATTTTTTTAACAAGTCAAACAACGACATAACATTTGTTCAATTAAAACGTGAAATTAAATAGCAAAGTATCAGGAAATGAATAAATAAGAAAACTCTCCGGGCTCCGGCGATTAATTGTATCGCCTAAATGAGTCGGAAATCACACTGAATTTTCATTATTTATCCAAAAATTACTACCATTGATTCTATTTGTCATAAGGGAAGAAGATGCATTGAATTCCGGAAGCAATGCATTTGTAATTAATTACATTTGTTACATAATAAAAATATTCGGGTCGGATCGGATTTTAACTGTTGTATATTTTGTAATCCGTAACTGTTAGAAATCGATCGGGTTTATCAAAATTTAATCCGTACCTAACCGAGTAGAATTGAAATCCGTCGGTTTGCGGGTCGGGTCGGTCGGGTTGAATGGATCGCTCTTACAGCCCTAGTAGAAATTGTTGAACCCAATCTTTTCTTATTAGTTCAAGTTAATAATATTTGGTGTTATTTTTTTTTGTTAATTTGATGCTAAAATTCGTTTATTTACATCAAAATATAGAAAATTATTAACTAATTAAATATTTTGATACTTAAGTATATTCAATTAACTCTTAATTCCATATCTATTTTGTTGAATATATATAAAGTTGTATAGTGATTATTTTCATTTTTTGAACCATGAATGAAATGACCCCTCTAAACGATTAAACCCCTTTGGATCAATCTTAGAAAGTTGGAACCATGAATCATCCGCCGGCCCTCCTTTCATATCAATCCTGGATCTGCCACTAAATTTGAATATATACCGATTTAATTTGAATACTAATAAAGTCAAGAGCAAAACTACCGTGTTTTTAAGCTTATGGAAGACCTCCGTGAACTTAACACAAAAAATATATCAAATCGCACCCAGATTTTGATTTATACAACTCAATAAATTTTTTATATCAAAATCTTATGGCATGCAAAAAAATTTCATTTTTTGGGGATTTTTAAGTATTTATTTCGGATTTTTTTAATAGCAACTATACAATAATAATAAAATAAACAATGTTGTCATATGTAACTTTTAAAAAATCCAAAATAAATACTTAAGAATCTGTAAAATTGGAAAATTTTTGCATGCCACATGATTTTGATATAAAAAATTTATTGAGCCATATAAATCAAAATTTGAATATGGTTTGATATGTTTTTTGTGTTAAGCTCACGGAAGGTCTCGTAAACTTTAAAAACACAGTAGTTTTGCTTATAAATTAAATATCATTTTTGACATCACTCTCGGTATCTCTGTAACATTTTTTGAAAGAAAAAAAAAAAGTCCAGTGCATAGTTGTACATCTCAGCAACAGAACCGAGGGAATCTCAGTTGACAGGCACAGCCTCTCTGCAGTCTGCAGTCTGCAGTCTGCACTAGTGCAGATTGGGACTCGCCGAACGCACCTATCTACGAACCCTTTAATACGGTTAGGTCAGGTCAGGTCAGGTCCGTCAGGAGTCGACGGACCCGACATCCGAACCCAACAAACCTGGACTTCAATCTCCGAACCCGATCCCCGTCTCCTCTCTTCCTTCCTTCCTTCCTTCCTTCCTTGCTCAGATCTTGTCTTCTTCTTTTCCTTTCTGAAGAGAAGAAACAAAGAAGACTCATCGGATCTCATCTCATCTCATCTCATCTCATCTCATCCCGCTACTCCACCTCCTCGGATCGAGGAATCCTGATTGAGAGAAAATATGTTCAAGTTCCTCAAGGAGGTAGTGTCGGGATCCGGATCGGGCTTGAAGGAGCTGCCCTACAATATCGGCGAGCCCTACGCCTCCGCCTGGGGCTCCTGGCTCCACTGCCGCGGCACTTCCAAGGTCCACCCTTTCTCTCTTTCTCTTTCTCCTTCTGCCTCTCTATCTATGTATAATATCTTGATTCCCAGTCTGAGATTTGCCTAGTTCGGTTAATCCTGGGCGGAGGAGATCTTGATATGATATGATATCCATGCTTATTAGTATCTTATTATGAATTGGATCAAATGAAATAATGCCACTTAGTAGTCAGATATGAGAATTGAGTTAGAGTTGTTACTTCATTACACTGGAATACTGGATAAAGACCTAATGAAAATGGGACATCCTTCAATTGTATGCTTAGCTATTTCATATGGCATTTAAATGTTAATGAATGCAAATTTGCACACCTTTCAACCACAATTCTGATTTGATCTGCCTAAGCACATCTTTTGTGTGTTCGTAGACCGTGTTTCCTCAATTAAGTACATAATTTAAATGGATTTTTCATTTTTCTAAATATTTTTGTAACCAGGATGACGGGTCACCAGTCTCAATATTCTCTCTTTCAGGGAGTAGTTCACAAGACAGGCATTTAGCTGCTGGTCGCAATGGTGTCAAGAGACTACGCACAGTAAGTCTCTTGCTTCGGTTTACACCTTTACTCCACTATCTGGCTATGGTGTTCTTGTTAAGCTAACAAACACACCTAACATGTTTCAGGTGAGGCATCCAAACATATTGTCATTCCTTCACAGTACAGAGGTTGAGGGCTTTGATGGGCCTTCTCAAAAACATACAATTTACATTGTGACTGAGCCTGTAATGCCTCTTTCTGAAAAGCTCAAGGAACTTAATTTAAGTGGTACTCAGAGGTAATTCAGGTTACTGTTGTACTGTTTTTGTTCCCTCTGCAAAAATGAGATTGATGAATTAATCATATAAATAAATTATCTATGCAAGTAACCAACTCTGTATGATGCAGGGATGAATATTATGCGTGGGGTCTTCATCAAATAGCTAAAGCCGTTAGCTTTTTGAATAATGATTGCAAGCTAGTAAGGATCTTTACAATAAGCATAAATTTAATTATAATTTGATATTGCTCTTTAGTTTAATTGTAATATATTTGGCATTGCCAGGTTCATGCAAATGTGTGCGTGTCAAGTGTTGTTGTAACCCAAACTTTGGACTGGAAGTTGCATGCATTTGATGTGCTGTCAGAATTTGACACAAACAATGAGGCTGCGAATAGCCCTATGCTGGTAACTATACTGTCCATGCTCTCAAAACCTCACTATATTTTCTTATAGAGTGAACCTCTTTGTTGTGCTAGAGTTCCTAACAAAGAAAATGATGTACCTGATGCAGCAATATGAATGGTTAGTTGGATCACAATACAAGCCAATGGAATTGTCAAAGTCGGAGTGGGCTGCAATAAGGAAATCACCTCCGTGGGCTATTGATGCTTGGGGCTTAGGTCAGTCGCACTGCTAGTTCTCATTATCTATCATAAGATATTAAGAAGTTTTACTTGATTTGATAAGCAAGTCTTTGTGAAAAATGGCTATTTTATCCATTTGGTGCTTTTCTTTTCAAAACTAATAGCTATCTGTATTCATCAGGTTGTCTAATTTATGAACTCTTTTCTGGAGTAAAGTTAAGTAAGACAGAGGAACTGCGAAATACTGCATCAATACCAAAGGTATATATGATAATGTATATGGTTATTGTAAAGTACATGCTTTCTGTTCTTTTTTCATCTATCTGTGGAATATAATGCTGAGAATCAATCACAGTTCACAAATCTATTTATCTTTTTTGTTTAAACAGTCTCTTCTCCCAGATTACCAGAGGCTTTTAAGCTCTGCGCCTTCTCGTAGGTTGAACCCCTCAAAACTTATTGATAACAGTGGTATGTTCTCTATGTTTATATTTTTCAAATACCCTTGAGATGGTGACTATCTATTCATCTAGTTGGCCATTTTTGTTTGGAGTGGGGTTCTAGATTCATATTTTACATATCATGTTGAAGAAGGGCTACACTGCTAGAGTAGTTAAAATTTTTTTTCCCCACTTCAGTGAAATATTACCATATCACTGATCATAAAATCTGAATTTATCTCCTTGTGTTGTATTTGATTTAATCAAATCCCTCAAATGTTACACATGGTAGATCAAGCTCCCTGAATTTCACTTAGTTCAATTACTTCCTTGAACCTTTTTTTGAATTTTCAGTTTTCTGATTGGCTTGGTTGATTATAAAATTAAATTTAAGATTGATGAATTTTGTAAAAATTGAAAAGATCTTGCTTCATAAATGCAAAAATTTAAGGGTTAATCGAACCCAAAAAAAAAGTCATGGGCTTTAATAAATCAAAAAGAATTTGGGATTTGTTAGAACAAGCCAGATGCAGTAATTGAGTGCCAAAGTAAAAGATTGACCTGCTAGTTTGTAGTAGATTGTAATCCCCTTTTTGTGATGTGCAGAATTCTTCCAGAATAAATTGGTAGAAACTATCCAATTCATGGAGATCTTGAATCTGAAGGACAGTGTTGAGAAAGACACATTCTTTAGGAAGCTCCCAAATATTGCTGAACAGCTTCCTCGTGAAATTGTCTTGAAGAAGGTAAGCAACAAATGAATAATTATTATTTCACTTAAACATAATTAAATTGCTTCGAGTTAACAGCAAATATTTTATTCATACAGTTGCTACCAGTGCTAGCTTCCTCCTTGGAGTTTGGCTCAGCTGCTGCTCCTGCCTTGACTGTTCTGTTAAAGATGGGTACATGGCTGTCTCCTGATCAATTCAATGTGAAGGTTTGTTTACGCGTATTTTTTGCTATTGCATTCATTTCTAAATCATGAAATATTTCATTATTTTTATCTCTATCTCATAATAGAACTAAATAATTGCAATATTTTCAGGTGCTGCCAACTATAATTAAGCTGTTTGCTTCTAATGATCGTGCTATTAGAGTTAGTCTTCTTCAACACATAGACCAGTTTGGTGATTCCCTGTCATCACAAATTGTCGACGAACAAGTATGCATTTCTATGTGAAGTTATTAGTCTATTCTGATTTCATCTGAAAATGCTTGGTAAATATTAACAAAAGTAGTGTAATCTTGTAGGTCTTCCCTAATGTAGCAACTGGGTTTGCAGATACTTCTGCCTTCCTTCGCGAACTAACTCTTAAATCCATGCTCGTTTTGGCGCCCAAAGTAAAATTTTCTTACTGCTATTTGCTTTTAGCATTTTTACGATTCATATATCTCTGGAGTACTTATGTGTATGTGGAAAATTGTTACAGCTATCCCAGCGCACACTTTCAGGATCCCTTTTGAAGTACCTCTCTAAGCTACAGGTTTTCAACAGCAGTTATTTGTATTACAGATTTACAAGAGTTATGTAATGCCATCTTATGTTCATTGCTCTTTTACGGTTGATGGTTATTCAGGTTGATGAAGAACCCGCAATCAGGACAAACACTACAATTCTTCTAGGAAATATAGCTAGCTACATGAATGAGGGAGTACGTATTAATGCACCTGTTATCTTTTGTTATTTCCTGAAGGACTTGTAATTATAAGATAGAGCATAACTACATGAATCAGAATGCAATTAAATTTGCAAAAACTAAGATTCTATATCATAGCTACTGATGAAGATAGACTAATCCTGCAGACAAGGAAGAGAGTGCTAATTAATGCATTTACTGTCCGGGCTCTAAGAGACACATTTCCACCTGCCAGATCTGCCGGTATGGCATCCTTCTTTAGTTGGGTTTGCTTACCTTTTTTTTTTTTTTATTTCTTCAATATGAGATGTAACAGCTTTGTGTTTTGTTTTGCAGGGATATTGGCTTTAACTGTGACGAGTCCATATTACGATATGACAGAGATTGCAACTCGCATTCTTCCCAATGTCGCTGTTCTTACAATTGATCCAGATAGGTACATTTGTTATGCTGGAAATTTGAAATAACTGTATATATATTTTGAAGAGAAGGCCACTCGCAATTTTCTTAAATATTGGAACATTGTCTCAAGTTTTCTCAATTTTTTGGCATAATTAACTTCAAATCCAGTGCATCTCTGGGACTGTCTTGTGCAATATCAGTGCAGCTTTTTTTTTTTTTTAATTTATTTTGATTCAGTGATGTGAGAACAAAGGCATTTGAAGCTCTGGACCAATTTTTGAGCATTGCAAGGCAGAACCACGAAAAGGTTTGCTCACACAATTAGTTTTGTAGCAAGTTTGTTTATTCAATCTATGAGTTATAATTTTTTTTTTTTAAATAAAAAAACTATGTGCCTGTAGTCTTGTTAAGCATATCATGGAATTATGCTTTTGTTTATGGATTTAGTTAAAATTTAATAATGTATTTTCTCTGCTATTGTAGCTGACAACTGGTGTAGATAACAAAGTTGGTGATAGTACTGGAGTACAGGCTAATGCAAACTCTAGTTTGCTTGGGTGAGTTGTTTCTTTATTGTCTGTATGAGTTAGCCACGGACGATGTACTTGATCGAACCAGATGGTGTTGCAGTTACTAAGAGAAAGCTAATTTAAATGAATCATGATTTTTATGCAGCTGGGCGATGAGTTCTCTGACTCATAAAGGAAAAACATCAGACCATGCTCCAATTGCTTCTGCTAATGCTAATAGCAGCACAATACCTTCAGCAAACTCCAATTCCAGCTTAGGTTTTCTATCTTTTTCTTCTGCCTAAATCATCACAAGATCATCATATCATGATAGTTATGAATAATTTATGATAAACATTGCAGTGGCAGATGCACCCAGTGTGGCTCCAGTGAGAAGTGCATCTATGTCAAGTTTTGAGCAGGTAGCCCCGCCTTCCCCAACCAGGTCTGCTGATGGGTGGGGAGATGCTGAGGACAGTGGTGTACCTGACTTGGGAGATGATGATGGTGGATGGGATGATGTGGACCCATTTGAAGAACCTAAACCTGCTTCCCTCACTAACATTCAGGCCGCACAGAAAAGGCCTGTTTCACAACCTAAGCAGCCAGGTATGCTAATCCTCTATGTAATATTCTTTATGAATAGTAGGATAAATGGACTGTTCATACTTTTATATGAGTTAGACTATTATACTAACATTAGCATTTCGACCGAAATGCCTCAAAATTGATGTTATTGTGTCCAAAATCACGATTTATGGTGCTCAATAAATTTTTCATATGAAAATATTAGGGAATACAAAAATTTTTCATTTTTAGAGTTTTCTAAGTATTTCTTTTGAATTTTAGAAAAAAACTCATAAGTATTAATAAAATATTGATGTTTGTACATGCTATTTTTAAAAATTCAAAACAAATACTTAGAAAACTCTAAAAATGAAAAATTTTTGTATTCCCCGATATTTTCATATAAAGAATTCATTAAGCACCATAAATCGTGATTTCGGACACGATAGCATCAATTTTGAGGTGTTAGCATTTCGGTCCGAAATGCTAACGTTAGTATAATAGTCTAACTCCTTTTATATAATTTTTCAATTTCTAAAATTTTCAAACATCCACTTGGTAGTTGAAATAGAATCAAAGACGTGTTCCATTAGATTTAAAGGATTTTTTATTTAACACTACTGTTTGGTCGCTTCAAATAAATGACCACACTTATTTTTGACTCATAACCATCTTTAGTTAATAATAGTACACACCATTTCAGTGTTGAAAGAAAAGTGTTTTGTGTCAGTATTGTGAAAAAATATTAAACTTGTATATATTTGAAAGGAAATTTACAAAAGTTAGTGGTGTCATTTGCACCCATAATCTCAAATGTAGCTCCGCTGCTGCACTCTCTTCTTGCATTTGATCCTCAAGAGACTAATATCTTGTTTTGGACTAGCTAGGCGGATACACCCATTATACAGAGTAGTAAATTTATACATTTTTCGTTTCCTCATTGAGTCTACTAAATCTGTTTTTGCCTGCTTGTCTTTGCTCTTCTTTTAAACTCCTCTGTCACTCCTCCCAGACTAAAGTTACGTTTTTTTTTATTTTTTTTATTTGGCTTCTTAATCTAATTCAAAGATAAATGAATTTCAAATAGAATCTTACAGTAACCTAGCTTCTTAAAACCTGTACTCCCATCATGTCTGATACAAATGCTCATAGTTGTAACAATTCAGTTGTTGACTTGTTTTGCTTTCTCCCTAGTATTTCTTTCCTTTGTTGTGTTGTGACTTATACATAGTACCAAATCATACCCTGCCCTTCATAGATATTAATAATGGTATCTTAATTGATAGAAAATAAAATGATTCTGGATGAGTATGATCAGAGTTCAGAATGAAAAACTTGTGTAGCAGCATCATATGACACTTAATTTTACTGCTAAGTGCATTTTTCATTTATTAAAATGAACAGACTAAAATTATGGTTTTGACAAATACTTATTATGTTTTCTTTTGCCCTATGCTAAATAACAGCTGTTAGCTCAGCACGGGCTCCACCAACCACGAAGAACGCTATTGAAAGTGAAGATGATCTTTGGGGCTCTGTTGCTGCCCCTGTGCCTAAACCTGCTACAAAAAGTCCAAACCCAAAGCCAGTATCTTCATCTTCAGTCAAAAATGAGGATGATATCTGGGGCTCTATAGCAGCACCACCTCCTAAATCTGCTGCAAAAGCTTTAAAGCCGGCAGCTGTAAATGATGACAGTGACCCATGGGCAGCCATTGCAGCCCCACCACCAACCACAAGAGCAAAACCATTGTCTCTGGGTAGAGGGAGAGGGAAACCATCGCAACCAAAATTAGGGGCTCAAAGGATAGATAGAACATCCTCTGGCTCAAGTGGTTTCTGATAACGGAACTATTGTGTAGTAGGCAAAATGATGTGTGTGTGAATCGCTTCAGTTAAATGTTGGGAGAAGTTCCAGCTCATATGAGACTCAAAGGTCATATTTTTCAATTTTTTTTTTTTTTTTTTTGTGTAAAAGTTCTTTTGAGGTTTTTATTTGACATTATCCAATATTATTTGTAGGCAGTTTCTGCAATTAGTTCTTGATGTATAATTCCTGTACATTGCTATGATATGTTGATAATCTAGAACCCGATATATTGGTTTTGCAGATGGTGGTGATTATTTGTTCTTAAACCCCTTGACTTGTGTTACTGTTTTTGTATGAAAATCACATAAAATTAACAGTCTAAATATTCAGATACCACTAGGGATACCGTCGGGGATACCATGATCTTTGACCAATTCAACTAAACCTAAATATTCATATTAACCTCCTAAATATTCACCTTAACCTCTTAAATATTCAACTTAACACATTTTGTTTGACAACTAATAAAAACTCTACACAATAAAAACCTAATTGCAACATTACACTTAACATATTTTGCTTTACAGCCAATAAAAACTACTCTTAATTTAACTTGCAGCATCACACTTCCTAACTATTCAACTTATCCTCCTAAATATTCACCTTAACCTCCTAAATATTCAACTTATCACATTTTTTTTTATTGGCAGTCAATGTTTAATAGTATCCCCGAACGGTATCTTTTGCGGTATCCCGTTAGCATTTTCCTAAAATTAATGCTCCAACACAATTATTCTATGAAGGTGGTATATACCATAGTAACATGATTCGCGATTTATTCGCGAATAATTCGCGAATAATTCGTTTTTTCACAAGAGCCGAACGAATCCCGCATAATACTACCCAATGATATATAATGCGTTTTATTCGCGAATTATTCGCGAATAAAACGTTTTTTACGCAAATAAAACGTTTTATACGCGAATTATTCGCGAATAAAACACATTATATATCGTTTTAAAGGAAAATTTGTACTTTTTTATTTGGTTTTTAAAAATATTGACACTTTAATATATTTTTTATTATATTATATAAGCCGAACTATTCCCGAATTATACCCGAATAATACCCGAATCACGAACTTTTGACCTCGCCGAACGAATTCCGAATCAATAATTTGTTACTATGGTATATACTGTCGTGTTTTAGCCTTGTAGGTTCTGCTTCAACAGCTCCTGAATCCCCATAACTTCTGAGTAAGAGCTTGTTGCTCATAGGAACCATGTTGAAATCTTAGAATAGTTCCAGTTGCCATTTATAAAGTAGTTCCCGCAGGCAAATATATGATCTTATTATTTTATGATAAAGACGTTAATTTAAGTAATTTGGATCTTTATTTTCAAGCTTTAAAATTAAAATACTATTTGTTCATGTGTAAGTTACTGACAGCGTACCGGTTAAAAAATACTGGTAGTTATACAAAACGAGAAGTAGAGAACGTTATTAAAGCATTGTTTGCATAAAACACAATGGAGCTATAGAAGCATTGCATAGCTCAATTTTCCATTGAAGTTATCAGTGACCAATATACTGAGCAAAAATGAAGGTTGTAAATCTATAATGTAACAGAGAAGCCAAACTTGCAAGCCACAAAAGAGGAGTCAGGCAAGCATTAGAGTCTGCTCTATTTTCTGTAGGAAATTAAATCAGGTTTAATGAGCGATTACGTGTGGCTTATTATCAACATTAAATTCCACACGCTTCACTCGCTTTCCTGTGATCTTCACACAATAGAAATAGACCAACTATATTGACCAATTTAATAGGCAAATTTTTAAGAGAGAATTTATGGAAGCGAAAAGCAATGAAAACCCAACAAGAAGCACACCAAATTTTTTTTCTCTTTTGCGGCAGATTGAAAGAAAGGGAAGCGGCTGGGCCGAGTGTTTGCTGTGGGTTTATTTATACTTTGTCAACTTTAGGGTTTTTGGTGGTTTTTTTTTACTCAAAATGTAAGATGGACATGGCTTACCATTAAATTCTATGTTGTGGTTGGAGTGGAGTACTGTACTGGACTGGACACTTGCAAAATGGGGTCCTGCCTTCAAGCCCTCAAGGTGTTCGATTGTATGCCGGAGAAGGATTTTTTTTGGGAGATTTAACAAAATGCCCTTCTTCTAAAATTTGTTAAACAAATTACCCTTCTATCTAATTTTTTCAACAAAATACCCCTGTGGGCCCCTTTTTCCCTCCATTCACCCTTACCTTGCTACAAATTTGACTTCAATATCCCTTGGATAAACCGTAAGAAGGAAAGAATATATATATTTCCATTTATTAATTGAAGCACCTATTCAACTTCTTCTTTTATCTCAATTGTCTTTTCATCTTCTTTTATATTGTTAGTAGTACCGACACAGATTCTTCAAAACCTAATACATCGATCTATTCTTGCTCAAAACTAACTCCACGATCTTCACCATCTAAGCAATGCTTTGAATCTGGTTGTGTTACTTGGACATCTTTGTTAAGGTACAAACGTTTTAAATTTCTTATTTTCGTCCTTTTCATGAATTCTTTTGAATTGTGGAATCTTACTTTGCCACATTTTTTATTCACAAACTCTCTTGCTAAGTCACAAGAAATCCAAACTTATATAGCATAGGTTATGAAACTTTTTTTTCTTTTTTTTTTCTTTACTTTTTTTCTTTTTCTTTTTCTTTTCTTTTCTTTTTTTTTTTGTTTTTTGGGAGAAAAACTTCACAGAGGTTATTTTTCTTTTTGGGAAAAACTTAGCATGAATTGTGAGAATTTGATCGGTGATATTACAAAATTTAAATTAATTACCGTCTTGGTGCATACTATATGGTGTTATTCAACTATTGTGTACCTTGCTATATCAATGACAAAATTGAGCATGAATATATATCTATATAATTAGTTCCCCTAATTTCACTGTTTTGTATTTTTGACCACATGTGTTACTTCCTGACTTCAAACTTAAAGATACATAATAATAGCAAGGTAGTGAGGTCCAAACTTGTATGTTTATGTGTGATATATAACCAGCACAAGTTCAACTATAGAATATTGATAATTTTCCTAAGTAATCGATACTGAAGCATGTATCTTACTAGCAAACTTGGTCTGATTTGCAACTACCAAAAAACCAGTATAATACCGATTATTATTTACATACAGAAAATTCATATTTCATGTCAATAGAAACTGATCTAAATAATATATTTCATGAATTAATAGTTTCAAATTTCTATGGTACAGAGATCATGGATGACTCACTTGGTTACTATACAAGCTTATTGGAAAATAATAACATATTAGAGGAGCTTCTTCATGAATCTGATGGTGATCATGAGAGTGAAATTGGATCAGATGAATTACCATCAGATGAAGAACCTTCTGAAGAGGAGCTGTTAGAGGAAGAAAACCAATTAGGTGAACCTCAGCCTCCCGTGGAGGAAAATGCTGAATTTCTCAGCAACTCAATGTCTTTTGTTGCTGATAACTCATGGATTGGGACATATGAGGTACCTGAAACTCATGATGAAAACCAGTTTGCTAAGAAAGGTCCAATAAATGTAAAGGGAGATTGGAAAGGACTTATTTTTACTGACAAAAAGGCCTTGTCAAGAGCACTTGAGGAGTGGCATATTACCCACTTTGTTCAATTGAAAGTGGACAAATCTGATCAGAATCGGTACACTTGCAGCTGTGTGGATAGTAATTGTTTCTTCATACTTTGTTTCTTGTATGTAGTATGTAGTATTAATGTTTGAAGTATAAAATTTGCAGGTGGTCAATCTCGCAGCTCATTGCGCAATTAACATATATAAGCATGCACATGGTTACTTCCATTGCACTAATATGTAAAATTTTCTCTATATCTGTAGCTTACCATCTTGTTAGTTATTTATATGTTTGTGCATTTTTTTTTTCTTCAATTTGTAGTTATTAATGGTGGTAATTTGTACTGTAGTGCTGGAGCAAGCATTAGAGCGCCTTTGTGATCGTCAAGGATAAATTGGTTAATGACTCTGCAGCAAGCATAAAAGCCTTTGTGATAACTGATCATCATTAATTTTTTTTTTTTTTTGTTGAGAAAATGATCATCATGGTTAATTGGTGAATGAGGATCGTAACAATTGTTGTGATTTTTGTTTTTAGTTTTGAGAAAGAACGAAATAGTTTCTCTATTATATGAATTGAAGAAACCTTGAGGCTTAATTTAATTTATTTTGTCAGACCAAAATCATATTTCTCATCAAACAAATATATACTTCTTTTATTTGATATTATAATAGATACAACAACATAAGAATATAGCGCGAGAATTTCATCAATTAGTTACAAAAGCAGTTAAGCGTGATTATTATATAATTCTAAAAATAATTAATTAGCCATCTTTCCTTCTTACGGTTTCCAGGGGATATTGAAGTCAAATTTGTAGCAAGGTGAGGGTGAATGGAGGGAAAAAGGGGCCTACAGGGGTATTTTGTTGAAAAAATTAGATAGAAGGGCAATTTGTTTAACAAATTTTAGAAGAAGGGCATTTTGTTAAATCCCCCGATTTTTTTTTTTTCAACAATGTGGATAGGTAATGCATTTGGACCACCCTATTCAAGATTCTTTTTTCTAAAAAACCTTTCTGGGTGATTTAATTTCCCCTTGAGGCAAATAACATAACATCATTGGTCAGACAACAATTGGGGAAAAAAAATGCTGCAAGCTAATCAAATAATTACAAGTTTACAACTCCAAGAATTCACACAATTGAAGTAGCAAATGATCAAACAAACCAAATCAGTCACCATGATCTTTCCTCAAAGAAATAAGGCAATGCAATGCTCAAAAAATTTGAATTCAATATATAGACATACATGCTGTACATCCACCACCCCAACTCCAAAAGAAAATCAAGAAAGGAGAAAACAAAACTGAACCACCTATTTCCTTATCTTTGCCCACAAAGAATCGGAAAGTGAATCGGTTTCAGTTGTCATCTTCCGGCAGGCTAAATTGCCGGCTAGGTGCCATCAACATCCGAGCCGAGCCATAACCCAGGGCCTTATGTAGCGGGTTGTATGTCACACCCTTGGCAGGAAATGGACACACTTGCATTTCAAAGCACTCACCGCACCGAATCTTTACAAACCTTCTTTCGGGTATGCCGATGGTCAGTTGCAAAAGCATTCCGCATTTCTGGCACGTCACGAATGGTGTACCGCCCAATAATGGACGGCAACGGTGCGTTACCGGCCTTCTGTGACCTCTGCTACTACCAGAATCTGAAGACTCTGGATGTGGACTTCGAATAGTAAACTGTCTCAAAAAAGATTTAGATTTGCGATTGTTGGGCATCGATTGCTCTGCTATACTGGCTTCAGTTTGTTTTAGCAGAACCAGTAAGAGCTTCTCTCTGGTCAGGCCTAATTTTGCGAGCTCGGTTACAAGATCACTCAAGTCCTTGTGTTCATCTGACATGTTACTTTTCTCCACTCTATTGAACTGTGCAGCATCATAAGGGTTGTCACTGGTTATTGCATGTGGTTTATGTGTTCGTTTTGATCGAAATCGGGAATCCCCAGCTCCTACTCTACTCCCCCCTTCATCAGAAGAAAAGCTTCTGGAAGAAGTGCTTCCTTCTAATGAAGCATATGAATTTCTACCACTTGGATATGCTCTCTCTTCATGATCTTCTTCAGAAAAGAAGCTGTTGTCATCTGCTAAATCATTTTTACTGCTTCGGTTTAGTCTCGAATGATTCAAAGGATAGTTGGTTTCATCCGATACTGGTTTCGGCCCCACTTCTTCTGGTCCACTGTTTGGTTTGTATCCGTAAGGGTTATAAGGAACAGTTAAATCAAAGGAGTAATTCATATCTCTGGCATTCTGATAAGAAGATTTCGCATTTAATGTGGAATTTTGTTCTTTCTCTTTGAGTTCTTCTGATATAATTCTACCCCTAGCAATGCCAGCTTGTTGGTCCATCTTGGACTCATTGAGTGGATAAACAGTTTCAGTTACTTTCGGCTTGATCTTCTCGTCTTCACAACTTGAATCAGTTGCAGATCTGTCCGATCTAGTTCGTCTAGAAATGGCATGTCGATTCCGTGAGATGGTACTGCTCCCTTCATCGGAAGAAATGCTTCTAGAAGAACCACTTAGATTGTATGAATTAGGCTTTCTGGTAGAAGGTATGATTACTTTTTCCTGCTTTGTATCTTCTTCTCTCTCCATGAAATAGTCTGCTGTGCAAAAGCTGGTTGCTGAGCCACGCCGGTTATGCCCTTTTAAGCCTTCAAGAACATTTGGGTATCTCTGATTGCTAATTGGATAAGCAGTAGGAATTGAAGGTTGCCGCATTTCATCATCTGAAGACAGCGTGTTTTTTTGTGAAGTGTTGCTTTGTTGCTCCGATGCACTAGATGCATTTTGTTCAGCAGCAATTAGATCCGCCACTGCACGTCACAAAAAAGGTCCCAGTAAAACTTCTTTCCTTTAAAATAAAATAGATTTGAGTGACATTTGTTATGACAATATATACATGATACCTCTATATGTTTCCTGACACCCTCCACAAGTTAGCTGTTGGCTGCCTGTTTTTCTGATAAGAAGTCGTCGACATCCTGGAGTCATGCATTTCGGAAACCGGCCAGACATGTTTTCTTCTGAAATTGAATTTCTTCTTCTTTTGAGATTCTGCGGTTGAGAGTTCTATCGAAACAAATTATGATAACTGAATGTGAGCACTGGTTCTGATTAGTTGGCCATATGTTGCAATAAAACATTTCATTTTCTTTGTAGCTTGACCAGCAATATTAATTTGTGAGTTGTTCTTCATTTCCTCTTCTCATAAGAGTTTGGTAATGCTACTACTGCATTACCAGAAAGCTAAACAAGTTTCTGTCAGAAACTATCAATAAATTAGGGGTTCTGAATCCAAAACTTAGAAAAAATCTATGATAATCGGTAGAGACAATATTCATAAAGGATCCTTAATTTTGTGCAAAATGAAACAAATAAGAGGAACAATTGAGAGGGAAAATGAACCTCATATTGAAACCAGATTGTGGAATTTCTATAAAAGAATGGTTTAGGGGATCATTGACTTCTATTGAACCAGTAAGAGAACCCAGAACCACTATCACAATTCAACAAGAAAGGAAAAGAGCCATTAAAATTAAGAAAAAGAGCAACATACCTTTGCAGAATAGAAGCAGCCTCTGATCTGCTGTGAGGGTTTAATCCTCCTTCCTCATCTCTGATTTAACTGGTAAGAGGATGAACAGGGAGAGAGATTAGATTATGCATAAAGTTAAGGTGCAGGATTGACTTCTAAAAATCCAGCTGCCATATGTAAGAATAAGTTTTATTAATCGGTTTTATTGAATTGTTTGACAAGGCAATCAACTTAAGTATATTTAAATGGGAAAAACAAATCAAGCTGAGATGTCATTTTCTTCCTACTTTAAAAGAAGAAATTTCAAAGAATCTCATGTTCTCATGTTTGGTGCAACTTGGTGACGTTTGACTATGTCTTTGTTGGTAGCATGTATGTCTCATTCGAGTAATTGAGTTGGTTGAGTGGTATTTTTGTACTTTTCAGCATTTATTAACAATTAATTTAACGTTGTTCTTATTTAATTTTTATTGTTTTTTGGTCTTACATGAATTTGATTCCAATTTGAGATCATTTAATGTATTAATTTTTGTTCAATTTTTCTATCTATATTCCTTTTTATTATAGTATTTACTTCCGGACACAAGTCAAAACTGAAAAAAATTATGTTTCGTTTGTGATATTTTGCAATGTCAAGTATATCCTTACTATATATAAAAGTATATTGGAAAAAAAAATGACACGAAAGAATTATCTTCCCCAAATAAGAAACCTGAGCCGTTAATCATTTTATTGGATAGATCAGAACTGTTGATTTACGTTAATGCCTGTTGACATTAATGTCTCAGCCCATTAAAATTTACGGCCTATATCAATTTCCTCAATATAAGACCCATTACATATTATTTTAAAAATTTATTATAAATAATAATTTCAATCCAAAGCAACGCGTGGGCTCTTTACTAGTATCTAAAATGAGTTAATGACTTATTCCATGTTACGTGAATACTGGTAAACTTTTTTTCAACTCAAAAAATTATCATGACTGAACTTATGCGCATCTTAAATTTGTAATGCATTAGACAATGAAACGTGAATACAAGTAGCTAGGCAATATAATCAAACATGAAAGCTATTAAGTCATGGACAAACCAACGTTTAAATTTGTGTTTCCTATTTTTTCCAGCTTCTTTTGAATTATGTTGGGATTATGTTCCCAATATGAAACTGCTAGATTAATGTATTTGCCGTATTCCAATTATTCACCCTCCAAAAAAAAGGAAAAAAACTTCAGTAATGATATATTTTTTATTTAATTATTATAACATTTATTGTTTAACAGGTCTCCTCAATACTTGTCTTACAGTTGCTATAACGGGCCATATATTTTATTCATACAACTAATATTCTGGTTTACAGTTGCTAAAAAAATTGAAAAGTGAAAATTCAGATGGTTGTACTTTGTACATTGAGTGTACGATTCAGATATGAAAATTTCTTCATTTATTTTAATTTATTTTTTCTGACCAAAAGGGGTCAACTACATATGAATGCGTCCCATATTGCATTTGCGCGTACAAGAATATACATATTCAACACGTGAATCTTTAATCGTAAATGAGGAAATAAACGCACCCAAAAGTTTGTTCTCACCTTTTTTTTTTTTGCTATTTTGCTATTTTGCTATTTTGCTATTTTGCCTTCGATAATTTTCGTTTTAGGTGAATTTAGTTATTTTTTATGTTGTGATTATTTATTTAAAATATTTTTTGAATAAGTTATGTATGCCTAAGGAGATGGGGGTATGGGTATTTTAGATTTGCACAATATGAACGTATTCTTACTCCTCAAATGGTGGTGGAAATTAAAAAATTCTCAATATAATAGCCTATGGAAACAATTAATTGTAACAAAGTATGGCAACAGTTCTCAGATTACCAATATGTCGTCAGTCTGGAAAGAAATCTATAAATTGGATAATATTGGAAATTTAGGGTGCAATGTGATTGTGGGTAATGGTAGAAATACCAAATTTTGGACTGATAGGTGGATCAATGAAAGTTCTCTAGCGGTCTCATATTATCAATTATATAGTATATGTGAGGTTAAAGATATATCAATGTTTGATGTAATATTGTCTCGTGGTCAAGATTTGGTTTTTAATAGACAATTAAGAGGAGTTTTATTACTAGAGTTCAATGAATTGTGCTCCTTAATTGAATCTTATACATTATTACTGGAAGAGGATATTTTAAGATGGAGATGGTGTAGTTCAGGGGTTTTTTCTACAAAATCAGCTTATAACTAGTTGTCTTTCAGGGGTATTTTGGACAAAGATCATGTTTTATGGTGGGGGCTACAAGTTTCCTTGAAAATTAAGGTTTTTTATGTGGTTAGTACATAGGCAGAGAATTCAAACTAGAGATCAATTATCAAAAAGAGGATGACCAGGAGATGTATCTTGTAGTTTCTGTCATTGTCCTGAAACTGCAGAACATTTGTTTGTGCAATGTTCAGCTAAAAAGGCAGTTTGGTACTAGCTAGGAGACAGCCAACAATTATCTCAGCATTAGAACTCAATCACTGATATCATGAGTTTTGCTACATGCTTGTCACCAAATGAGGGGAGCTTTCCTATTGATTTTTAGTGCATTATGTTGGGCTATATGGAAATTAAGAAATGACTTGACTTTTAATAGAGCTACTAGTTTTAATATTCGTAATATTGTCTTAATGATTTGTTCCATTGTTAATTACTAGACAGGGAATGTTGATGAAAAGGTGAAGAAGCATTTGAAGAGGTGGTTACCACATTGCATGGATGAGATTCACATTCAAGTTCAGCCGCCCCTGCTGCAGATTGCTGGTTGAAGTTCAGAGAAGGGATAGTTCGAATACTGAAGACTGTTAATGTTTGCATTTATTCTGTGTTTTGCTCAACTGTATGGCTGACTTTGCTTTCTTGTCTGTGAGAGTTGCTAGTATGTTTTGCCTGTTTTTCTTGTCAGAGGCTAAGTTGTTTTTAGTGGTTATTAGTCCAGTTTTTTATAATGCTGGTTGATGATGATTCTGAAGTTTTAGAGTATGTAATGGAGTTGGTTTAATTTAATGAAAGGGGCTCAATAGCCTAATTTTCAAAAAAAAATTTAAATATTTTTTTTCTAATCGGTGAAGTGGCCGTCGGAGGGATTACAAATTTGTTTATTTTTATAATAATCTTAACAATCTTGTAAAAAATAAAAGATAAATTTTGTAGTATTCAAATTCTTGTAGCATAAAATATTACTACCTCTGTCCCAAAATAGATGGATTTTTTGTAGTTCATTTGAACTACAAAAAATCCATTTAAAATGGGACAGAGGTAGTACAAAACATCTATATATCCAACGACGACAATTGACCATATTATGATAACACAATCATACAAATGCGACGTTTTATTTTGTAATTTTTCTTATTACTTATTTATTATTATATTTTGTATATAAAGTCTGGACGATCCCAACCCACAGTAGCTCGAAATGAATCTGCACTGTACATTTTCAGCTGATTAAAGATCTGAAGCGTCCAAACATATAGTGGTACTGTTTGGTACTGTTATTTAAACAGTACTCAACAGTAAATTTGATCTGGTCCGTTGATTCCAATCAAATTTGATCTTGGCCATCGATTATTTTCCAGAACATTCTTCCTTCTCCCTCCTCCCTTTTCTCCCTTCTCCCTTCCAGAACATTCCTCATTTCCAGTAACCCGCAAAACCCTCCCTCCTCCGATCAATCCCGGCCGTCAGTGACTATCCTCAAAAAGAGTGTCTCTCCCTCAATCAGTCATCGAATCTCCATTAACCCCGTTCCCCGCAGAAGCCTCTCTTTCCATTGAGCCCAGCTTCTTTACTGTGTGAGTGTGCGTGGTTCAACTAAACCCTTACTTCTACCGGCCTTCTCATCGATGATGTCCTCAAGAGATAAAGAATCGCTTCTCGGACCATTTCTCCATCAATCATCAATTTCTTTGATTACCCAGTGCTCCACGGAACCCTTTATCAGGTAACCACTTCTTTATAACGTGTCTGGGAAAAAAAAATGAGGCAAATTCGTGGGCAATTTACTATCTATAATTCTATATAGAGATTTAGCCAAATTCTTAAAGCATGTGATATGCTGACCTAAGCTTGTATTGTGATATGCTGAATCTGTAAAAAATTGTCAAGCTTAGGTCAGTATGTACTGTTACAATGATACAAATTCTGTCTCAGGTATAGTAATGGTTGCAATTTAGAGCAGCTATGTTGTTTGGAGTGTCAGAAGGAATATACAGATGAGGTACTCTCTTTTTTATATGCAACATAAAGGAAAATTTACCAGTATAATGGAGTATTGAACAACAGAAAAATATAAAGAATTTTTTAAGTTTAAACCTTGAATTTTAGGCTGTCCTCATGTTATCAGGTATGTACCATGTTGATTTAGGAACATTTAAGTGATTCATTGAAATTTTACAACAGAGGCCTTGATGGAATAACCTAAAAGTTGTAAGAATTTATGTACCATCATGGTTTATAAGTTAGATGCTAATTGAGGCTTTCTGACAACGGGAACCAGTCGGTACCAAAATTTTCCGATACTGGTACATATCTGGTATGACATGGTCCAGTTTGCAGCAAAGTTAAAATTTGCCAGTTATCAGCATCTTTACTGGTAATAAAGCAAATACCTCTTCCAATGGTTTCATGTAGTACAGTACTCGATACCTTTTTTTATTCATACAGATATCACTAGAAAGCGGGCAATTATTCAACGATTCAAGCCAATGCATCCTCCCTCCTTGCATGGTGCTTCTCTCACATCATTCTCACTATTCCACACCATAGTTAGTTTCTCTTTCTTCTTTTTTTTTTGTGTACTTTCTCGATATCTTTTTCGGAGGTTTGATTTGCGTCGTGTAATCATGAATCCCAAACATTAAAACATGAAATGATGTCACTATGCTTAATGATCCTGACAACATGAATTTTAATTACCGAATACCTCGGTACTTTGATTTCAGAAAAGCAAGCCAATTTCATTCTGACCTAGACTGTAATGTCTAACTTAGTGACCTTTTTATTTGAAAAACATGTTGAAACTTGAAACAGTTCACCATGAGATGACATGGATGCAAAAGCCTAGAGGTCAGCTGAATGCCTGGGACCATGGCTGGATGGACCAGCTTATACATTCTTTAATTATCCCATTCTTTTTGTCAACATTATCAAAGACCATCAATGATCAAAGAAGCATTTGTAGTAAATATCAAATCAAGTGATACAAAGTTACTTAAATGCATAATTTCTTTTAGTTGGTTTAGGTACGCCTGTTTGTTTTGTCTCAGCAATTTATCCCTTATAAAATCTTTGGTAACTCCTTTTCTCTAATTATATGAAAACTGCTGCCAGTGAAATTTAAATACAATTATCTACAGTAAAATTTTGTTTGTACTTTATATAGCATCCATTGAAAAAAAAAAAGTAATAATTTTTGGCAATAATCACTGATGGTTTCATATCCATAACTAATGGACTTGGTACTTTACTTCTATGACAGTTCGAAGTGAGAATATAGAGCAGAAGAATTTGGAGCTTATTAGTTGAATTATTTTTTTTTCCTTCTGTAAGAGTTCATGGCTAAGCCAGACCATGAAAAGATATCAAACCAATTGTCGTTAGATGACAAAAAATTATTATAGACTTGATGATATACTTATAGGGTCCAGCTATAAATTCATTCGTATTGCATAGAAATACTTTACTGTTAAAATATATCTCAAATTCAGATCAACTTATATTTAGCTGCGGAACATTCAGTGCAACACATTGTTACTCTGTTATATTTGCCCTTTTTATTTCAAATTTCTTTAAGTCTTCCAACAACGTTTTTTTTTATTTACTAGCAAGAAAACCGTCCGTTGTGCGGGTGTTTTAAATTTTGATCCCATACTGTGTAATACATATGATATGTTTTGAGTTTTTAGCTAATTATTTACCATTTAAATTCCATTTTACACTGAATCAACTTATTGAATGTTAAAATATAAAGCATTAATTTCTCATTAATGTAAATTTTAATCAACATTAATGTCTTCCATACCAAGATTGATATTTTTCCATTTTTGTATTAACCAAAATGGAGAGAAAGCTGTTTAATTGGGGAACATCAACGCCTTTGAAATCAATGTGTTTTGATCTACACCGTTGATTAAGGGGTAGAATGGGTATTAAAAAAATTTGAAGAAGAAAAAAAAAATAGAGAGTGTAATAGTTACGTGTTTTATAATATAGTATATATTTATTTTAAGTCTTCTAACAATAAAGTCGCAGCGGAGCGCGACTATTTCTCTAGTTTATAATAAATATCGCAACTCTGTCGTGAACTCGGTCTAGTAGAAGTTTATTTTTAATAAAGAAAAGAAGAAAAAAAACATTAGTTTCATGTATGTTTCCAAATGGGCACACGGTTTCGAATCACGAATCTCCCAACTAAGTCCGCTTAGAATGCCATTGAGCATCATCATTCATCCATCCCATGACGAATATAATATAAGATGCACCTAGTAATTAAGTATGCGTATGTAGAGCCAAATAAATAAATCTTCGTGCATTTTTTTATTTTTATTTATTAAATAGTAAACCACTAAACACCGAGTGGTAATTATAATTAATGAAGTTGTTTCTAAATAAATCTTCATGCATTTTAATTTTTAAGTAGTAAGCCTTGAGTGGTAATTATTATTATGAAGGGAGCTGATATAGAGATACCATTATAGCTCTCATCGTTGATACGGATGATTTAACCAGTCAAACTTGTTCTGCACTCTTCATTTATGCATGTAGACTTGATAATTATGCAGTGAACATTATTTTTATGCATGTAAAATTAATTTGTTGAGTTTAAAAACATTAAATACTTGCATACTAAGTATTTTTGCCTTAAAAAAAATATTCAATAACATGCATTCTACAACAAATACATTGCATACTAAATACATTTTAGTGTATAATAAATGATTTTATATACATATAGTATTTATAAGTTGTAACATATAGTGTAAAACCAATACACTGCATACTAAATGAATCTGTATGCATAATAAATAAGTTTACATGCATAATTAGCTATATAGTGTGCATAAAAAAGTGTGACGTAAAATAAAGAGGGAGATGATACAGTGAACCGGACGAGGGGTCATGAAATGGTTAAAATTCACTGAACCGGATATTAAACCACGACTTGATTATTGAATAATAAGTTTGATTGGGCGAGTTGAGTGTACATGCATAATTACCAGATTTCGTTGCATAATAAAGCACAAAAAAAAAATGGTTGTGTGCATATCAACAACGGGAGTTCCGTCCGTATCACCATAGCATTTCCCTATGGGTTTGCACCCGAAATTCTTTTCAAAATGGGTTTTAAGCGTTAGCATTTTGATCTCAAATGCTAACGTTAGTATAATAGTCTAACTCTATATCATATTATAATTATGATTAACCACATAAGTACTGAAATATAGTAAATAAACGGATGCAAACCCATTTTGAAAAAAATTTTGGGTGCAAACTCATTTTGAAAATTTTTTTTCACCCACCCGTTTTGAAACTGTGGGGTTGATGAGTTATTTGGGCGGACAAAAAAAAAAAAAAAAGGCCATACCGAAGGAACCCTTCGGTTCCATCTAGTGGTGTAAAAACGGGTGTCATCTTACTCTTTTCCGAAATTTTTTTTTTCAATTTTGATTAATAAAAAAATTTGTGAATTGCCAGCAAAGTTGTTTCTAAAACTTCTAGCTGTGTTCACACTTCACAGTGATAAGGGATTAAATGACCACAACTTTTGGTACCCCATCGGTAACCACATAATTAAATCTTAAATAGATACATTTTTAATGGTTGAATAACAAAACCAATTGATGGAATGTTTCGTATATATCATATTTTACGTGTGATAAAAAAAATTATATCATTTTGATTTTATTTACATGTGAATTAAGCATTAACAAAAATTAACGGTTCAAATTTTATGATTTTTTTCTTATCTCTTGATGGCTATTGAAACAATGTTAAACTTTCATCATTTTTTATAGATATGTTATTGAGATGAGTTACAATGTATCTAACGGTTTAGATTTATTAATTTATGTATATATAATAATGTAGTTATTAAGGACACCAAATTTTGTGGTCATTAGATCCCTTCTCTTTCACAATTCCCTGCCATACTGCATATATTACTGGTCCCTTCTATCTATCCACCTCGATCGGTCCTCTTCAGTTCAAAGTAAATGACACTTTCATATAAAAATTTTCAGAACTTGTATAGTAGTACTGGAGGGTCTCCATCATTGTAAATTGTTCAATATATCAAATTAAATTTTTAATCATTTTATCAAAGTAGGCAAAGCCTACTTCATTAAAAAAAAAAATTAAATTTTAAATCATTATATTTTAAATAATAAAACTAACTGATGAAGTGTGTGCTTATATATCATGTTTTATGTGTAAAAAAAAAAAAAAAATTCTATCATTATAATTCTATTCTTACATATACGTCAATCATTATAATTCTATTCTTACACAACTAGTTTTGTCTCAAGCAAACATTTTATTTATTTTTTCTTAAAAAAGAAAAAAAACTTGTTCCTCTAAATAAAAATGAAATGAAATAAAATCCAAGCTAGCACAGCACAGCACAGCACAGCACAGCACAGCACGTGGAGAGCCTGCAGCCTCAGCTGCAGTTCCCTCCGATTTGTCACCCTCACACTCACAGCAGCATCATCATCATATCATCATCATCCCCTAGTCTGCTGAGACTGAGAGGCCATGGCCATGGCTTCTCTTCTCCCAGCTCCCTCCTCCCCACCTCTCACAAGCAGGCGCCATGCCGTCTCTTCTTTCACTTTCAACAACAACTCCATTTCCTACTTCAATATTGTCACTCCAACAAAACCCAATTACAAGCGCCTCAACTCAAAGCTCACCGCTTTCATCCCCAACGACCTCCTCATCCATGCCCTCAGCTCTCTGGAGGCCGCCACTCCTCTCAAACAGGCTGTTTCGCAGCTGCAAACTGGTGCGGCTTCTCTCACAGAGGGTGAGAGACTGGGGGCCTTGCTGTTGTCCTCTGTCATCTGGGTTTACTTAACCGCGAGGCCCGGTGTCCTCATTGGTGCAATTGACGCGTACGTATTTGCGCCGCTGCAGCTCGCGCTGGACAGCGTGCTCGGCAGGAGGAACTTCAAGATGACTGACTTTGTGGTGGGGGAGAAACTGGGAGAGGGCTCCTTCGGCGTTGTTTACGCCGGCGCCGTTGTGCCCAAGAATATCTCTGCCGAGGAGATGCTCAATAGGAGAGGAAAGAGGCTTAAGATTGATGACAGGTTCAAGGACAAGGTCATTTTGAAAAAGGTATATATCATTCTTACTTGTTCAAAATGCACAATATATTTTGTTTCGAAAATGATACACTGCATAATTGCAAAATTAATTAAGATGAAATTGAGACATTTTAATTTAATTAATGACAGAATATATATATGTATATATGCATTTGAGTATTTTAGTTTTGTATTTGAAAGAAGGGAATGTGAATTGTAGGTGAAAGTGGGCACAAAAGGAGCCAAGGAGTGTGGAGATTTTGAGGAGTGGTTTAATTATCGCGTATCGAGAGCTACTCCAGAATCCTGCGCCGAGTTTCTCGGTAGCTTTGTTGCAGACAGAACGGCGTCCCAGTTCACCAAGGGCGGCAAGTGGCTTGTCTGGAAATTTGAGGTGCATAATAATACTGTCTAAACTTATAGCATTTGTGAGCTTTGTACAGTCATAATTAATACTGTCTGAACTTTATAGTTATGAAATTGTTTAATGTTGATCACAAGAAATATGATAATTTTCAATTTTTGATCATGGTTAGTATGCTCAGTTTAAAATTTGGAAATTAGAATCACCCCTTGCTGTCATATTTGACACGGATATAAGAATGTTATCAGAATGTTTACCAGAATGTGGGACTGAAGTGATATCAGAATGTTTACCAGTAAAGTCTAAAGGTTTCTGTTCCATGGATCAAATGGAAGATTTATGACACTGCATAGAATATAATATTCTGTAATTTAGAGTAATTCCCTACCTTCATTTACAACAAAACATATATAGGGAGACAAAAACTTAGCCGAATACTTGAAAGGAAACTTCCCATTCAACCTGGAGGCGATAATGTTCGGTCGGGTGCTACAAGAGGACGACTCAACCAAGCGAAAAGCCTTGATAATCACACAAATTATGAGGCAGTTGATAACTTCTTTGAAGAAGATCCATGATACCGGTATCGTCCATAGAGACATAAAGCCATCCAACTTGGTTGTGACGGCAAAGGGGCAGATAAAGCTTATAGATTTTGGCGCAGCAACTGATTTGAGAATCGGTAAGAACTATGTGCCAGACCGGGGATTGTTAGACCCCGATTATTGCCCACCGGAATTGTATGTTATGCCAGAGGAGACACCAAGTCCACCTCCCGAGCCTATCGCAGCTATTCTCTCTCCTTTTATCTGGCAGGTGCTTTATATATTTCTCTCCCTCAACCTTCTACTGAATTACTAAACATTAAGAAATAAGGAAATTAAATGTGCTAAATTAATCATCTGTATGGTGTTCCATTCTTTTCATGATTTGCATCTTATATACATTCAACAAAGCAAGGTGAATCTTTTGTTGCTTGTGCAGCTTAATAGCCCCGACCTCTTTGACATGTACTCAGCTGGGATAGTGCTAATGCAAATGGCTGTGCCCACTCTTCGGTCACCGGCTTCTCTAAAAGCCTTCAACACAGAGCTGAAAGGAGCGGGTTACGATCTAAACAAATGGCGGGGGCGAACACGTCTCAGACCTGACTTAACAATTCTTGATATCGACAAAGGGAGGGGATGGGATTTGGCAACAAAGCTAATTTCACAAAGAGGGTTTTTAAGACGAGGCCGGTTATCTGCATCTGCTGCTTTACGGCATCCTTATTTTCTTCTGAGTGGCGATCAGGCAGCAGCTGTTTTGTCTAAAATAACATTGAGTAAATAGAGTTGTGTTGATAATATACGTCGTTTTTTTTTTTTCCTTTTTTCTGGTAAAAGAAAAGATGAAGAATTGAGCTAAAAGATGTAATATTTTTTGTTTGTGTTGTAAAAAGTAATATCATGAGCTATTTGGTCCCAAATCCAAACTGTCTATTTTATTATCCAGGTTATTAAGGAACCCTTGTCAACAACAAATAAGAGGGGGTTTAGTTCAGAAAGATATGATTTCTTCTTTGATACCATTTCTTGAAGCATTGCACTCATGATTCACTCAAAAAAAAAAAAGAAAGAAAAAAAGGTTCTCATGCAAAACTGCAATGCTGCAAATTCCTGTCTGGTGTCTTCGCTGCCGATGGGCTGATACACAGGCCCAGGTTCAGACTGGTACAAGGAACAAAACTTGTGTATGTGTTGAATACTATTGCCATGAGATTAATTGTCTGATTGTGTGTGGAAATAGTTGGAAGGATGTCGAAAACAGGTGGAATGGTGCAGCTCTAACAGTCAGAGATTGTTACTACCATAGCCGAGTATTGATGCCCCGGTATCAGATGTAACATTATAGGTAAGGTAATTTATTTACTTTAGGTCTCAATTTGCATTTTCCTTGGATCTAAATCCATTTTGTTTTAGGTCCAGGCACAATTTTTGTGCTGCACTTTTGAATCAGAATTACTGCAGTACAGAAAATGTGCCAATTATATTGGCCATTTGTTAATACATGCTTTCTTAAATTTGTGTGCAGAAATATTCCAGTAATATATGCCTCAAAGAAGCTGATGTCGAATCTACTTGATGGCTGGTGATGCAAATCTGTCTCTGCATATACCTGCTACCAAGGAGTTCCTACTACCAGTTGTAGAGGTATTTTTTTAACTTTCTGAAGTACCGGTGCCACATGATACTGTACATAGCTACTCTCGAGCAGTTCACTGCGCGAAATTGAACTAATAATGTATTTGGGAGAGAACAAAATTGAATACAGGCATATCAATATCAATCACTTTCCCATTATATCAAAACAATAATACAAAGAGAAATGAAGACTCTAATAGAACAAAATTTTATTTGCATTTTACAAACAAACAAATAATAACAAAGCTCTTTCAGTTGGAGTAGGCTAGAAATGAAACCCAACTAGAACCATATGAACCAAAAATAACAATAACAATAATAATAATAATAACTGTATAATACTGTAGTACTGATAATAATCATGATAATGATAATGATAAATAAAAAGAAACTTGATTGGGAACACTGCGCCTTACAAATCTCTTTTGGCTTCCTCCCATATCAAATTGGCCGACCCTAAACCCCTGCCTCTCCTTTGTTTTGGCACCACTTGTGCTATACGCTGGTGCTTCAAGAGGCCTCATTGAATATATGTGCCCAAACCACCTCGAGCAGTGCTTGACAAGCTTTTCTTCAATCGGAGCCGTCTCTTCCCTATCACGTATATTATCATTTCTAATGTGATGTGCAGATCTACAGCAGCATACACATGCCAATCTTATCTTCTTAATCTGTTGATTGATTTGTATTTTAACCATCAAAAATTCGATAAGATCTCCATTTTTTTCTGAAACTGGTCTTTGTGGGCACCCACGAGTGTATCTATTGTTATTCCTCGAAGCAAGATATAGAATGTTGGTGTTGCATCAACCCCATAAGCTGTAGCCAGTTCCTAAAGTAATAAGCAAAATCCTTTAACAAAGATTTATTAAAGGACATCAAGATTAACAGCTTGTCTGTTGTAAGTAGCTGTTAATCAGGACATATAAAATGTGGCCATAATATTGAAAACAGCATAACTTCGGCAATGAGATGACCGAATCATAGTATAACATGACTTACATCTAAGTCGTCGATATCTACTGCCAAGAAGAGAAAATGAGGGTATTTCTTTGATGCCTCGATATAAAATCGGCTGGCAGCTATGCACGGTCCACACCAGGCAGCACTAAAGCTAACTACAACCTATAAAGCAACATGTAGCTTATATTTATACTACGAAATACAACATACTGGTCAATCTTGAATCAAATTTAGGAGTATCTAAATAATAAGGAAAAGAGAGTATATATAGAAAATTTACTATTTTATTGGATTTGGTAGATTCAGATATAATCCTATCCAAACTTTCTTTATTCTTTACCACCCGTACGTTGGTGCCACTGTAGTCGATCTTCTCTTCGTCGTCACTATCATAGTATCTCTGCATCAGTGAAAGATAAATAAAAAAGGTATTAATTTCTGATAGAAGGGGAAAAAAAATGATGTTTGATACTTCATGAATATTTACACCTTCAAGAATGTATAAATTTGTTCTTAAATCCAAAAAAACTCAAGCGCTTACTCTCCAGCAGGAATTCCCCATGCCCGTGTTGGAGGAACGTATACAAGATGAAGATATTATCCTGAAAGGAACCACCACAAGAAACAAAATTAAGAAGCATAATTAAGCATGTTAGAAAACTTGATTATAAGATAGCAGCGGGATTTGCTTTTTAAAAAAGAGTTACTCAAGTATGTACTTACTTCAGTTTTCCTTTATTCTTTCAACTATCTTCGACAAAATCATGAACTACTGACCACAGCAGCATAAACTAAGGGACCAAGGTTTCCTGCAGAACAATGGATGTGCCTCCAGAATCTATCTCTAAGAAAAAAAAAATTTACAAGCATCCTGATTAGTTAATTTCTTTATTATAGGACCTAAATGAGGCACATCAGTTATATGCAAAGACAGGAATATTGTTTGTTATAGTTTAGATAACAAGGAGATAGCATGAGTCAATAGATGAACCAGATAGAGATTGTCCGAAACAGAAACTTGTTATATCTGCAGTCTGGAACCGTACATTTGTGATTATAGTAAGTAATGTCTATTAATTTACCCTGGATGTTACTAATTAAGTTTATTGGTTTTCCTGTTAACTTAAATTAGTTTCAAGATACAATATAACTATTGATTAGGTTTGACTAATTAAGTTAATTCTTCTGAATTATAATAGCATATGATAAACTAATCCTAGATGTTGCGAAATTGGTTGGTTTATCTGTTTACTTTGTTTCAAGACTCAAATTTACTCTCTGCTGGTATTGACCAATTAATTTTGTGATTTATATCGATTGCTTATAATTTGAGCTGGATGTTGATAAGTATCACTGGCTGTCTGTTTACCTTTGAAGATCCAATATACCTACCAGCTGTTAGACTTTGACTACCATCTGTGAGTTGTACTGGTCTAATTATAGGAGCAACATCCTTAACCAAATGAAGAGATTTGTTCAAAGCAATGCATACGTATAACATTAATTTTATTAGTCCATATTTAAGGCAGAAATAATCAAATTAAAGTGTTCCAAATCAGAATTTCCAGTAGTACAATAAAAAGATCTTGATTGATAGAAGGAGATTGTGACCACTGCATGACCAAACCTGATTCGGTAGGTGAACTCATATAAACATGATTTGGGTTCAATGCATGGAACTTGGAAGCAGGCATTGTACTAGAACAGAAATGAACAGAGATAAAGAGAAGAAGATTATCTAACATTGAAAAAAGGAGAGCAAAATATGACATCCTTTTTGAGTCTTTTATGTTATTATGTATCCAAATGCTGTCAGTTGGCCAACTAGCCAACCTTTTTCTGGTTCAGAGTACAATCACACAGAGATAGCACCTCATATGCACTGTACATTATAAATTTATAACAGAGCATGATTCACATTCCAAATCTGAGTCCATTTTCATACCCAGTTGTTGTTTCTTCTTACTAAAACTATATAGAGCCTAATTAATTAATCCTAACTAATGAATATTTCCATCCATCACAGTCACAGTCACAGTCACAGATGAAACCAAACAGCTAATGCGAAAGGAAATTGGTGTGTAACAAATTTTTCAGACCAAGCAAGCACTATTTATAGTCAAAGTAAGGATACAACAAACTCCAAACTGCTTGTCTTGTGTAACATTACATTATGCCTGTGAAATGGGCTCCACCTGCTCCCTTACTTGGGTTTTGTATTTTTTTTTATTTTTCAACTTGCCAGATCTTGAGCTCTTTTTTTGCCAGATCTTTGAGCTCTGAATGCATGCATAGATCTGCAATTGAATGCCGAAGATTTTTTGTTTTTCTCCGTACGGGTTTTGGCAGGCCCAACTGTTGTGCTTCAGTGTGGCCCATGCATTCCCATTTTAATTGCTGGCATGCATTATTTATGCATACACACAGACACAGCCGCGCCACAGGCTATAATAGTGTTTGTTTGTTTTGTTATACTTGAGATTGACGCATGCCTCCCCTCTTGGTTTCATACTTACTTTCATTAAATCATGCATGTATTGTGTGCTCAACTGCTTACTGTTACTGGATGGTCTGCATATGAATTATATATCTTATCGGCAGTGACACAGTGATAACAGTGTAGTGTAGGGGATTCGTGGCTGAGAATGAGATACGGGTGCGGATGCCATGAGAAAAGCAAACGCATTAAATAATAAATCTCAGCCGTCGATTGTTTACTTAGAATGATCACTACTGTTGACGTACATTAATGTCACGGTCCATTAAAATTTAAAACTCATATCAATTTCCTCGCAGAGATAAACTTTCAGCCCCTTTATGATAAGATATAATAATTTCAGCTCATGCCTTGCTTTGAGCTCGTTACTAGTACAATATAATACAAATCCAGTCGATGATATAAAATTTATCAAGTCCAATTGAACTGACAATATATAGGAGTGGCCGGTAGGAGACTAATTGGACCCCAAATTATAAAGTAATTAGTATATTATGAAATTCTAGTTTCCAACCAATGCAACTTTATTCCCAATCAGGATCGAGAAACCAACAACACAGAAAACTAATACTTACTTATTAAAGTAGTAATAAAGTGTTAAAGATTTTGTCTTAGATATTCTAATATAATCTAGAGGATGTCATTTGACAAGATCTGTCCAATTAAGACGATTCTAAATTAATCGATCGATACCACTTCATCCCTGCATGTTTGTCATTTTCTGCTATTTTTAGTGAGTGTATTATGTATGACGATTTCTTAATCAATCTTAAAATCAATCATCTAAAAGTTACTCTTAATTCATATTCAATAATAATTAATCAGTTAATCTACAATTGTTTGGTAATTTAATGCTCAAGAGATACTAATTTTTTTTAATTAAATATAATATATTATCAAGAATCAAGATAAAAATTAGAGTTGAGCAATGGTACTATTAATAATACAAATTGTGCCGTACTATTGGCTCATATCTCCAATTTCAAAATATTAATAGTCGATCTAAACCGCTCATTATGATCTTTATATACAATTTTACTTGTAAACCAAATTTTATATTTTTTAGAATTTTTTTACTATTTTTTAAGATATTTTGAAATGTCACTTATTTGGATGGCTCATAATGTTTTAAGCAAGTGACATTTCAAATTATCTTTAAAAATAGTAAAAAAATTCTAATAAAAATAAATTTTGGTTTACCAGTAAAATTGTATATGAATATCATAACGAGCAGTTTGAATTGACTATTAATATTTTAAAATTGGAAATATGAACCAATAGTATGACACAATTTGACTATTAATAGTACCATAGCTTAAAAATTATTGTGAAGTAAAGGCAGGCTCTACTGTTTACATTTTATATCAACTTGAGCAAAGATTAGCAAAATGCATAAATAACACACTTTCACTTCCAGTATCAAAATTTGAGATTATCACTAATATACTATACTTTTTTACGGTTGCAACTTGCGAGTTCAGACTTGACACCATTATTCAATTTTTTTATACACACCACAAGTAAAAGTTACATTTGAGAACCGCCCAGAGAAAAAAAAAATTGGTCAAAAATCAAAATAAACAGTGAAAGAGACAGTTAGCTGCAATTTCCCACATGCTGTCAGCATCTACCTAATATTTCAACACTTTATTTTATTTTATTTTATTTTTTTCCAATTTTTAAGTTAGCACGTGGCAGTATAAGGCCATAAAAATGCTGCAACGTTTACGTGCCCACTTACTTACCGGCCCTTTAATTCTTTTTTCCAACTCTAGAAAGTGCTCTTTTTTTTATTTTAGATTTAGATTTAGATTTAGAAAATGAAAGTGAACAGGTGCTCACATTAATTAGCAATAATAACATATCTTTCTGGAACTTCACTAGCTAGCCTCTCTTTATATCTCAAGATAAGCCAAAAAAATATATTTTCCATATATTAATTCATTCATTCCCAAAAAAACAAAAAAAATCTGAGAAACCAAAAAATATCTCAAAACTTGTTCACTCACACGCAAAGCCTTCTCAAAGGAGCGCCATTTTCTTTTCTTTTTCACTCAGCAGTACACTACACACGCGTGAACTCACAGATTTTCTTCTCATAAAATAAATGTAAAACCAAAAACCAAAAAAAAAAAAAAAAAATCAAAATTCTTCTCTCTGAACTCTTTTTAAGTCCTGACTAAAAAATAATAATAATAATAATTAATTAGATACTAATTACTAACTAGGTACTGAATAACTCTCTCAAAAAAGCCCAAAAATATTTCCAATTGGCAAATGGCAAATACCAGTCGAACAAAATTGAAACTGTACGTCTGTACCACCAGCAGTCACTAAACCGTCGCAATCCCCGGCAGCGGCAGCGGCAGCGGCAGATTGAAGAACTCGGCATCAAACTCCCCGAAGTCCTCTTCCAACCCTATGGACGGCGGCAGCGGCAAGAACATCTCCGACAAGTCCACTTGCGCCGTCAGCTCAAACCCTAACCCCAGCTCATCAAAACCCTCCATCAAGTTGAAATCCATTCCGTCCGACCTCAACACCGATGTCGGAGATGGTATTTCGGTCTTCTCGTCGGATTCTGTTACCGACGGTGTTGTTGTTGCCGTCGTTGTTGTCGATTGTTCGGAAATCTTTTCTTTTTCTTCTTTGACAGGAAAATTGGTAATGGCTTTGGGGCCGTTGATTCGGACCGCGGCCAAGTCGTACACTGTTGCCGCCTCCTCAGCCGTGTCGAAGGTGCCGAGCCAGAGCCGCTTCCCTTGAGTTGGGTCCCGAATCTCGGCCGCAAACCGGCCCCACGGCCGCCTCCTCACTCCCCGATACCTCTTGTTTCCGTCTCCTCGCGTTTCATCAGAACGCAAAACCTTGCTTATGCTCTTGGTACGCCGCTTCTCGGCCTTCTTCGGCGACTGAACTTGCATTGACTCTTGATGCAGATCGATGCATATCTCCTTGACATGCCGCCGCACGCGTGCGACCCCCTCGTCGCTCGATGAGTCGGTTGCGTCGGCGTCAGACACAAAGATTCTGACTCTTTTGCTGCGGTGAGCCGGTTTGTTATCCGTCGAAGAGCGGCTTGAGCTGAGAGAACTGGAACTCATGTTTCTTACTTTGAAGATAGCCCAATTAGCCGGAAATACTCCTATGGCTCCGACTGTGTACCGAACACAGCCAGACACAAAATTAAGCTGACGAATTGGATAACCATGAAAAAAAAGGGAGTAAGGAACAGAGAGAAAAGAGGGGAAAACAAAACAAAAGGGGAAGGGATATGAGATATGGTGTTGTGGAGATAGAATGATAGATGATAGATGATAGATGATAGGGTTTTAGATAAGGCCAGGGAGGGAGGGTTTAAAAGTGGGAATTGTTGCAAGTGAAGTGAGCAACGGAGGAGGAGAACAAACCAACAAACAAATCACTAACCACTTGACCAAAGTATACCAAACCTAACACATAAACAAAACAAACAGCTTTGAACACAAAATTATCTCTTCAATTAAATTTAACTAATTTAAATCCAAAACCCCCAATCCAATCCAATTGGGTTTATTATGAAAACAATAAAAAAGGGGACCAGAGAGAGAAGAGAAGGCAGAAGAAAGAATTAAGAGGAATTTAGAAAGGCAAAAAACGAAAGAACATTGAAGAGACGAGGGGCTGTTTCCTTATATATAAATAACTTTGGTTAAGTATCCCAAAAAAAAAAAAGAAAAAAATTAACTGGGTGCTACTCTGTAAATGCTGTGGCCCTTTTTTTACTGCTTTACCTTTTACCCCACTCGGCTACAGCTGTTGCCACTGAGCTCTGCGCTGCTGTGTAAACTGAACACTGGGTTTGCTGCATCCCCTGTACGGAGGAGGGACAGACAGACAGACACCTGCAGTGCAGTGCAGTGCAGATGATGATCATGAACATGAACTTGCCAAATTATTTTATTTTATTTTATTGCCCATCTTATGATGCACATGCATACGGCTCCGATATCAGTCTAATCCATGCCTACTTTCACGATCACATCTTCAAACGGAAAAAAATATCTTAGGAATACTTTGTTGCATGAAAATGTGAAAAATACAAGTAATAAATAGTGTTGTGACTTTTCAAAAAAAAAATAAATACTGTTGTGCCCGGGCGGGAAGGTCCGGCAGGCGACGGGGGCACAGACGAGCGGGTTGGGGGGCAAAGTCTTAAGAAGAGGCCCTTGTCCGCCCCTATGCCCGTCGGGCTAACTCAGGATCGGCAGGTAAGGGCGGGCGATGGGCGGGCACAGGTTTTATACATTTTTCAACAAAAAATTCATTTTTTTAAATCCGAAAATTCAATTAAATAATTTTTTAAAAAATGCGAAAGTTTCAAATTTTAATATACTTTTGAAACACTTTTTATTTTTAAACATTCAAATATTGTACATTTTTAAGTGTAAAAAACATTGATGGAGGGTTCGAACGGGCGCGACGGGTATTGGGATGGGCACGACGGGTATTGGGACGGGCGAGGGTGGGTATTGGGACGGGCAAGGGCGGGTGGGTATGGGCGGGTATGGACGGTCTAAAGGCACGGACATGATGGGCGAGGGGGGTGGACGGGTTTGGGGGGGCGACATCCAAAATCTATGTCCTTGCCCTTACAAAACCCGCCCCCAGACCCTAAACGGGTTTCTCCGGGTTGTGGGCCTGAGCAGGCGTCGAGCACGGGCGGACGGGCAAAGGCATCCCAGGACAGGCATTGGCACAACAACTCACACCCATCTTATATTCTAATATATTTTAAATACAAATACAAATAATGTTATTAATCCTACTTAAATTTAATATAAAATTTGCGTTGTTTTGAATATGGACATCAGTGAGGAAGTTTAAATTTGATCATTTTTTTATTTGAAAAATTGACAATTTATTTATATGATCATTTAAAGTGCTCGAAATTTATTACAGTGGATTTGAAATGGACGTGCTTCAAAAATCAAAATTGATGACGTGAATTTATTGAAATCGTGAATTAAGTAAAACGGACAAACGATAATGACGGACAGCTTTTACAGTGGGCAGTCCCGTCGTTAACTCTGTCCTACAATTACAAAATGTTAAATGAACAGTAACGGTGGCTTCGAGTTAATTGGAGCTGTATTTATTTATGGTCAAGTTTTATTGAAACATATATATCTGAGATTTGTTTCATTAAACAGTAATCACATCTCTCTACAAAATCTCTACCATTACTTTCTTTTTATGTTATCATATCTCTGCTCCTTATAATGCACGTTGGGTGTCCTGATTCTGTAACGGTTAGGATTTAATCTTGAAATTTTGGATCAAACATACACCATTGAATCAACAGTTAGATTTTCTGTGGTGATGTTTTGTGTAGAAGTCCTCAATTAGTTTCTTTTGGGGCCGCTACACATAGAGCCGCATAAACCTGTAAGGAGACACACCATTTGTGTATTTAATCAAGAGTGAGGCTATGATATAATTAATAGTACAAAGTGTTCCGTACTATGGCTCCATATTATCATTTTTAAAGTTTAATTAACCGATCCAAACCACTCAATATGATATCCGTATATAAATGTCATTGTAGACCAAAATTTATAATTTTTTGTGCTTTTTTACTATTTTTTTTAGATAATTAGAAAATGACTTTATGTAAACATTATAGACCATTCAAAAATGTGGTTTTTTATATATCAAAATATATAGTTAAAAATTCTAAAAAAAATATAAAATTTGGTATAGAACTACATTAACATATGGAGATCACATTGAGTAGTTTGGATTGATCAATTGAACTTCAAATACCATAATATGGAGCCGTATAACAACCCATTTTGTACTATTAATAGTACCATAGCCTCACTCTTTAATCCATGATTGTCTGTAATCAATTTCAAAATTAATTCCTTTAATTACGGGTTTTTGATAAGAATGACAATTGGCAAGAAAAAAGTAAGTCTTTTATATTTTGAGATTTTTTGGAATCAAACACAATGTAACAATGTTATGTTTTATATAATTCTTTACAGTATCTTTGATCATAATGGGTAAGTAAATAAAATTAATAAAAATGATATAAATACAAAATTTTGAATTTTTTTAAGGTAGGGGTACAAAATTATAATTATTAAGAAATGGGATTGGGGTATATATTTTGATATTTTTTTCTAACAAATTCACAAAATCATCTCATTTAAATTTTTTTAATTACATTTTTTTATTATAATTAATTTTAGATCATTTTTAATTTATGTGTTTAGTTGAATTGATATTTTGTGTTTTATGGTTTGATTAATGCTGTCTCCGTTGCAATGCACGGGCATCTTACTAATTATTTATTAATTATTTCTTTCCATTTGGTTTCTCTTTTTTAATCACAAATGAGTAATTGGAATAGGATAAATATAACTTGCCACAAACAATGCCCCCAAAACACCCCAATACACTTGGAAAAATTTCCAAAAATATCTCTCTTTTCAGAAAATTTTACAGAAATATCCTTTATTTGTAAGAAAATTAACAAAATTACCCTACTATGAAAATTTTTTACAAAAATAACCCTCACAATTTTACAAAAATGTACCTCCGCCCCACAAAATTTTACAAAAATAACCCTCCCCACCTATATGCCGCCTCATCATAGGGTTGTGGGGACAAAGTTGTGGTATAGTATCATTGTCCATTGGAATATATTGTCTAAATTTTGACTATTGTGAAAATATTTTATATTTAGGTTCAAAGTATATATGACTCAAATTTTATTTTGTCACAATTGAAATTTCAATTGATATTCTCAATCAATTTTTTAATTTTTTATAGAAAGATGTTAGTGGGTATTTTTTTTTGCACAATTTTTTAAATATATATGTTTGAATTTTCAGGTATAACACTAAAATGTAGATGACACTCTATGTCTCTAAAGTAGAAAATATGATACCTTCAAATTTAGAAGATACATTTAGATTTGAGTGACTTAATTTTTTTTTTTTTTTATCTTTTATCATGAAAAATGTCACAAAAATCTTATACAGGTATTTAGTTAGAGCGAGTTAACTTTTTTATCTTTTATCTAAAAAAAATATAATGTCATACATAACATCATCAATGTATGCTTGGCATAGTGGCATCTAGGGGTGTACAAAAAAACCCGCAACCCGTCCGACCCGTCCGACCCGTCCGACCCAACCCTTTTTTACCGGGTTAGAGATATTACCGGGTTGGGTTGGGTTATAATTTTGACTAACCCGTTATGCCGGGTTGGGTTACGGGTTGAGCATTTAGAAACCTGTCTGACCTGGACCCGCCCACAATTAGTTATAAATTATAATTTTATACAAATTTTCATATACGATTTATTAAAAAGATAAATAATGAGACAATAACTTAAGAATTAAGTTCTTATTTAAGATCAAGATAAATTTTTTATGATTTTTTAAGGTTAATGCTTAGTATGTCTAACTATTTTTTTGCAACTTTATATGCACGTTCTATGTTTCTAATATGAAATTTAGCAAATAAATATATAACGAGTACTCTATATATAATTCCTATTTTATGTTTAACGTTAAATTATCTATATATTACTTAAGATATCCAAAATGTATTATCATTAATTTATAAATCACCATTAACATGTTTCAATATTATACAAAAAGTAAAAATTATATGATTAATAATTTAACCGAAACTATAACCCGTTTAACCCGCGTAACCTGTACAACCCGCAAAAACCCGTACATAAAAAAATTGTCGGGTTGGGTTGGGTTACGGGTGGGTTGAGTAACAATATTTTATAACTCGGTATAACCGAGTTGGGTTTAAATGTTGATAAAAAAACGCTAACCCGCCCGTTGTACATCCCCAGTGGCATCTGAAAATGTATGTATGAAAAAAAAAGAAAAAAGAAAAGAAAATGTATGTCTAGCATCCGGAGACAACCTCTCGAGCCTCAAAGAGTCAAGGAATTGGGGAACGCTAGCTTTTAATGGAAGGAATTAAGCCACCCAGGTCTACCCTCAGGCCTCAGCTCTACTACTACTATGGAATGAATGAATCATCGTTATTATTATCTCCATACCAGATTAGTTATCTGAGAGTCTGCAGAGTGGGTCCCGGTGACAGCGACGGTAATTACAGGACAAAGACTGTGAATGTCACGTGCGCCACCCGCTGGACTTCTGAATTCTTATGCTGTCCCAGCCCCGGCCCCGGCCAATTCATTCCATTGAATATTGATTGTGTCGGCAGTGGAAGTGAAACTGGTAAAGATAATATATAACTTGAAGTTGAGAAATGCGTTGCATGCAAAAAATACCATTTTCTTACTCATTAATTACTGTGCTAGTATGCTTTTTTTTTTGGGAAAAAAAGGTCAAAGAAAAAAAAAAGAATTTTTTTATGGCTTAATATCATATATGCTCTTTAAGTCTTTCTTTGTTTCATATTTACCCTTCTACTCTTTAATATATCAAATATCCTCTTCAACTCTTTAAAACCTATCATATTTACCCATTAAGTCTTATTATATCATATTTATCTCTAAACTCTTCACGATCTATCATATTTACCAGCTAATCCCCTAAACTACGTATGTTAATGGGGGTGGCAGATTGTCGAGTTGAGTCGGGTTAGGGTTCGGGTCAGGTCAGTTTGACCAAATAGAAATGTTAGATCAGGTATCGGGTTGACGGTTGTCGACATTTTTTCGGGTTTGGTCGGGTATCGAGTTGATGTTTGCCGGCATTTTTTCGGGTCGGGTTGGGTCCGGTTCGGGTCGGGTCGAGTAGGGTGGGTGTTTCGGGTCTGGTCAAATTTTGCACCTCTATCCCGGGTCATCTCGGGTTTCGGGTCGGGTCGGGTTTGGGTCAGTCTGACTTTCCCTAAAACGGGGGTCGGGTTCGGGTCCGGGTCGGGTAGGTTTATCAGATCGGATCAGATCAGATTTTGCCACCTCTAGTAAATATGATAGGTTTTGAAGAATTGAAGGGGATATTTGATATATTAAAGAGTAGAGGGGTAAATATGAAATGAAGGAAGAAGACTAGAGAAGTGATATACGTATACTATAACAATTATTATAAACTTAATTTATTTAAGCTTAATGAGCTAGTATTTGTCCTAATGATTTCTATTATTCAACTTATTTTGTATATAAATTTGTTATAAATACTATAAGAAAAATAATCTCTACATGCTTTTGTAAAACACTATTTAATGATTCTGCAACGGAATTGGTGAACCAGTGAGTTCACTTTCTTCAAAAAAAAAAAAATATAAGAAAAATAATAAGGTCATTATTAAATGAAATGCTAATTATTAATTACATAAATAAAGTTGATATTCAACAATATTAAAATTTTTTTTTCAATAGTATCTTCTGGGTATTTTCCTTAAAATTATTTCCAATATCCTGCGATTCCTCCTGGTTCCTTCTCTGAAAGAGAAAGAAAACCATTATTTTTCATATATCAAGATACAAAGAAAATTATAATAATAATGCGAAAATGAATATTTACCAATTACCAATGGACGTGACATAAATAAGTATGGATTTTCAAAATCAGCTATTTAATTTTAGAGACTATAAATTGGTGATGTAATTCGGCATTTGACTGGAACCATATATATATTTCCAACTTCCAAAGCAAACGACAAGCCTATTGAAAAGGAAATTAATGTGATGCAGCATTCATGTCGTCGCCTAAAGTGACATTTATATGTGATCAATGTTTTCACGTCTTTTAAAATTCCAGCGTTCGTAGTCTTTTGTTGAAACAACGGAGAAAAAAAATGGAGTGTTGTCTTCGTTAATTAATTATATGAAGTATGAAGTGAGCTTGTTAGCCGCCTTTATAGAGGAAGTCGTATTTAGTTTGCCACTAGGTCCCCCATGCTTTCGACTTGAAATCTCTAATTACTGTTTTGATCAAAGTCGCATTTAATTTAATAATGCATGCTTAAATCCGGACTAATGTGATTAGAGATGGAATAATTAATTTGGGATCTTGGAATCTCAATATATATCTATATCTAAATATAAAATATAATTAAGAAAGCCAAGACTTAACACTTTTGAAAAAAAATTAAATATTAACCCACTGATTTCATTAAAATCATTAAAATAGCAAATTAATATGATTTTTTGACAAAACAAAACGTATCATAATTTTGAAGCTTAACAAAAAAAAAAAAATGCATGGCATGTCTTATATCATTCATCCACATGAAAAATTGATGAACTTTAAGCACAAGTTATGTAATTGATCAAATTATAATATTTACAAATATCCATATTTGATAGAAGAGAAGGGATCAAATGACTACAAGTTTTGATTCCTATCGGTAACTATGATATTAAATCTCAAATAACCACATTTTAAGCTCTTATATAATAATTAATAATTAATTGATGAAATGTTCTTTATACATCATATTTGATTTTATTTATAATATAATATGTGGACTAAGTACTTGGGACTCAAAGTCAAGTTTAGTCAACATTGTACTTATGAATGCTTGATAATTGAGGGGACACGGATTTTTATCCGCTGCCGTAGTTTGTGATGGCAACACGCTGCCATAGTTTTTATGACAGATGGATCCCACAAAAAACCTCTCTATGATTCAAAGAATCTTGAACCGTCCAAACTAATTTGGACCGTTTAGATCAGTTATGACAGTTTGCTGCCATCACAATAATGGTAGCAGATTCTCATCCGAGGGACACTGGTAAATTCTAACCTTTCTCTGTCGGTATGGCAAGTGTCCGTCACAGAAAGGGGAGGGCAAATTTGTTGATCACTCCTCCGTTCCTTTCTTTGGGACGTTCCTTGCCCTTGGCCTGGCTACGATGAATAAAATTAGTCATTACTGTAAATGTAAACGCCGAATAGTTATTTTTCTTCCCTTCACTAGACAGTAGTAGACGGACACTAGTTCACTTTGACTTTGTATGGACTGGTGATATGATAATATTCTATGTTTTTGCACAATCACAACCTTTTCCTTTTTTCTTCAGAGTGAAAAGGAAAAGGGAAAGGAAAAGGGAACCTAACTAAAAAGGTTGTAATTGCTGCGTCAATGTGAAGCTATCTTATATTATGTTCCTCACTTCCTTTCCTTTCCATCCTCCCATCCATGATCCATCCCATTCCCATTCCCATGTTATGGCGCTGCTACCAATCCCCAATTATATGATATCTTGCATTGGGACATCACATGCTATTCTGCTAGCAGGGTTAGCATACAGAAAACTGAACCAGATGCATGCCATGACCATCTACAGCGTGTTACTGTGTGAGGCCTTGTTTCTATCAAGTTGTAATAAAATGGTCCAATTAAGCCCAGTTAGACTGATTGTTTAAGGTAGCTATACAGTACTGGATCTTAGAAAGATGTACGAGTATTTTGGGCATACGGTATATATTATTTTTCTTTGGGCCTTCAATCTATCCTTATAAAATGTGCGCCATTTATTTGATGCTCAGAATGTAGAATTCTGAAAAGTTCGTTAACATACTATTTAATGCACCTTTTTACTTAATTTAATTATTTCAAAGAGTCTCATGATAAAATATAGAGAGATTATTAACATTGATGATTTCTTCACATCAAAGGTACTTTTTTGCATAAAGATAATGCAAATTCATTGGATCAGAACGAATAGAACTGTAAACAACTTACTGTTGTTACTTTCATATACATAATCTTTCTTTATAGACAGAAGTTTGTTTATGTATGTGGTTTAAAAAACAATTAAGACCTGAATAGGCTGCTGTATAATGTATATTGTAGAGCATTTTCATGCGCACTTATAATTCAATTGCAAATCAGGTTTGACGATCATTACATCAATTGCAAGGATGTAATGAGGTTGAGGAGATTGATAAAATTGAAATTTGGACAAAAGTTAACATCCTAATATGGTTGATAAATTACGGTAAAGGAGCAGCATTTGCAGTATGAAAAATTCAAAATGCTGAGAAAGTATAACTAAAATAAAAGAGATTATAATTAAGTTTATAGAACATAAGTCGGGCTGCTGCAGGAGTGAAATAAATCCTGTTGTCTTAACTAATAAAAATAAATCTCTTTGTTGCACATCGGCATATCTTTATATCTTCATCTATCTAGCCGTCAAATATATTCTGAATTTCATATAAATCTAGTTCTTGGGTTTGCGTAGCATTTGTCTGGGCTTTTTGCCATTTCAAATATGTTGAGACCTTGTTTATTAATCAATCTTCCCTCCTTACAATCTAACCCAAAAGAAACTCAAAACTCTCATGGCTCAACTTTCTTTTTTGTATATGTTAAACAACAATTGTCCTGAAAATGCACACATATGACCTTTTCAAATTCAAAAAGCAAGGCAGTACAACATTGAAAGCACCATCCATGAACTAAATTCAACAAATCAATTGAAAAACTCTATCACAATGCTAATCCTTAGGACCTTATCCATTCTAGTGAGATAAAATAAGCAAAAAAAAAAAAAAAAATGATCAATGAAAAGAAAACCACAACACACGTAGGCGAGCAATTGATCGCCATGTACAAAGCAACATCATAAGTGAAACAAACCTACAATTCTTTTCTTTACCGAGCTAACACCTAACGAACGGCTAGTTGTCAATTTTATTAAAAGCCTTGCGCACCGCTACTCTCTGCCATGCCCCTCTCTTCTGACGAGGGACGGTTCTCAGAGTCAGAGTTCCGTATATCCTCTATCATCCTGATTACCTCCTCCATTTTGGGCCGTTGATCTGGCATTGATGCCACACATGCCATTGCAATCTGGAGCATCCGTACCATCTCATCCTCTATATTCGGATGCCGCAAAAGTTCAACATCAAACACCTCAGCAGTCCACTCTTCCCTCACTACTGAATGTACCCACTTAGGCAAATCTACTGCTTCGTCCCGTGTTGGTGATTTCAGTGGCGCCTTTCCGGTCAAAAGTTCAAGTACGAAAACACCGAAGCTATACACATCTGATTTCTGTGTTTGCTTCTTTGTCTCAATGGCCTCGGGGGCCCGGTACCCAACAAGGCGAATGGGCCCCAAGGGGACATTCATGAGCTGCGCTAGACCAAACTCAGAAGCCAGGGCATCAAGCTCAGGTGAAAGGAGCATGTTTGAGGATTTTATGTTGCCATGGATGAATTTGCCCCCACCCTCAGAGTGAATGTGTGCAATACCCCGTGCTGCCCCAAGACAGATCTTAATCCTTGCTTCCCAGTCCAAGGGTTCTCTTCCGGTTGCTCTACTCCCTGAATGGAGGAAATTATATATGATATGGATGTAAGAAGACGTAGGAATCAACTATATGCAGGATAATTTTGTTATATATTTCGAGATTTAGTGAGTGTTATTCAGTTCAGTAGTTAGTAAAATATTTTTATATTGAATATACACAATTATGGCTAAAGGAGGTACCAAGCTAGCATATGACCGTACCAGTTAGGTACAAGCATATGTTATCCTCACACAACACATTGTAACATTGGTGCAGAATCGGGTAGTGAACTAAGCTGATCTGTAACTTTTACTTCTGTTTGATTCATTACCATTTTGTAATCCTAATTGTTTTAACATGTTTCTTCCATTTCCATTCATAGGATAAAGATCATAAAAATAAGACTTACCATGCAATGCAGCAGCGACACTGCCGTTGGCCACATAATCATAAACAAGAAGTTTCTCATCCTTAGAATAATAATATGCACGGAGAGGTACCACATTCTGGTGCTGCCCAACCCGACCTATAATCTCCATTTGTTGCTCAAAATCTTTCTTACTTACGACCACCTCTTTCAACCTCTTGACAACGACAGTGGTGCCATCCTCCAATACTGCTTTATAAGTGGTGCCATAGCTTCCCTTCCCAAGCACCTCTGCTGAGGCCCGCAAAAGATCCTCAAGGTCAAAATTGAATGAACATCCCTCAAAGAATACTAACTTGTTTCTCTCAGCCTCTTGCATTCCACTACTATATTCCTCTTTTGGCTTGTCAGCTCGGCCAGCACGACCTCCTCCTGAAGTAGACTTCCCTTTTGATTCAGCACTTGTATCACCATTTTCCTTACGGCCTCTACGCCTTAGCAAGCACACCAGTAGGATAATTATTAAAATTATGAGAATGGTCCCTGCTACAGCTGCAATAGCAATTATGGTACCACGACTTAGTTTCTCCCAGAAGTTTTTCTTTGGTTTTGCAGGTGCAGTAGGAGGTGATACTGGCGTAGGAGAAGGGGCTGTACCGGAACAAGGTGTTAAAGGGAGGCCGCATAAAAATGGGTTGCCAAGGAAGGAGTCGACCGGAAAGGTGCTAAGAGCCTCTGGTATGGGTCCACTTAAGTTATTATTACTCAAATTCAAATGCCTTAATTTTCGCAATTCTAGTTCTGGTATCTGTCCCGAGAGAGAATTATTTTGCAGGTACAGAGCTGTCAGCTGGGTCAGATTCTTAACACTCTCTGGTATTTCCCCTGTAAATGTGTTATATGATAAATCCAGAAATCTCAGACTTGCGGTGAGAGATGTTGGTATAATTCCTGATAAATTGTTATGCTGTAGGAATAGAGAATGCAAAGAAGGGATGGATGACACGTCAGGTGGCAGGTCAACAGTCAACCGATTTGACCTGAGGCTAAGTACCTCCAATGCATCAAGTTTACCAAGTGTATTGGCCGGTAATATACCAAACAAACCAACCCCTGGTAGACGAAGAGTTGCAACTCTTGTACCATCTGGTGTGCAGGTGATGCCTACCCACTCTGTACAGACAGAAGTTGAAGCAGTCCAATTCAGTTTGGGGCCATGAGGTATCGACGCTGCGAATGCGAGTAGAGCTTGTTTGTCAGCATCTAGGTCAGCGAGTGTTTGTTGAAGAAATGGAGCAATTAAAAGAATCGATAGGGCTATTTTGAGAAGAAGAGTTTGGTCCATTAGCAGCCGCAGCATTGTAGTATCGCTTGTTGGAAGAAAGTATCTGTTTCATTTGAATAGGAAAACATGTGGTCAGAAATTCAGAGAACAATTTACAATTTTCAGAACAATTGTGAAATGCAGGAAACAAGAACAAAGGTGATGGTTATCTTTAGCCAAAGAAAAAGGTAAAGAAGAACTTGACAAAGAGCTGAACAAAAAAAGTTAGTTGGCTGTACTACGTTGTCAAAATTACAAAACCCAAACTTAGAGAGGCTATATAAAAAAGAAAAACCCTGAAGTTAAGCACCACCCATGAACCACTAGGCACCTATTACCTACTATCCTGACGTTTAAAAGTTGATATGATTCAACACAAGCACAGTTGCAGGTTACTTGCTAGCTAACCCTAATAAAATTACTAGAATTATTAAATACTTAATAATGTAGTATAACGAGAAATAATCACATGGATCTATTTGTCACTTTCTTACCTCACAATAGTTAATATATGTTCAATGGCCTATTATTAATTGCAGTAACTTCCAAAACAAACAATTATCTATTACTTCCATTCTTGATGCAGTTGGCTGGGTATTGCTATTTGCAATTGAAAAGAAAAAGGTACCTTGCCACTAGAGATGCAACGCCTTCATAGAAAATGAAAGGTTAAAAGAAACCCAGGCTATGATTTAAAGTATACATGATGGACTGGACATAGATAAGGATAAAAGAACAAAAGCAACCAACAAGAACTTTTCAGAAAGGAAAAATATAATATTCCATGTGGTTAAGAACTAAACTGAGGCTACATTATTGATTACCAATATAATATATGAGAACCAACAATCTATAGAAAGTATATTCCTAAACGGCCTAACCTTCCTTGAGCTCTCAGAATAAGTAATAATAGTGAGTGACTCAAAATAGTGTTTCCCAAATTTTTACTTATAAGAATTCTCTAATTTAGCATACCCAACAAACAAATGTAATAAATAAAACTAAAAACAAGGAAGAAAAGGGGAAAGAGATGGAAGCAGCATTAAGGGCAATGTGGCATGGTGGGGACTTGTTTAGTTAATGGTGGTAACATGTGCCAGACTGGAACATAAATACATACACACTAATGAACACCCATTACAGTACATGAATGAATAGAAGACAGTGAAGACACTCGTTTTCATCTACCGCCATCTCAGTAATTCAATATACTGGAATTACAGTTCCAGATCTATAAATAAATTAATACTTTCTAATGGGCATTATTTAATTTTAGTACCAAAACGACCATCCAAACAAAGCAAAAAAAATTCAAAAATAATGTTAAAATAATAAATGTAATTAGTCAATTTATAAAATTGAGAGAAAAACCAGCTTAATTGGCTGGCATTTAATGTAGCTAAATTAAATAAAACCAACAATATTTTGACAGTTAAATTCATTAATTGTAACCCTGAGCTTTGAATTAACAGCGATCCACAAATCCACTTAACCAATCTGCAGTTCAAACGAAGATGACAGTTCTAAGTCACACTCCAGTAAACTAAAACAGCACAAAAAAACCAAGGCAGAATCCGGCGTACCTGAGAATTTACCAGACAGCTGCTCGCATCTCATGTCAATTGGGGAGCATTCCTCCAGAGTCTGTTAGTCCCCAAAACCCCTCTCTTCTCCTCCACACTCAAAATTTGGTCATAAGGACCTCCACATTCTCAGGAAATTGACACAAAGAGGGAGAAATCTCTTGAAATCACTGTCCTTGGACCCCATTCACCTCTCGATCGTCCCCAATTATAGCAGAGTAAGCTCAAACCATAGCTCAGACAGACAGACAGACAGCAGATCAGTAGAAGGAAGTATGTATCTAGCAGTTGAAATTTGTACCACAAAATCGAGCTATGGAGAGCACAAAAGCTGAGGAAAGAAAGAGAGAGGAGAGAAGGAATGAGGTGCTAAAAGTTCACTGGAGAGGAAGAATTTATAATATTTATAATTTATTCATTCAACCGGAACAAGTTCGTTTGCTTAGTGCTTGGAGAGGGGAGATTACGGAAGTGCCCTCGCACTTCACTTCAGTAATGGGGAGATTCTGGTAAATGGACTTGGGCAGTGGCAGTGGCAGTGGCAGTGGCAGTGGCAGTGGGTAATTGATGATATGAAGATTTAAAATGCTTACTTAATTACATTACATAATGATAATGCGATGCGATGCGATGCGATGCGATGCCTAAGGTAAAAGTAAAAAGTGAAAAGCTCTAAAACTAGGAAAACGATGGACGACTGACATCAGAGCCGTTTGTTTTTTGCAACGGATCAGATTTGGACGGTGGTCAGTAGGGACTGGGGAGTTACAAACAGTACTGGCGTATATGTCTTATATGTATGTACTTATGTGTGTGAAGTGAAGTTGCCTTGTTCCTGTTCACTGTTCAGTGTTCACGTATCATCATCATCATCGTATCATAGTGAAGTGAATCAATCTGATATATAATATTGCTTATTTATTTTAATTAAGAGATGGAATATTGACTTTCTCATAACAGTACCTACAGTCACAGTTACAGTCAGTCACATCGTGTTACAATATATATGTGTGTGTGTGTATACAGATTAACGTCTACGGACATAAGCTTATATATGTCTCCGATTATTCTTTCCAACGAAAATTAATTCATGTGCATGGCTTAATTTCTAATCATAATTTTAAGAGCATCGTGCATGGAATTCTCCATGTTTTTAATACTAGTAATAAGAGCTAGCTAATGTTCAAACCGAATAATTAAGTCACTGTCATGACTCAAGTGTTGCCTATATACTGATGCCATTAATCAAATTAAACGCAGCTAGCTAGCTATTAATTAGCTAACATGAATATAGTTAAAAAAAAAAGCTAACATGAATTAATTAAGTCAAGCATTAATTAATATTTACAAAAACAAAGTAAAATTACTAAAAGATGCTAACTGTCCCCCACGAAAAATCTCCCTTAAATGTCCCCTGCGCACATACCCCCGTCCCCGTTAACTATGAACACCATACACCATTTGATATGAACACTCGTACAGAACCAGTATGAACACCAAATTTTAGTGCGGATGACCACCACCATAAACAGAATCTTCGTCCCCGTGCTAACCTTTAGTGCGTTGAATTTCATCACGTGCTGAAATTGAATTGAACATGTGCTTAAATTATTTTTTGCATGCCAAAAATTTTTCTCACGATTTCCATCGTTCATACCGGTCCCGCCTTCTACTGCGTGGTGTATATAGAGCTTCCAGAGGGTATTCAGACTGAATGTATCGTGGTGTTCATACCACTTGCCAATTGGTATTCATACCAGTCCCACCTACTGCGTTGGTTTCAAGCTTCCAGAGGGTATTCAGACTGAATGTTCGTGGTGTTCATACCACTTGCCACCTGGTATTCATACCGGTTCCACCTTCTACTGCGTTGGTTTCAGGCTTCCAGAGGGTATTCAAACTGAATGTATAATATCCTTGTTTCTTCAATACGCCTCCTAAATTCTAATTCACGCCTACAATCCCAATCAACCTTTCACACTACCGACCTGCAGCCTCTCTGCTTCTCTCCTTTTCTTCATTTTGTTCAACCCCCCAACCAAAGGCAAACATATTAATAAGCACATTATTTCTTCGTCCCATATCTGTGGGCACAAAGTAGATAATCCGGGCTCACAAGGAGGCGCTGCGATGGTCGGGCACAGCGAGGCACGATGATAGCCGGCTCAGTGAGGCTCGGTGACGGCCGGCTCAGCGAGGCGCACGAAGGCCGGGCTTGCAAGGATCGGCTACGGCCCGGCACAGCGATGCACGACGACGGCCGGGCATAGTGACGGATAAGAGCCTCGCCGAAGGAGGCGTGACGGAGAAGAGCAGAAATGAAGAAGACGATCAAAATTAAAGATCGAAAGCAGATCAAAACAGAAATAAATTCGATTTAAAATCCTGGACAGTTTAGGAAATAATTGATATCGGATGGAATTTGCCAATTTGGGAAAGATTCTGATGACGTCAGCGGAATCTGGGCGGGGACAGTTAGAGGGGACACTTACGCGGGGACATGAAGAATATCTCTTAATATTAATATATACACTTTCAAAATGTCATCTTATACCTCGGATAGCCAGTCGGATCCATGGTTACATATGTATTGGTGGATATAGATTTCTGAGTTCTACATAAAAATTTCTAAATCCAAATAATTATCCAAGGCCATATATATTTTCAAGAGTACTGAGGCTATCATACTATTAATAGTACAAAATGTTCCGTACTAGGGCTTAATATTATCATTTTTAAAGTTTAATTAACCGATTCAAACTGCTCAATATGATCTCCATATGTTAATGTAGTTAGACCAAATTTTATATTTTTAGAAATTTTTAACTATATATTTTGATATATAAAAAACTACATTTTTGAATGGTCTATAATATTTACATTAAGTCATTTTCTAATTATCTAAAAAATAGTAAAAAAGCACAAAAAATTATAAATTTTGGTCTACAATGACATTTATATATGGAAATCATATTGAGCGGTTTGGATCTGTTACTTAAACTTTTAAAATGATAACATGGAGCCATAGTACAGGACAATTTGTACAATTAATAGTACCATAGCCTCACTCTATTTTTAATATTATTTGTATCTACTTCAGAACGAAAATCACATCAATAATTTATTTATCCGCCGTTATCTGAATATGAATTCTTAATTATTCACCAAATAACTGAAAGGCCGAATCCCGATACCAAGAAATAATATCCAATGTGTTTACACTAAATAATTGATATTGCATCTTTTCATCTTTGTTTTTTTTTTTTTGGGTAAATTGAGATCGTTTAATCATATTGTCAAAATCCAGGGTTGGGGATGCATCAATTCGTTTCTGTAGGGAGGAGACGAGGGTGTTTGAATCCTACTAAGCATTAATTGCAAGGAAGCTAAAAGTTTTAAGTTTACATTTGTAAAATTTGTTCGTTTAAAATAGAACCATGCATATATTTTTATTTACTTGATTTTACATTTTCTCTGGTTTTATCGTAAAGCTAATTTATTTATTGAATTATGTATACTCATGAGTTTTTTTTACTGAGCACAGTCATACATGTTGTTCATGTATTTTGATATTTTTTTCCTCCTTTTTTTTAAACTTCATGTTGCTAGATCTTTCTTATACATGCAAAACTAATGATCTTAATTTGTTAATTCAACGGGTTGTTCAGAATCATCAGATTATTTTTTTTCCCTTTAAAACTACTGAACTGTTGAGGTTCGATAAAATAAAATATTTTTTGTGGATATTAAAAATTAAGTGACATGATCTCATCTTTATCCAAAAAAAAAAAAAAAAAAAAAAAAAAAACGAAACTGATATGAGAATACAATAATACATATACATTATCCCCTACTTATTTTTTTATAAATATGACAGTATGACGGCATGGTCCGACAATTTGACATCACAAAATTAAGAACCTAGCTAAATATATGTATAGTTATATACCTAATCCACGAATTAATCCAATAAAGTTTCTAATCTAATTAAGTTTCTAGTTGCATCCGTGGTCCATAAGAAAGCACTAATTAATATTCATGATTCACTCGGTCACTCCCTCCCTAAATTCAGATAATGCACTACAACTATTGCTCAGCTCAGCTCATGGCTTTACATTTCATGTGTTGCAGACAGTATTCAAATTTGATGGGTCCCTTCCCTTGAGTAATTTAAGTACTTTGTAAAACCAGCCACCACACCAGGTCAGGCTACGATAAAAGTTCACATCTTGTAGCTCGTTCCTGCTTGCTGCTTAATTGCTATATATGGTTTGAGGTCGAGTTTGATATAGCTTGATTCGATTAATTTTTTATTAACTCGTGTTTGATTTAATTTGGCTCGATTATTTTTTTTTTAATTTGATTTGGACATGATTTGTAACAGTTCGACATATAGTAATTTTTACATACTTTGAATTATTTTGTCTAAATTGTTTATAATAATATACTTATTTTATTATATAATTAATAAAACATGCTTATTTTATTGTTAAATAAAAAATAACAAAATTTGTCAAACATAATTTTTTATTAATTAATAAAATAAATAATTATCGGAAAAGGAAAAATATTATACTTATTATTATTATTTTTTTTGAAAAAAAGGCTATTGAGCCCATTCATTAATAATTATAGAAACCAAATCATTACAACCACTGAGTTCATTCAGACCACCAAAATATTATACTTATTTTAGTTTTATTTATATGTGGTAATATGAAAAATAAATATAAAATTATATAACAATTGATTAGCTTCACTTGGATTCAGTTGATGTTCGATTTAGATCAAATATAATTCAATATGATCCGATTCCATTCATTTGCAGCTAGCCCCATTGGCAACTCGCGGTATATTTGGGAATTGGCGATTTGTAACATGAAACCAAATGGAATCTCGTGGCACAGGGTCAGGGTATCATCACTCGTCACTCATTACTCATTAGTATAGTCATGCCTTCTAATCTATTTTGCTCAGCATAGATAATTAATTATAATCTTTCAAATTTGCAATTTAATTCTCGTGCATGGAATTATGCAAGAAATAAAAAAGGAATTAAAGTTGGTAAATTATAAGCGCTAGCTCGATCTCCATACTACGTTGAGATAATTAATTAAACATCGAAAGAGTGAAATTAAATATAAATTTGAACGAGATTAATTAATTTCAAATATCAAATCGAAGATTCAATTTGATCATATTTTACAATTAGTTTAAGTCTAACGCTTCTTTTAATTTAATCTTGAGACCAACAATTTCATAGAACAATGTGTGAAACTTTGAATGACTTGTGGCAGTACTTTATTTATTTTTCTATGTTTCCTCCAGTAAATAACCTCGCTCGAATTGAACAGAATATATATTCAAAAAGTCAACTTTGTAGCTAGTCATCGCAAACCTATATTTTTCTTCCTTCCCTTCCAACCGAAGACATAAAATTATTTGTTTATGTACTGGATCTGCAACTCTAGCTAGGACAAGTTAAATAAAGATCAACAATTATATAATTTGCATCGAATGTGGATATATCATGCCTGGCACATAAATTCTAAACGGCACGTTAGGACTTAAAAACGTTATAATTAATATTTTCTAGTTGCAGGACTGCAAATTTTTTTCCCTAAAAATTAAACAATTATTAAGACTGAAGAGTAATAGCTAGTATCCACTCTTTTATTTATATACCGGTCCACCGTAATTTAAATGAACAAATATCATTTTTTAGTAAACATTTATAGCTTTCCGATTAATATAATAGATATCATTTTCCAGTGAACGGATACATTATGGTTTTCAATAAATATTTATGCAATTGTGGTAAGCACGTGGGTGCACGTGGTGTGTCAGAATTGTGAGAGAGGTGGGTGACCTATTTTATAGGGTGGACTCTACATATTTCTCAATTATTAATTATTATCAATTCCAATAAATGAATAGCAGGTGGTTCGATAATTAATCTTACCGAATCGAATTGTTTATGTGTTTCTATATGACCTACTTTTGATCATGAATTCATGATTAATTCATGAGAGATCGAGACGTGTGAAGGAGCCGTTTGGGCATTTGGTGTGCGTAGATAATGCGTGGAAATAGTTTGTTAGTTCACGCGGGTTTTACAGTTTTTAAGCTAATTTTTATTTTATTTTATTTTTTTTTGTTGGGTTTGAGACATTTGAGTTGATTAAGGATTGTTAATTTTCGTATTAATTTCCGGAAATTATAAAGAAGATGATTTTAACTTCTAAGTTTAATTAATTTTAAGAAAATATAGAAATATTGCATGCATGATAACTATATATTGATCTGAAAGTAATATATATAGTAAAACTAGCGTGCTCCTAAGAGCACGGAGGCCTCCCGTGCTCCTAACTCAAAAATCATACTAAATCATCACGAAATTTTGATTTATGATTTTCATTAAATTCTTTATATCAAAATCTCCTATCATGCAAAAATTTTCTATTTTTTGAGTTTTCTAAGTATATGTTTTGGAATTTTTTAGGATTGCATCAAAATAATAATAAAATAATGTATAAAATTATGTCATCTTTAAAAAATCCAAAACAAATACTTAGAAAACTGAAAAAATGGAAAATTTTTGTATCCTAGGAGATGTTGATATAAAGAATTTAATGAAAATCATAAATCAAAATTTTGTGATGGTTTAATATGATTTTTGAGTTAGGAGTACGGGAGGCCTCCGTGCTCGCTAGTTTTACTCTATATATATATATATATATTTGTTATTGGTACTGTATTTGTTTGAGAATTCTTCTTGTCATTAATTATATTTTATAGCACCTTGAATATATTTAATCAGTACTCTTTCGGGCTTCGGAATCCGAGTAAATCTCAAATAGGGTACTTATATATGTTATATACATGCATATTTTACCTTGTACCCATAAATCTCCTATTAAATTTAATTATTTCGGCTTACAATTAATATACGGCAACAAATAAAATTACAAGAACAAATGCCTGATATATATAAGTTTCTCTACAAATATTAGATGTCTTTTTTTTTCGCACATGCTTATGATCAGTAACACAATGACAGGTTGTGTATTTGGTCTTTTCACTTGTTGCATTGCATATGTTGGAATTAAGGATAAAGAATTTGACAGCATTTTCTATTCCTGGAGCAGTCATCGTCATGTGCACAACTGAACGAACAGCAATTGAACCTCAAACACACTGACACATATTATTAATTAATTATTATTCCTTTTATTATCAACTAGCTAGTCTAAGTAAACAGTGAATTTAATTTTTCCTAATTAATTATGTCTATGTCGCATTAAGTAACCAAGCAAGAACTACAGTACTGTATTTTTCTCTTGTTAGTACCAGTTTTTTGGCACTTCTTTTGTAGTATTGTAATTCAAACTCAGTTTCAATGAAACTGATGGAGTCATCCACTGCTATTCACAAAAAAAAAAAAAAAAGTAACCAAGCAACGTGCATGCATTTAAGTGATAAATATATAAACTTGCTAATTTTCATATTTCTCCTTGCTATTTATTATGAATGAAGTACAAACATAAATTCTTTGACCATTACAGAAGTAACAGAACTGTGATAATATCTGAAAAGAGAAATTAACAGAATAAGTAAGTAATTATGTAGGAACTAAGGAAAAGCTGTATTCATAATTATATTAATGATGTGAGTACGTTTTAAATGTAGGCGCATTAATAAATAATAATATGAAATGATGATATATACAGCTAGCTAGCTCACTAATTATTATCTCCAATTGAATGACGTCTGACGAGTTAGGTGTATCCATTCCTATATATATATATATATATATATATTATTAATTCAATAACTCTCATTGGTCAGAATATATGTTCTTAATTATAGTTACTTGCCTTCCTAGCTATTGTTTAATATTTCACATATACTATATTGCTATATTGTTCAACTACTTTTATGGCATACTTATAAAATTAATTAATATATCCCAATTGCAATTTCCATGTCTGCATATATATGTTTCAATCATTTGGTACAATGTAGGATATTTGTCACAACAGACTTCATTCAAAATACAGTGAGTATTCTTAAATGTCAAATTAATGTTTACTGTTATACAAGTGATTACTACAGAATATATATAGAGTAATGTGAAAGCTGTTCAGTTAATTTCTCGCTAGTATTGTATTAATTAACATGACAACTAATGTTTAGGCTCTGTTTTTAGATTTATCTTATTAAACATGTTTGCAAAATCAAATTAATTAATAGGTGATTTAAGTCTGTCAGCTAATTCTAAAATCAGATATTAATTGTTGCAAGGAGCTAGCTAGGCGTTGATGTACACACTACCACAGAGATGGGCATTAGCAACCCCAACTTAGCAACTGTTTTCAAGAAAACCGTTGGTGAAAAGTGGCAGTGGCATTTTGGAAATTTAATTAAACATATCAGCAACGGTTTATCAGAAGGAACAGTTGGTAAAGACAACCCCGAAATCTGAGAAAGAATCAACAACTGTTCCTTTAAAAAACAGTTGGGAAAGGCATATCATTCCCAACTGTTCCTTAAGAAGAAACAGTTGTTGATTCATGTGCAAGAGTTAACAACGGTTCTCTACATAAAACCATTGGAAAAGGTGGAGCATTCACAATGGATTATAAAACACAAACCGTTGTTGATTATTGGTAACATAAAATATTCCTGTGCGAGAATTAACAACGGTTCACTATTAAAAACCGTTGGTAAAGGGATAATCATTACCAACGGTTCTTCAAAGAGAAACCGTTGTTGACATAAAATTCATGTGCAAGAATCAACAACTGTTCTCTATAAGAAACCGTTGCTAACCCGTTATCATTCCCAACTGTTTCTAAAGAACAAACCGTTGTTGATTCTTGGGTAACATAAAGTAATTCCTGTGTAAGAATTAACAGCTGTTTTTTGTTGGGAACCGTTGCTGATTCCTTCTTGTGGCGGGAGAATTTCCCGCCTGTGGCCCATTTAACAACTGTTATTCATTTGGAACCGTTGTTGATTCTCTCCAAGCAACAACAACACTTTTTCCTCACCCAGCAGCTAGCAAATTAATCATAAGGCATATATACCTTCTTTTTTCCTCCCTCCTTCTCCAGCAGACCAGCAGGCAGCAGCGCCCCCTCCCCCTCCTCCTTTAATTTCAATCTAGCTCAAGAGGAAGTTGATTGGAAGGCATACCACTCTCCCCTCCGACTCCCATTTTCGTTTCGAGATATTGAGGTTAATTCTATTTATCTACTTGATTGAATAATCAGTAGTTATTATATAATTAATTAGCATATAATTGCATGCATGTTAGCATTTTTTATATGTGGGTATTGTCATGCATTAGAACCAAACTACCGGAACTTGAATAACTTAAGGTCGTTACCCGTTCGAGATTAATCCAATAGGGGTTAATCTCGAATAGTCCCTGTTTGGGACTGCTCTTTGAATACCTTGTCTCATTTAGGATTAGTGAACATGCGTTGGGCAATTTGTTGTTCGAGAAAAATTCGGTAGATCATTTCTCCATTTGTTCTCACGGGTACGTGCAATGGCGTACTCGGGGGAGCTAATGGGAAATGCTGCCGAATTTTTCTCGAACAACAAATTGCCCAACGCATGTTCGCTAATGAGACAAGGTATTCAAAGAGTGGGTTAGGATGGTTGGCCGGCCCGGAACCTATTAATTGTAGAACCAGCAGGGACCTAGTACTAATATTGCATGCATAATAAAAATTATATTTAATTATCTCTTACAGATGGATCGTAAGAGTTGGATGTATGGGAGGCGTGATACAAGTGCTTACTTGTTAGGAGTCGAAGAATTCATTAATTGTGCGAAGGAACATATGAGGCGTAGGGGTGATGAAACTATTTTATGCCCTTGTTCCGATTGTGAGAACTTGCGGAGATTTAGGGATGTCAGAGAAGTGAGGGGCCATCTGATCCGTCGTAGATTTAAGGAGCGGTACACTCGTTGGGTGTGGCATGGCGAGTGCTCCGAAGAATCGGCAAATGCGGAGTCAAGCAAGGCTTCCAATGTGTGCGAGATCTCTTTAGATCGGGAAAATGATGTACGGGAGGAAATTGAGGTTGAAAATATAGAAAATATAGATAGCACTAATTGTACGGACTATGATCAAGTAGATGAAATGATGCACGACATTCCCGACGATTTTGTGGACATACCAGAATTTTCTGAAATTAATCTGAGCAAAGATGCTAATGTAGAATTATTTCCCGGTTGTACGAAATTTTCAAAATTATCAGCGGTTTTCAAATTATTTAGCCTGAAAGCAAAAAATAATTGGAGCGATAAAAGTTTCACAGATCTGTTAAAACTCTTAGGGGATATGCTCCCAGAAGATAACGAGTTGCCGGATACAACCTACCAAGCGAAAAAAATTTTGTGTCCGTTGAGTTTAACAATTGATAGGATTCCTACATGCCCGAAAGACTGTGTACTATATCGAAAAGAGCATGTCAATCTTGATAAATGTCCAAAGTGTGGGCTTTCAAGGTACAAACCGGGAACTGACCCATCAAAGAAAGGTAAAAAACCTGCGGCGAAAATCTTGTATTATCTGCCAGTAGAACCGAGATTGCAACGTCTTTTTGCAAATCCAAGAGACGTTGAGTTGTTACAGTGGGCTGGCACGTGTAGAAAAGACGATGGAATGCTCAGACATCCCGCCGATTCTTCTGAATGGAGAAAGATTGACATGACATTCCCTGATTTCGGTGGCGAACCTAGAAACTTAAGGTTAGGGCTATGTACCGACGGAATGAATCCTTACGGTAACATGAGCAGCCGGCACAGTACCTGGCCGGTGTTCTTGTGCATTTATAACCTTCCTCCTTGGTTGTGCATGAAAAGGAAGTACCTAATGATGTCACTACTGATATCGGGTCCTAAACAACCGGGTAATGACATAGATGTGTTCCTAGCTCCTCTGATTGAGGAACTGGAGAAGTTATGGAAAGAGGGAATACGAGTGTACGATGCATATAAGAAAGAATGGTGTACCATCCGTGTTATGATCTTCTGCACGGTCAACGATTTTCCCGCGTTAGGTAACTTGTCGGGATGCAGAACAAAAGGATACAAGGCGTGTCCTGTTTGCGGAGAACAAACTTGTTCCATACGACTAAAGCATTGTAAGAAGATTGTGTACATGGGGCATCGTCGATTCCTTCGGGTTGGCCACGCATATCGAGGGAAGAAGAAAGAATTCAATGGCAAGTCTGAGAGGAGAAAAGCTCCGGTCCCGTTAACCGGCAAAGAAGTTTACACAAAAGTGAAGCACATAAGAGTCCAATTTGGGAAGGATGTTGTTGCTCACGATAATCCGGACGACTTATGGAAGAAGAGGTCCATATTTTGGGATCTTCCTTATTGGCTGCACATGGATGTTAGGCATTGTTTGGATTTGATGCACATTGTAAAGAACGTCGCTGAGAGCATAGTGGGCTTGTTGTTGAACACCGCAGGGAAAACAAAGGATGGCATCAACGTTAGAAAGGACATGGTTGAAATGGGCATTCGCCCAGAGCTAGCACCCCAAGAAAAGGGAGAGCGTACCTTCTTACCGGCGGCCTGCTACACTCTATCGAGAAAAGAGAAAATCAGTTTTTTAGAATGCCTGCAATCAATTCGTGTGCCATCCGGTTATGCTTCAAATATTTCTAGAAGGGTGTTCATGAAAGATATGAAACTGATCGGGATGAAATCACATGATTATCATGTCCTGCTGACTCAGCTGCTCCCGGTTGCCATTCGAGGTATCCTCCCCCCGCATGTTAGGAAGTCGATCACCAGGTTCTGTTCCTTCTTCAACAAAGTTAATTCGAAGGTGATCGATCCCGAAGGGCTGGACTTCTTACAGTCCGATGTCGTGACGACCCTGTGTGAACTGGAAATGTATCTTCCACCCTCATTTTTTGATATCATGGTGCATTTAACAGTCCATCTCGTTAGAGAAATAAAACTCTGTGGCCCCCCATTCCTGCGACAAATGTACCCTTTTGAGAGAGCCATGGGTCAGTTGAAAGGGCTGGTCCGTAGTCGATCGAGGCCCGAAGGAAGTATGGTTGAAGGGTATGATGCTGAAGAGATCATCGGTTTCTATACCGATTACGTGGCCGACATTGACCCGATCGGCCTTCCCAAGCCTCGGCACGAGGGGAGACTCCAAGGTGTAGGTACTATTGGGTACAAACTGGTGAGGCCGGATCACGATTTGATCCGGACTGCACATCTCAAAATTCTTCAGCACCTTGCTGATGTAAGTCCGTACGTCGTCCGGCACCTGACAGAGCTACGTGAGAAAAATCCTTTGAGAAGTGAAAGTTGGGTCACCAATGAGCATAATCGAACATTCATAAGATGGTTCGAAGACAGTGTACATTCCAGACCATCCGATGAAGACGTAAGTGAGACTGTCAGGTGGTTAGCGTTCGGACCCGGGTCAACAGTGCACACCTACCAAGGTTTCGACTTGAATGGCTTCACTTGGTACACTCGGACCCAAGACAGCAAGAGCACCATGCAAAACAGTGGTGTGACGTTAGTAGCTCTAGCGGCTTCTGGAGATATGCCCCAGCCATTTTACGGTTGGATTGAAGAAATATGGGAAGTAGATTACGTTAAATTTAAGATTCCCCTATTTTACTGTAAGTGGATCGATAACGGACGCGGAGTCCAACGGGATGAGGATGGATTTGTCACCGTTGATTTCAGTCGGTTGGGATACCATGACGATCCTTTCATACTGACTAAGCAAGCAAAGCAGGTGTTTTATGTTGTTGACCCGGCCGACAAAAAGAGGCATGTTGTTCTTACCGGTAAACGGCACATTGTAGGGATCGGAGACGTTGTCGATGAGGACGACTACGATAAGTCTGACGAAACCGGACCATTTTGTAATGGTACCGCCATCCAGCCAGTTGATGATGCGCCAGAGACAATCTACATCCGTACAGACCATGACGAAGGAACGTGGCTGAAGAGACGAAAAAGGAAGAAATCGAAGGGATCAAAGAAAAGAAAGAAAACCGCATAGAAGGTAAATGATACATTTTTTTAATTAATTAAATAGAATAATTACTTAAAGTAATTAGGTATACTTGAAATTAATTAGATATATAGATATATTAACTAAATTAATTCATTAATGTAGGTGCATGTTCAGCGAATGTATCGGATAGATGACAAGCTTGGGATCTTGCGCCTGTTGAGTTCTAATATTTCTTTTGTTTTGTTTGTGTGTGTTGCTATTTGTAATTAATGTACGTTTAAATAATTTGCTATTTGTAATTAATTAGATATTTCAAAATATTTATTATAAGCAACAAAATAATTTGCTCGTACTAAGATCATGTTTAGTGAACAACAGTTGTTGATAGAGGTATCAACAACGGTTACTGACTGAGGACCGTTGTTGATGACAACAAAATAACTTTTTAAACTGAAATCTGCGAAAGAATCAACAACGGTTATTTATTAAAAAACCGTTGTGGATGGAAAAATTAACAACGGTTATTTATTAAAAAACCGTTGTGGATGGCAAAATTAACAACGGTTATTTATTAAAAAACCATTGTGGATGGCAAAATTAATAATTGTTATTTATTAAAAAAACCGTTGTTGATTGTTTCATAGCGGGATTTCCTGAGACCCAAATAATGAATGAATTCCTGTTTCAGCCTAGCTGATAGAGGTAGTATACCAGAACACACATAACAACTAAGTGCCTTGCATGAGCAAATTGTCGTCCATTTCAGCCAACTCAGCTGCTTTAGCCGGCAGGACCAGCTGCAACACCTCAAAAGAAAAGGCAATCTGATAAGTGCCTTGCATGAGCAATCTGCTTTAACCGGCAGGACCACACCTGCAGCACCTCAGAAGAACCAGAAGGTTCACAACTCAATGCCACACCCGCAGGCAAAACCTCGCAGAAGGGTTGATCCTACCAACTCAAGCTGTAGAGATAGCAGAAATGCCTCGAAATCTGCAAAGCATGGTCATAACTCATTATTTTTGGGTACTGTTAGTTAGTTACCAAGCAGGGCACTTGAGTTGGGTCTCCATCTGACGCAAACCGTCAGAGAATGGACTCAGACGGTGCACCAGCTCCTGGCATTTTTCCATCCTTGTTTTATTCCCTAATTACTGTTGCACTTATTAATTTGCTGCTAACTGGAGCTGCACGCACGCCGGTCATGAGACATGGGTTAGGTAAAAATGGTCTTGCCATTTTTTACACACCTGTAGGACCCCTGTGGCTCCAGTAAAAATGGTCTTGCCATTTTTTACACACCTTGCAACTCTTCTCTTCCTGCTGGCTAAAGCAGCTGAGTTGGCTGAAATGGACGACAATTTGATCATGCAAGGCACTTAAGATTTTTATTTGTATTGTGTCACCATAATTTACCTCTATCAGATAGGCTGAAACATAATTTCATTCATTATTTGGGTCTTAGAAAATCCCACAATAAAATAATCAACAACGGTTATCAATCAGGAACCGTTGTTGATAACAAGAAGGTAATTTTTTAAATTAAAAGTTGAAAGGAATCAGCAACAGTTTCCAACTGAGAAACCGCTGTTGATTACAAAAAGTAATTTTTCAGATTTAAAAGCTGGACAGAATCAACAACGATTCCTACATGAACCACCGTTGTTGATTAGATTAAAAGTAATCTTGGCAACCGCATTAACTGGGTCTCGAGATTGGTGCCAGTGCGCATCTGAAGTCTCTGGAAACCCCGCGATTCATATTTTATTAAGGCGCGAAACAATCAACAACGGTTTTTAATTACAGCACCGTTGTTGATTGCCGTCATCAACAACGGTTACTCAAGAAAAACAGTTGTTGATGACAACAAAATAATTTTGTTAAATTAAAACTTTGAATAAATCAACAACGGTTTTTTATATTGAAAACCGTTGTTGATTGATTTCATTAACAATGGTTATTAACAAAGAAACCGTTGTTAGTGACAAGGAAAAATTATATTTTTTATTGAAAACTGGAAAGAATCAACAACGGTTATTTAATGAAGAAACAGTTGTTGATTGTTGTCATCAACAACGGTTTTCAACTTAGGAACCGTTGTTAATGACAAGCAAAATTATTTTTTAGAATTTTGAGATGGAAAGTATCAACAACGGGTATTTATGTATAGAACCGTTGTTGATGGTTATCATCAACAACGGTTATTTAGTAAAAACCGTTGTTGAGTGTGACAACAACGGTTTCTCTTAAATAACCGTTGTTGATGCTTTCACAGTTTTTAATCGTTTGTACTCCTCTCTTTCATTTCAAATTTCACTGTAAAATTCTCTAAGTCCCAAAACCTCTCTAAAACCCTCTCTCGCGCTTGTTCAGGCGATCAAGCCCTCGCTGCCACCGCCGCTGCTGCTGCTGCTGCCGTGCCGCCGCTGCCTCTCCTCTCCCTCCTCTCTGTAAGCTCCTCTCCTCTCTCCTCTCCCTGCCTCTCCTCTCTGTCTCCGACCTCCTCTGCCTTGCCTCTCCTCTCCTCTCACTGCCGCCTCTCCTCTCCCTGCCCTGCCTCTCCTCTCCTCCTTCTCTGCCGCCGCCCCCTCTCCCTGCCTTGCCTCGCCTCTCCTCTCCTCTCCTCTCCCTGCCTTGCCTCTCCTCTCCTCCCTCTCTGCCTCTCCTCTGCTCCGCAGCCATGGACCCTAAAAACCCCGAAACCACCGAACAACCCGAAGAACAACCCGAACAACAATCCGAACCCGAACAAGAACCCCGGAGGCGACGAGGGCCAACCACCGGGGAGACTTACCGCAAGAAGGTACAAGACCCCGAAAGGAAGATAGAGTTCGGGACAGATGGCAACACCACAGGGGCTGCCACGGGGTCGTTCGCGAATTATGTGGGCCAAACCGCGAGAGATCATGTGCCCATCAATTTCTCAGACTGGAAGAAGGTCCCGTTGGATTACAAGACGAATTGCTGGAACAAAATAAAGGTGTTTTCTTGAACTTTAATCTCAGATTATATTATTAATTGAATACCTTCATTTGATTTTGTATAATTAATAGAAATTGCAAAATTTAATCTCGAACTTTATTCAAAATAGAAATTGCATAATTGATTGTACAATTAACCGAATTCGTTGATTAACTGAATAATTATTTTATATGTCCTGCAGGATTTCTGGCATCTCCCGGACGACAGGGAGAAGAGGAAGGTCTTGATAAAGGTGGGAGTCCGTTGGAAGGAGTTCAAATCGCACTTGAACCGAACCTACATTCTTCAGGAGAGTGGGGAGGACCCTTGCGCAAAGCATAACATCCCGCAACATGTGTGGGAAGAATTTGTCAGGAACTGCAACACTGACGAGTTTAAGGTTCATTAATTAAATCACTGTTATTTAAAAATCTGCACTACTAATTACTTAATTTGTACTGACGTCGCTGTTTCATAAATTGACAGAAAAAGAGTGCGCAAGGGCGAGAGGCGTCCAAGAAGAACGTGTACCCTCACAGGCTCGGCTCGGGCGGTTACGCGAGTGCAAGGAGGAAGAAGTGGACTCGCAATGTCGTATTTGCACCGACGGAACCATCGGGCACTCCTATCAGTGCTGATTTGGACGAATGGAGCCGCGACTGGATGTTGGCAAGGTCGAAGAGCATCGTCGATGGAGTTGCCGTTATCGACGATCCGGCTATTCGGGAGGTCCAGAAGAGAGTGGTATATATTCTTAACTTAACATTTTAAATTAACTGCACATGCTTTCGTCATTTTAAATTAACTGCACATTTTAAATTAACCGTTATTTATTGAAAAAACAGTTGTTGATTGTTGTCATCAACAACGGTTTTAACTGAGGAACCGTTGTTAATGACAAGCAAAATTATTTTTTAGAATTTTGAGATGGAAAGTATCAACAACGGTTATTTATGTATAGAACCGTTGTTGATGGTTATCATCAACAACGGTTATTTTAGTAAAAACCGTTGTTGAGTGTGATAACAACGGTTTCTCTTAAATAACCGTTGTTGATGCTTTCACAGTTTTTAATCAATTGATTTTAAACTGAACATATATCATGTACGTTAATTTTACTCAATTGATCACTGCAGGAAGGAAAAATAAGAGAAGCGAGTGAGGGATCATTCGTCCCCGACGGCGCAAATGATGTCCTCACTGCCGCTCTAGGGACGCCGGAACATCCTGGGAGAACGCGGGCCCACAGCTCCGAGTACACACGCCGGAAAGACGTCTTCGGGAAGCAAAAGAGGAGACGGGGCGCGACTTCTCACTCCGGTTGCTACTCCCAATCGGAGGTTGACGGGATGAGAGAGGAGTTCGAAGAGAAGCTGAGGAAGCAACGGGAGGAGATGACGGCGGAAATGACGAAGGAGATGAACGCAAGGATCCAGGACCTAATGGCCTCCGTCTACGTCCCGGGTAACTTCCAACAGGTACTGCTTGGAGGTGAGCTCCAGCAGGCAGGTACCTCTTCGTCTGCGGCGCCGGCACCGCAGGGACCGCCCGCCCCCGAGAACAAGGTAATTTACCTTTCTACTTGTTGAAATAAGTGTCAGACACAATTTCGGTCCGAAGTGATGCACGAACGTAGGAGACGACAATCGACGAACAAGAACGAAATGAAATATTTCGGACCGAAATTTTGTCTGTCGAAACAGAAGACAGATTTCGGACCGAAATATTTTATTTTAGTCCGAAATATGGGTAGACATTTTTTTTATGTTTTATTTGTAGTCCAACACTACTCGACGAATTAAAAAATGTGGTTGAGTTAATTCAAAGCTTCTAACAATAATATTTACATTCCAGAGGTCACGCAATTGCAAACTCTATGTTGAGGCGGCGGATACTCAGATCGAGGTGGCGACCGGAAGGATGTTTCTACCCGTTCCGGGCGCCACATGCCACGGTCAACCGATCCCGCCCGATCAAAGAAAGGTGCAGATAGATTTTTGCGTCGAGGCGAATCGGTCACACAAACTCCCGACTCCGGTGGCGGATCTTGTGGAAATACATGAAGCAGTCGGGAGTTTTGTTCTGTGGCCGGTGCACTTGATAGAGACCGAGTCGACCGGTCAGGTATATATTTTTTAAAAAAATAAAAAACTATTTATATACCAATTCGGTCCTGATTGCATAGGTTTCATTAATCGTAGGCCCGGAGAGCATCGGCACGGAGCCCGAGTACACCGCCCCCGAGGTCGTCACAAGCTGCGAGTCGGGTGCCACTACTTGAGGATTCTCAGGTGCACCGACTTCAGGAGCATGGCCTCGCGCTCTACCAGTTGCTGATGAGCCAACCGTCAGAGGTCGACACTTTCGAGGTCGACTACGGTGTGGAGGATCTAGGGATCGGGGGTACAACGGTGCTCACCACCACCGCGATCACCGACATGCTAAAGAATGATTGGCTCGAAGTAACAATACTTCAAATGTTTAGCATGTAAGATCGATTATTTGACTTTGATATTTCTTTCATGAAATATTAATCTGTAGTTAGCGTAAAAAAATATGATAATTGGTTTTCCAATGTAGTGCAAGCGCACGTCGGTGCAAGATGTTGTTGTTCGGCCGCTTCCGTTTTCTGGACCCCTACTGATGTGCGGCCGACAACATTGCGAGAGAGGGTGCTACTTACCTCACCGACTTCATTGAGCCGATGGAGCTCGACTCGATCGTCTTCCTCCCGTATCACGAAGGGTTCGAAATTACTCAACTCTACTTTAACAAAAAAAATATATAAATTCTTACCTTTCGTTCTCGTTGGTTTGGATGGCAAATAAACTGAAATAATTAATATTGTAGGTCTCACTGGCGGCTTGTCATCGTGCATCTAGCCGAGTCTCGGTGCTACATCATGGATTCCTTGTGTCCCACCGAGGTGCCGAAGTTAACGATTATGGGCTATTTGAATACGTAAGCTTAATAATCAACTAAATTCCGTTCTCCTTTTATTAAAAAACAAAATATGAATCATCGCACTAATTTATATTAATTGTAGGGCCTTCCGAAATTATTGGACCAAAAGAGGAGTGATCAAGAAGAACGGAGGCAAGCTCACGTATAAGTTGATCAAGGTATATACGTATACACGTAACTTATATATACAATTAGGCTTGTAAATATTCAAAAAAAAGAAAAAAAGAAAAACGTACGAAATCCATATTGATTCTTGATCTATTTTCATTATTGTAGGGCCCAAGGCAACCGGGCGGCTCCGAGTGCGGATATTACGTCATGCGGACGATGCATGACCTAATAAATACGTGCTATGAGGAGAAGTTACCTTCGGTATATATACCTATTTCGTTTATCAAGTATATATGTTTTATTTCATATTATATATCAAACTAATTCAAATATATGCAACCTCTTAAATTTACAGGCTATTGCATCCGAAAGGTACGAACGACATCAACTCGACGAGGTAATAGAATTTTGTTGCGAATTTTTGCGTTACGAATTGTGATCTCGATCGGATTTTTGTAGTAGATATTATTAGGAGGTTTCGAATTGTAAAATAGGTACAATTAATTGATTTTGTATGTATATAGATTGGTTAATTAATTTAGATGTGTTAATTATGTGATTTATATTAATTTAGATTGGTTAATTTCTGAATGAAACAGAAAACAGAATATATGTGAATGTGTATGGTTCTCTGAATGAAACAGAAACAACATGCCCAGTTCGACAAAACTTAACAACGGTTATTTAATTGTTTAAAAAAACCGTTGGTAATAACGCTGTGTAATAAAACATGTAAATAATCAACAACGGTTCCACAACAAGGAACCGTTGGGAATTACGACAATCAACAACGGTTTAATAAAAAACCGTTGTCAAATGATGAAATCAACAACGGTTCCTACCAAAAAACCGTTGTTGATTCATATAATTGCCAACAATTGACTATAAAAACCGTTGTTGATTAAAGTCGTTTCCAACGGTTATTTACTAAGGAATCGTTGTTGATTGGCATCACCGACAACGGTTTCTTATTGTAAACCGTTGTTGATTGACAACACCAACAACTGTTCCTTATTGTAAACCGTTGGAAAATATATTTTATTTAAATAATTTAGATCATTGATGACGTCATTTTCCAACGGTTTCTCCAAAATAACCGTTGTTGATTCGTCTCATTGCCAACGGTTCTTGGAGAGAACAGTTGTGGATTAGCTTCTTTGCCAACGGTTATTTCTTATAAACTGTTGTGAATTACGGTCATCAACAACGGTTCCTTCTTATGAACCGTTGGCAAAGATATATTATTTAAATATTTCAGATCACAGATAATGTCATTTGCCAACGGTTTTTTATTAATAACCGTTGTTGATTGCGTAGGAACAGCAACTGTTATTCTCTTTTAACCGTTGATGATTGACGGCATCAACAGCGGTTCTTTAGTAAGCATTAGCAACCCTCGTATTCCCAACCCTCGCTGAACCGTTGGGAATTGTCATAAATAACCGCCGTTGATGATTTTTTCTGTGGTAGTGACAATATACGTACGCAGTCATTTTAGTGGCATGCATGTGTGTACTTATATATATACAACATCACAGTGCTTGTCCTCTGACCCGGGATACGGTGACCCGGGTCACGAGATCCGTTGGATCTCTTCGTTATTTGGACAAACCCGAATCCCGAGGAGATCTAATGGATCACGTGACCCAGATCACCGTACTCCAGGTCAGACCATATGAATTCCATCAGGTTACGTTACGTACGACTTAATTAACTATAGTCAAATACTTGTTTCAATCTCTCCTACTCTGGGAGTTTGTTAAGAGATATATATATATATATATATATATGTTGATGTATACAATTAATTATTAGCATATACGCCATATATTATCTTATATTTTCCCTTTTGTTTAGACTATAGCTAGGTAGGAACTTTGGATCAGGCACGGCAATGATATATATAGAGTTTGACTATTATACTAACGTTAGCATTTTAGATCGAAATGCTAACGCGTCAAAATTTATGTTATCGTGTCCGAAATCATGATTTATGGTGCTCAATAAATTCTTTATATGGAAATATTGGGGAATGCAAAAATTTTTCATTTTTAGAGTTTTCTAAGTATTTGTTTTGAATTTTAGAAAAGAGCTCATAAATATTAATAAAATATTGATGTTTGTACATGTTATTTTCCAAAAATGAAAACGAATACTTAGAAAACTTTTAAAATGAGAAATTTTTGTATTACCTAATATTTTCATATAAAGAATTTATTGAGCACCATAAATCGTGATTTCGGACATGATAATAATAATTTTGAGGCGTTAGCATTTCGGTCCGAAATGCTAACGTTAGTATGATAGTCTAGCTCTCTCTCTCTCTCTCTCTCTCTCTCTCTCTCTATATATATATATATATATTCTTTCATTAAAGAAATAATTTCCATGTCAGTAGCTAGCAAATTTTTAGAATTATTCCTTTCATTCTTTGATTGCAATCTAATCTTTACTCTCGAGTCTAAAGTCTTCCTCTTCCACCAATGATTGCAACACGATCAGTATTAAATTAATGCTCTGCTAATCTCTTTATACATTTTTTTCAAAATCTAATTTTTGTATTCTAAAAATGACAAACAAAGTGAGACTAAATGCATGCTCACTATATTATCCTTGTTCTTTTGAGGTGTACTGTTATGCATCGAGCAGACAACTAGTCATTTTGCATAAAAGATATATCGTCACGATCGATATATCAATGATTTATATTTCTTCCTTTAATTTGCGTAATCTTCCTTTAGAAAATTGTCCGTTTTAATTTGTGTGTTAATATTTGATGGATAAATATCTTTTTTTTTTTTTTAAAAAAAAAATTTTCTTATAATAGCCTACAACTATGAAATAATGATGCACATGTATGTCATATATGCTGCGACAGTCTATAACAACTATGAAATTAAGTGGCCATATAAATGAATTAGGTAAACATCTCGCATCCATTAAAAAACCATATATATATATATATATACATCCATAAACATGTACGGAATATAACAAATATAACATATACATCCAGGAATGTAATCTATGGATGCTATGGACGTTAGGTATTAGTCAATGAATTATATAATATCAGTATTTATCGCCCTATCATGATTAACAACTACGAAGCCACTTTGACAACGTAGAACATTTATTTATATATCATGATGAATTAAAATCAAGCATCAGTACGTAGTCGCCCGTACGTTGCAACACATCGATCCAAGCAGGTTTTAAATTCAAGAGAGGCATATATGTTAATTCAGGTCACCAAACTTGCTTGCCTAGTTATCGCACCTGCATCGAGTAGGTGAAATATCATTCAAGGCAAGAAAATGGCGACCCTTATATGTCTGGTACTGGTACTGTATTTAAAAACTGCAAGGAGAGATCGATCGATGTGGACGGATGAACCAATATTACATAATTGCATTGAAAGTTTAGGTCTGTTATATTTTTTCAAGGATATATATATATATTTACTATGCTAATTCTGTAATTCATGATAAATAAATTATACCTCAAATAGGTTTTTAATATATATAAAATACTTTCATACACAGTGCAAGTGGTTAAAATTCTTATATTATAGAAGGGGGAATTAGGAATAATAATTTAGTCATTGACGTGTCATATATTGTAGAATTTTTTCTTGACCAGTTTTAGTTTACGTTCATCCAAACATATATATGATGACTAATAATGTGGTTCACTATGAAAATAAATCTCAAAAATTATATTTGAAACTTCTTGAAAGAAAACCTAATTGATGGTATAATTTTTATATATCATGCTTTACATATGTACACAAAACATTATATATATTGCTTTGAATTTATTTAAGTACACATCATATATCAACCTAGCTTCAACAAAAAATCATTTTATGCTCCATCTAAATATTATGTTTTATAGATGATTTTTAATGGAATAATCAAAAATAAGAAAACATCTCTAATATAGTAATATATGATATTTGGGAAACACAGTAAATAAAGTTCAAATTAATTGTCAACGTTTATAAAAGTATTAGGTCGAATGTCCCGTCCTTTTAGACAGAATAAATAAATATAAATATTATTGGAATTAAGACCACAAACCAGAGTGCCCGTAGCCGTAGGGCAGTAGTGCTGCGCTGCTGCAACAATAAGGGACCATTACTTGAAGATTGTGTAGAAAAATAGGTCATCTCCTTTTCTTAAAATGAATATAAGTGAAGAAATTGATACGTGATTAGCCCGGCAAGCTTACATCCGGCCGGGCCCAAAAAATGAAACTATGTTTTTTCTTGCCTGAAAATAAAATACCCTCGGGCTCAATATTTATCCCCAAAAAAGTATTTTTTTTTTTTTAATGATTGGTTAATGTATTAGTTTAATTAGCCAGTCTGACAGTGTTACTGTTTTTTTTTTTTGAGAAGTTGGCAGTGACTGCCAACAAGCTGACAGTGTTACTGTTACCTGACATCTCCAGACATTCGCCCTTATTATGAGCTACTGAAAATTGATGAGAATAACTAATAATTGAACTCCAGAAATTAAATTGTTTATGAGGTCTTACAACATCAGAAACCAGTCTGGTAGGAACCGCATATATCTGTGAAGGTATTGGCGCATTGCTACAATAATTGATTTACTGGCATGGCATCTTTTCTGGAATTCTGGTACCAATAAATAAAAACCAATAGACCAAAATTTTGAACTATTCGTGTGAAGTTTATGTAAAATCTAACTCAGAATTGTTTGAGCTGCGCGGCACATGTTCATGTTCTGCTTGAGAAAGAAAGAATGGTAACGACAAGATAAAAAAGCAAAGAGAAAAAGACGGACACAGAGAAGAGAACCGAGAAATAATTAATTTGATTTTTGTAATGGGTAGTTACTGGTTAATTTGTCTCCTCTTCACGGAATGAAACTTTTTTAATAAAGCTAAAAAGTAGCGCTTTTCCAATTAGATAATACCCAACCAAATTATACCACCGAAGATCCGATCTAAAATTTGACGTTGGTATTGTTTTGATATTTGACACTATTTCTCAAGTCGATTCAACATTTATTCATGAATGACCTTGTCTATAAACTTCAGTTCAATTAGGATATGACTTGATAATGCATACAGGAATCAATATTTGGAGACTACCTACCTAAAGAATAATCGTCGATGGACAGTTGGACTTGGACACACCGAATTTCTTCATTCATTTTATTGGATCAACACATATATAACATTGTAATCTAAAGTTTTTTACCTACATAATTAGATTCGTTTAGGCCAACTTTATATCAGATGTGCCTTTTCTTTTGGCATCATCGTCTGTCAGCGTCAGGGATGCCGAGTTCACTAAAAATCTTTGCGCTAAACCGGGAAGGTAAAGATGGTGTGAACTAGTAAATCCCATCTTTAACTTTACCAGCTGAATCAATAAGTTACATTCTCTTCATAAAATAACAAATTCCCATTTACCAGCATAAACTCAAGAGATTATAGAAATAGCTGTCAGGTAATTTAATGCATAAACTGTGTTTGTTTTACGAAACTACAAGTTTCTAATTCATAAAAGACATGCAGAATTCAAACATGGTCATACTGATACTAGCAGCACACGTATTGTACCCACACTAAAAGGAAGAAACACACCTTTACCACAAAATTTAACTGTGGTTGCACAACACGAATTAGTCTGTATATTCCCATTCAAGTGTTCATACATCTTTTACGGGGGGGCCACAGCCCCACTACCTCTTCTGCATATAGAAGTTTACAAAAAATGAAAATAAAAAAAAAAAAGGAAACAAACATCAACAAGTTGAGAAAAGCCGCACCTTCACAACCCAAGATACGACCACAAGAAAGGACGGGAGAAGAAATTAAATCATTCATGAACACTATTTTACAGAAAAGAAAAAAGAATATCCCTATTATAGCGGTCCAAATGGTTCAGGAAGGGTTTCAAACCTGTGGTCAAATACTGAGCCCTGATCTGATTTGTCATCAGCTCCATGCAGCCAATTGGTACTTTTCACATCTTCTCTCAGAAACATAGCATCATACCTTGAACTACCATACAAATCTAACTCACTAAGAGTCTCCTTCAACAGCATGATGTTTCTGTCAGGAGAATTATTGGCAGTGCCTTTTGAATTATCAGAGTTCACACCATTGCAACTGCCGTTTTCAGAGTGTAAATCTGATGTGCGAGAGTTGGCTGTAGGGTCTGACATGCGGGCTGGTCGGCCTTTGGTTGAGTTTGAGCGAATACTGTGTGGGAAAAGAGAGGCACCTCTGATGCCCCCTAGGTTTTGTCTTATGTCCTATAAACAAAAGAAAACATAAGCAAAAAGTATTGGAGTACAAACATGTATTTAAACCAATTAATACCTATGCGTGCACAACAATTCCTATATTGCTCGCATAACTGAAGTATTTAGATAAATAGGGTTATCATACCATATGTCTAATGGCCATGTCAAGTGACTTCTTTGATATATTCCGGCCAAATCCACCACTATCAGAACTAGATCCTGCTTGCCTCTGTACTGGAGCAGGTTTGGGCTGGTGCCCATTTCCAACTATCGAAGACACCTTTGAAGGAACATCACTAAACTTGCTCCGGCTTACTACAGGCACGGATACCTTCTTCAGTGCAGAACCTGTCCCGACATGTTCATGTTGTGAAGGACCAGAGCTTCGCAAATTCAATGCCGTGCCAGGTCGGACCCGACCAGCAGATGTGGGCCTGTCAGGAAGCTTCGTCCTCAAGTTTGGAGGTGTCTCATTAGGGAAATCTGGTATATCAAGTGGCTGAACAGGGATACGTGGCCGCTGGCTTGGTGAACTGGGTCGAGAGGTCGGAGCTGAACTCAGGCCACCAGAAGAGGGGACCCTTCTGATAGTGCCCGATGAGCTTGAACTGGAAGGGCGACCTACAGAAGGGGACCGACCAATAGATGGAGTACGGGTTGGGGTCGAGGAGCGAGAAACTGAACGGGTTGATGGTGGTGCTGTGACAGTTGATGAGACAGATGTGCTGGTTCGGGGACGGGTTGGGGTGGATGACCTGGAAGATGGAGCGGGTTTTGAGACAGGTGCAGAAGTTCGGGATTTAACTGGGGTTGAGGATCGGCTGGGAACGATACGCGTGGTAGTTATTGGGGCAGATTGTCTAGGAGTTGTCAAGGATGGGACTCGCTTTGTAGGGGTGGAAGGCCGTGAGCTGAACGAGGCAGTGCTGGTATTAAGAGCTGTTGTGCCTCTGATGTTGTTGCTGCTTGATTGGACTGATGAGCGAGTCACTGAGCTGCTTCTAGCAGGTCGTGTAGTTGTGGTGCTCTTATGGCCATTATCTAGAGGTTGTGTTGTACTTGAGAGCTGTCAGGGGGTGGTCATAGCAATCATTTCAGCAAAAGAACTAAATAAAATATTTGAGAATCGTGTGAATAGATGCATTAGCTTAAAAAAAAAATAACTATATTCTAAAATGAAGTGATTGCAAACATTCAAAATTTTATACCGGATAAATAGGGACCACAGTACAAGAAAGACCAAACACGGGATGATGCCGATGCCGGGTTGGTGGGGGGGTTTCAATGCAAACTTGTGTATGAACAAGTTGCTTTAAAAAGGGGGAAAAAATAGACAACCAAATATTCCTTTGTCTTAGAGACATAAAGGACTTCAAACATGGAAAAAAGAAAATAGACAACTGAATATACCTTTTCCTTAAAGACATAAAGGACATCAAACACAAAACTCTTACAGAGACATAAAGGAGTTCAAAGTCAAACAAAGTAACTCCACCTGCTAATAAGGGTTTTCCTTCTTTGGTGTATTCATACTCTTAAGACAATCAAGACGCTTAAATTCGTTTATGCAATCTTCAAATGAAAGCAGGTATGATTGTCACTTCTTGTGAAAAGTTGCACAATTTGGTATGCTACCATCAGCATAGAAAACTAAACATCAATACTGGTAATACAGATTTCAGAAAGATGATAGACAAGACTGCGTTTTTTGCAGTCATACCAGTGGTGTAGTTTAATTGCCCTCTTATGTTTTACAGTACTTAAGCAGAGCCATTATACTTCTTGGAGGTACCAGATGGTATTGGTCTATTTGAAATAATGTATAAATAACACTGATCTACAAAACATTATTATCGGAACTCGTGCAAAATACACAGAAAAGTCCAACATCGCAATCCTCCAAATGTTCGTACTTTTAAATCAAGCAGCATTTAGTTTGGTATGTTGAAACTTGAAAGAACTAATTGACTTTATGACATAAATAGCATCATGGACTTGAGGCATAACAATGTCTCAGAAAACTTGCATGTAACTTTGCATGCTCCAACAGTTTATTTGAAAAAATCTAATCGATGTGGGAATGTATATAAATTAATACTCCATTTGTTTCTATACTGTGTAATAAATCAGAAGAATAATCATTTGTTATAGAGATATACCCTCGAGGCTCTGCCAGTAGAAGATGATCTAACGGGAGCTCGTTTGGGTACAGTCGACACTGCAACTGGCTTCTTTTCTATAGGCTCCAATTTCAATTCTCGTGGTGTCCCCGGAGGTGTTAGAAGCCTGTAACAAGCAGATAATATAATAAACTAAATAGCACACTCCAAAAGGTCTTAAATGACAATTTATAAAAACAAAGCCACTTATTATTGCATCATTTTTTTGTTATAGAGATACACAACTATAAACTTTGCATTAGATCAGCTAATTAGAAATATGGAGATAGTATGTGAAGAATTAAACCTCATACCACTTGCATGCGGTGCTACTGCTAAATGGTTATGGTAAATTAACTAAACCGAAGGTATTTTTTCCGAAATTCGATTGGCTCTACTGCTAACAGTAACTTCACAGTACCAGATCAGATCTTAACCAGTTCTATAAGCAAAAGATCAACATGCAGCTCAAATCTGATACAAATTCATTGAAAGGTCTTCTATCCCTGAGAAGTTAAAAAAGAATATTCATCATCTCATACCAGTCATAATCGTGCTTCCCGATTTCAACATTCAACAGATCATCCATGGCTCCGCAGCAGCAACCTCTACAACCAGAACACACGATCTCAACCGAGACCACTCGGATCAGATCAGATCAGAGCAGAGCAGAGCAGGCACTGACTCCCGACGCCAGATCTAGTCGCAGCTCCATCAATCCCGGACGAATCCAAGCCCGAAAGAAAAGATGGAGGGATCAATCAATCAATCAATCAATCAATCGCAGAGCAGAGCAGGCAGCGACGAGGGGAGGGATGGATCGATGGATCGATCGGGTCCAGTAGATCTCCAGTCCCATTCGCTCTTCAGCTCTTTGTTTTCCTCTAGAAAGCTCCTGACTGGAGAAAGAGAGACCGACCTCAATGTTTACCTTCTGCGATGTTTTCGCCATTGCAGGGAGTCCATATCCGATCGGACGGACGAGGAGCATTTCTAATGATATATCACCCGTTCGATTACGTTCGACGGCGCAAGATTAGATCTCAGGGCCCTGCAATGGGTAAGGATTTCAGCGGACTTCAACACTTTTGGTGAAAGCGACAGCTCATGTGGAACCGGTCCTAGTCGAGAACCTGACGCTACGGGTGGGTATTGGGTCTATGCGCCGTGTCACTGACAGTGGAGTAGGTTTTTGTGATATGGTGGAGAAGTCTACTACACCGGGTTCGGGTAGGAGAAGAAAGTGAGTGAGTCGGCCGAGAAAGTACGGGCTGCAGTGAATGACTGAACGGGGCCATTTAGTTCCGTAATTAATGTGTTATGGAAACTTATTTCAGCCGTTGAATTCAAATCGTACGGTTTAAACTTGAAAGTGGGCAGTGTATCAGAGAGAGGGAAGTATATTATTTATTCAGTAGATGTGGGCTCATGGTCCAGCTACTGTTGTTTTCATGTACTTGATTAAATTAAGTCTCAGGGCCTTATTCCGACAAATGATGGCCCAACAAACAAATAAAGTCTAAGCATTTCGTTTTCCTTTCTCTTCTCTAGTTCTCTTCTTTCGGTGAAGTCAAGGACTGATACTCGATAGCCCAACAAACAAAAAACCAGTATGTTATGTACAACAGCTAACTTCCTTCCAAATCAAAGTTGGATTGTTCTAATATTACTATGTGCCTGTTGTCAGGTATTTGGATCATTTCTACACTCAATACACAGTTGTTTTAGTTTCCTGGCAATAGCCAAAACTTGTAATCTGAGCTAGCTGGTCTTTGCTTGGACTAAACCACTAAATTCTGAATTCCACTGAATTCATTTTCAATCGAGCAATTATCTTTTCACAAATCATATATCCCTATTTATATTTAATTGTACTTAAAGGAAATATCGCGACCGTCTGATTGTGTGGAAACTAAAAAGGTCATCTTAATTTAATTTCTTCCAATCCATTGCACCATCCACCTTATTTCAGATAACTATTGTCATCTACCTCAAAAAAAAAAAAAAACTATTGTCATGCTTCAATGCCTATGATATGCACCGAGAGTTGAAATAGATGTCACAGCAATTTTTACCAGCGGTTGGCACAAGGTCAAAACAATGTATGATCATAATGATCATGCCAACAACAATTACTGACATTCAGTTCATGGTGTTCCTTAAAATAGGCAAATTGTTTCTCTCTCTCAAATTCTCAACACAATTACCAGCTCATGCTCTTCTAATAATAGCTTCATCTCAAATCTATAAAAGATACATATCATTTGATCCCTCTCCCTGCATCATAACAGTGTTGTTGGTTCCTTATCACAAAACAAAACTTAAAAAAAAAAAAAAAGAACATTCAGAAACATATCCTATGGCCAACCTACCCCTTATTGCCTTTGTGGCTCTATTCTGCACATTTGCCAGTGTTTCACTGGTGAATGCTGCTCCTGAATTCACCGTCGAGGGCAAAGTTTACTGCGACACCTGCCGTGCCGGCTTCGAAACCAATGTGACAGAATATGTATCAGGTATATATGAACTACAAATCAACGATATGTTAATTTTGTTTTTTTAAATAACCGGTGAATTAATTATGAGTCTGTATATAAGTTTTGCTGGTGAATTGATTTTCAGGCGCCAGGGTCAAGCTCGAGTGCAAGCACTTCGTGAATGGCAACGTTGAGCACACCGTCGAAGGCGTCACAGACAGCACTGGCAAGTACAGAGTCACATTGGCAAACTCCCACGAGGACGAGATCTGCGAGGTTGTGTTGGTGGACAGCCCACGTCCCGACTGCAAGGAGATCACCCCGGGGCGTGACCGTGCACGTGCGGTTCTGTCAGCTGACACCGGAATCACATCCAACATCCGCTACCCCAACTCGCTCGGGTTTCTCAAGGACAAGCCGCTTGACATCTGCTCGCTCATCATGAAGCAGTACATGCTCGACGAGGAGTACTAGAGTGACCGGCATACATATATATATGTGCATTTGCAGATGGGCAGAGAGAAGCGTGTTGTAAATGTTCACCTAGCATTGTTCCTCTGGTGCATGGAGTGATTCAGGTTACCAGAGATGGGGCTTAATTCGATTGTATTCTTATCATGTGTTTGTCTTTTTTTTTTTCCTTTTATTGATGCATTGGTGATATTGTGCGGCACAATTATTCATTTGTTCTTATCACGTTTAAAATTTTGATTGATTATTGAGGCTAAGAGTTTTATTTATTTTGGTATTGTGATTTTTTTTTTTTGCATTAGATTAATCCTAAATTCCTAATTAAGTTCTAATTACATTAAATTATCTCCAAACTGAGATATTAAAATAGCATTGGGACCAAATTCTTACAAATGAACAACTTGTTTCATCCAATTGTGTGACTGAAGAAGATGCAATTAATGAATGCATTTGACGGACCACATTGGAGTTGAGCCCACATTGCCTTCATATGGAGCCCAATCAATCCATTAATAATTTGGGTTAAATAAATTAATATGCTTATTTATTCCAAAATTGGCCCACTGCTTAACAATTAATTAGTTGACTAAAGTAATTAATGCATAAGCTAGCATATTCAAATGTCAATATGTCACTAATATAATTCACAAGGGTTTCACACGTGCATTTGATTCTTATGCATCATATATTAATTCACCGAATTCCTCGTATGTAAATCAGTAAACTAAATAATCACCAAATGTCAAACCTAACTTCTTCTTGTTTTTGGAATGAAATATGTCGTCATCTTCTTCTTCTTCTTCTTCTTCTTCTTTCATAAAAATAAAAAAAAAGTCAGAGCTAACTTAACATCCACATCCAACTGTTCTCCGTGGCACTGTCTACTGATCAGATTATTTTTTTTCCGGATTTGAAATAATTTAAGCCACGGAAAATGACCTCTACATACGGGAATGATAGTAACTACCATCAATTTTTAAATATCAAATACAAGTATATATACATGTATACGACGCATACGGACATACCAAATTAAGCAGAAAACACGAATATATATATATGTCTCACGTCATTCTACTATATAGCGGGGCAAATGATAGATGGACATCTTGGTGAATTCCGTAATACATGATGTGGTTTGCTTTGTTCTTGAAGTCTTAACTTAATTAAAAAAAATAATAATAAAAGATATTTCAAAGTGAAATCTTGAACGTCGAATTTAAGACTCTCTGAGAAAAATGGTTTTCACACTAGCCGTCTTCTTTCTTGAAACCTAGTCGGCTCTGCTTGTAAATCTTCCGGTGGGAGGGGCACACCGCCTTTCCCCCGCCACCCCATTTACACTTTTACTTCTTATTTGTTGGTTACTTTCAAGTTTTTGTTTGTTCATCAACTTTTCATCAATTTCTTTGTCCGCCTTTTCGTCGCCCTTTTTGTTCTAAGAAGGGTCTTTCGTTGTTCTTCATTTAAGAGGTTATGTCATAAATTGCTCGAGAATGAAATTTGCTCATGCTTCAACAAACGGAAATGGTGCTTCAAGATTTGAAGATTTGTGGGCTCAACAAGTTTTTCAATCCTTCCAAAGATAATGAATTCATCACAACCAAGACGGTAACTTCAAAATGAATTATGTGCTTCTTCAAAATTTGTCTCTCTATGTTAGTTTATCGGGCAAAAATTATGTTGTAGAAGGTTTTGGTTAGTATCTTGTATCTTTTGGATTTAGATTGAGAAACAATTTTGTTTTATTCTCTCATGGATGTAACTTTTGAAATGAATAAAATTAGTTGCCTACAGGCCTTAAATGTTCAAAAAAAAAAAAAAAATTTAAAGACTCTTAGCTCCAAATAAAAGAGTGAGCTCTATTTTTCATCCTCTTTAAGGGATAAAATGTATACATATATATACAGTGTGCATCAGAATATCAGATGATCGACGAAAACAAATTCATTATATCCTTAAGTTGTTTATAATTGCTAATTAAGCTTTTTAACGTTCTGTATTTATATCTTTCCAATAAAGGAAATTCAAGATTTGTTTATTTCAACAGAATCCACTGTAAAGAAAAGTCTCACCCTTTGTTGAGAAAATAAAACATAAAGGAATAGCACTATAATAGTGCTATCCGATTAGTATAAATGGATTAATGATTGTTGGAAGAGTGGAAAGAATAGTGATGTTTAAAGCTATTCGGATAGTGGAAATATTGTTTGACAAATGCCAATTGAAATACTATTGTGATGAATTGCATAAAATATTGAATTTATATAGAAGGACAAATTTGCCCTTTAAAGGTTGGAATGTTTTTTTTAAAATGAGCATATTAAAATGGATATTAGGTATGTTTAATGTTAGAAGAATTTAAATTTTATTTGCTGCGAAAAGAATAATCAGTTAAATATTTATTAGCTACTTTTAAATAAAAATATTGAATGTACAAAATTTAATTAAATGCAAATTTTAATTAACTGCAAATAGCACCTAAAAATGGATTAAGCTAGTTAAGATTTTAGTAAATTCATACTCTAGAAAGGCGATGAAATCGGCTGAGATCCAAATCGGATCTCAGGGTCCTGAGATCCCGATCCGATAGTTCTCAGGGTCCGTATCTGCTGAGTCCGAATCTCGGGGTCCCTGAGAACCGTCAGATCGGGATCTCAGCCGATACAGACGCCTCTAGAAAGAGAGGTAAGCTTCCAAGCTTTTTAGTTATGCCACATCATCATTCATCCCAACCATTGATTTTGTTTCTCTCTCTTCATTTATCTTAATCAAATGATTCAATTTAATTTTTTTTATTAAAGAGAAAATATCATGATGTATCTAAAAAACAATTTAATTTAAGACTCAAAATAATTGCAACTCTTAATTTGTATTCTTTTATATAAATTGAGATGTAGTTAAAAGTATATTATGTAGAAAATATATTAATTCCAATATTTATCTCATAAAAATATTTATGAAAAATATATATTTATTTTCAATATTTATTAATTTGTGTAATATTATTTTTTTGGAGCTTCGCTCCGATTCACAGCTCTAGTAATTATAAAAGATAAATCACTCTAGCTTACTGGATTGTGTGAATATCGAATGAATGAATAATAGAAACTATATTGTTGAAAAAAAATAAATAATGGAAACTAGACACACATTACATATACGGACAAGGGTTACAAGAGTCAAATTTACTCTTGCAAAATGTTTCTCTCCTCTCTTCCGTTATTCAAGCACCTCCCTCGAATAGCGGATTAGCACTATTCGCTGCTCTTCTTCATACACTAAATCTTGTTTGGCAACAACTTCGAGTAGAATAGTGATGCTATTCCAACTAGTATGAGTGCCAAACATCCCCCTTGGGGGTCTAAAGATAAGGGCCTATTTTTTAAAATAAAAAACTAAAAAATCTTAATTAAATAAATAGAAATAACAATAACTTATTTTGACAACTAGTAAAAATGCTTCCCCAAAACGTGGCCTAGGCCGCTTCCCCAGAAAACGGCTTGGTTTTAGCTTTCCGTAGCCGTGAAGTTTGCTTCGATCAGAGTTTCCTATAAAAAATTATGGCCGTTTGAATGTTGAGCACCCAAAATTCAGGATGAGATTCAGTATGAAATTCAGTACAAAAATCAGGATAAGATAATTAAATTCAGTATGCTATCAATAAATAATATTATAATAAATAATAAATATTAAATATTGCAAATAATATTAGAAACAAGAAGTGGCCTGATTTTTTTTTTTTTTAATTTCTCCATGTAGACCTCGTTGTTAATTTTTCATAGATGCGAAGTTTGTTTCGATCGGAGTTTCCTATCAAAAGTTATGGCCGTTTGAATGTTGAGCACCCAAAATTTAGGATGAGATTCAGTACGAAAATCAGGATAAGATAATTAAAATTCAGTATGCTATCAATAAATAATATTAAATATTACAAATAATATTAGAAATAATTAAAATTAAAATATCAAATATTATAAATAATATTAGAAATAATTAAAATTCAGTGCATCATAATTATGGTCGTTTGAAGTTTGAATGTTCATACTGAATCTTATTTTGAATTTTGGGTACTGAACATTTAAACGGCCATATCATGCATTTAATTTTAATTATTTCTAATATTATTTGTAATATTTAATATTTTTTTATAATATTATTTATTATAGCATTTTATAATTGTAATTATCTTATCATGAATATCGTACTGAATTTTATACTAAATCTCATCCCGAATTTTGGATACCCAATATTCAAACGGCCATAACTTTTGATAGGAAACTCCGATCAGAGCAAACTTCGAGGCTACAGAAATCTAACAACGAGGGCTACATGGAGAAATTAAAAAAAAAATTCAATACGGAAATTAGGCCGCTTTATGAGGATGCGGCCTGGTAAAACCAGGCCGTTTTCTAGGGAAGCGGCCCAGGCCGCATTTTGGGGAAGCGATTTTACTAGTTGTCAAAATAAGTTATTTTTGTTTATATTTATTTAATTAAGATTTTTTTATTTTTTATTTTAAAAAATAGGCCGAAGATAAGCTAAAAACAAAAGAGGCTGGAAAAAAAAATCAAAAAGCTAAAAGAATAATTAAAAAGAAAGATTCAAGTTTGTGTATGTGGACTTTTATTTTTTTGTTAAGTTAGCAAGGCAAGGTCTCTTGATAAAAAATTTCAATATTGAATCTTCTTATGTCACAAAATGTCCTAACTTTACGAAGTGCTAACATAAAATTCAGAGGGTCAGCTCGGCTAATAAAGAAAAAGGGAGGTTATATGGGAATATGGAATTTAGATAGACCACTCTTTTTTTATACTCTATTATTGTCAAATGAAATATGAGTTGATTCTATCTTGCGAATTCACCGATGGAAAAGAGTTTTTTTAGATAAAAATGAGGTTAAACTACTCAAATTTAGCTATCTATAAATGAATTAATCCGATTTTCAAACTGGTGAGATTCTAAACAGAGAGTGTTATCTTTGCTATTAAACTAAAGGTCAATTCTTAAAAAAGAGTTTTTGCATTGACAAAAAATAAAAGTTAATTCCGCAAATTCTGTACATCCATGAATTGTCTCTTCCATCTGATTGGAATAGAGGATGGGGCTAAGCAAAAACGGTGAGTTTTTTTGTTTGTTTGTTTTTGTTTGTTTGTTTGTTTGTTTGTTTGTTTTGTATTTTTTTTTTTTTGAAGAATCACTATTCCATTTCACACTTCCTCAAATCCACTTTTCAATTCAATTCTAAGGTTGTTTGATTCCAATTCATACTCTAGAAAGAGGGGTAAGCTTCCAAGCTTTTTAGCTATGTCACATCATCAATACTCCCAACCATTGATTTTGTTTCTCTCTGTTCATTTATCTAAATTAAATGGTTCAATTTAATTTTTCTTTTTTCATTAAAGAGATAATATGATGTTCCCCAAAGAACAATTTAAGACTTAAAATATTTGCAACTCTTTGTATTCTCTTAATATTTATTTAATAATTTGCTAAAAAAATATTTTTGTATCAGGCCAATAAACCATTGCTCAACTCTTTGTATATGCTAAAAAATATATTGTATAGAAAATATATTAAGTTTCATATTTATTTAATAAGATATATTATGAAAAATGTATATTTATTTTTAATACCTATTAATTTATGTAATATTATATTTTTAGGGCGAAACCCGATTCACAGCTCTAGTTCAAATAAATTCTACTATTCTTGATAAGTCGGTATTTCATATCATTTTATAGAGAAATTATTTCTAAAACTCAATCAATTTTAGTTAGATTTTGTTTGAATTCACTTTGTTTCATGTCAAGATCAAGATAATGCCGTGCTTCCAAATTTATTGCAGATTTGGAGCAATTTGGAGCAGCAACGGATCAAAATACCGAATATGGGCATGATATATTTGATGAAAGCATGTGCTATCATATCCATGTTGTAGAGCATGTTTCAAGCTTTCCAACGAGCTTTGAATCGTCCAATTTGGAGTTAAAATGAGAAAGTTATGGCCAAACAATAACAAGGACGAATTTCGGTCCGAAATTGTGTAATTTGAACCAGTGAAGAATCTGTAAATATTTCGGTCCGAACTGAATAATTTCGATCCGAAATATTTGCTGATGAATTTTCTGTCTAAGCAATTATTGATGTTTTAAGTGACTTTTGGTCTGTTTTTGGCCTAGTTTTATATATAGACTCCTGTTCTCTTTTCTGGGATCGCTGGCAAGCATTCTTGGGGGATCAAGTTAGAATATATCTAGGGTTTGAGAGAAGAACTTGGAGCGAGAATTGGAGATTGAAGCAAGGATTCGAGTGAAAAACTCGGTGTTTGATTTCTTTCTCTTTTTCTCTCTTTTGTTTGTGATCTTGAACATGAACACTTGTTGTTTTCTTTTATATCCATGAGAGGCTAATCCCCTCTCTAGGGATGTAGGTTTTAGTTGAACTTGTAGTTTAGTTTACTCGGATAACGCTTTTAATTGTCATGTTATGATTTTATTTCTTTGTTTTAATTGCTCATGTGTTGCTTAATCATTGTGCATGAAATCTTAGAAATTAGGCGGGATACTTAACCGTGAAGCATTACCTTAAGAGATCCCGGTAATTGACCATTAATTGTGTGAGGTACTTAATCGTGAAATATGATTTAGGGATTTTACTAGAGGTGGCAAAACCCGACCTGACCCGGCAAACCCACCCGAACCCGACCCGACCGAACCCGAACCCGACCCGATTTTTCAGATAGTCAAACTTACCCTAACCTGACCCGACCCGACCCGGCTTGACCCGATACCCGACTTGACCGGCAGTTAGGCAACCCGAAACCCGACCCGACCCGACCCGAGACGACCCGAGACCCGACTTGAACGACAGTTAGGCAACCCGAAACCCGACCCGACCCGACCCGAGACGACCGAGACCCGACTTGAACGGCAGTTAGGCAACCCGAAACCTGACCCGACCCGACCCGAGACAACCCGAAGACCCGATATTATTCTAGATTACAGACCCAAAACCCGATCCGGACCCGACCTAAACCCAAATTACTCGAGCCCTAGACAACTCAAAATTGGATGACCCGAAACGGCGAAACCCAACTCGACCTGAAATAGTAAGGTCAACCCCATATAACACAATCCAAACAGTCTGCCCCGATGCGACCCGACTCGACCCGATCTAATATTAAGAGCATTCAAATTTGATTGAGATAGAATTGAAAATGACATGTATCAACTCATATCAATTCATATTATCAATGCGACTCCAATGATTCTCTTATTTTTATCTTTGATTTTAATTATTACTTACAACAAGCTAAATTTTATTTCACAATTAATTGTAAATAAATAAATTAATTAGTAAAACTAATCAATCATATTTTATATAGTGAAAAGAGCGTAGCAGTTAATACCCAAAATGCGGCAATCCCCTAGTGACTAGTGTGCTTGGATAAACAACAGTAGTTAGAACCAGAGATGACTCGAGATGTCAAGACTAGATCAGATGACCCGAAAGCTAACCCAAATCAAAACCCGACTTGACCCGACCCGACTTAACTCTTGACCCGGCAAAAGGCGACACTTGTCGACCCGAGACCCGACTCGACCGGACCCGAACCGACCCGTGACCCGATCAAAAGATGGTCTTGCTGACCCGAAAACCCGACCCGCGCTAACCCGACTCGACCCGTGACCCGATATATGGCGGCTACTGCTGACCCGAAACCCGACCCACGCTGACCCGACCCGACCCGTAACCATAATTTTGCCTGGTCAAACTAACCCGAACCCGACCCGACCCGATTGCCACCTCTAGATTTTACCAATTTGTATTATGAACTTAATGAACCATAGACTTGTAGGTGAGGAACTTAATCATGAAACCCGAAAGTTTAGGTATGGTATTAAGCCAAGAAATTGTTGTTTAGTACCAATATTTATTGATACCCTCTCATAACAATTCAATTAAAAGTGTTAGTCGAGTAAATTGCATCTACAGGGGATACGAAACCGATGTCTCTAGATTATGTTTTATCGAGTCCTACCAATTGTCGCTAGTATTTATTTAATTAGGATTTATTTTTTTTTGCAAAACTAGAAAATTGATTAGTCTAGATCGGTAGTTTAGGTTAGAAATCAGTGCATTACGTGTTGTCCCTGTGATTCGACACCTGACCACTACATCGATAGGTTCATACGCTTATGAACCAAACCGTTTGAGTGCTAGAGATTATTACTGTTGATATTTCACATCAATTCTCTACTAGCACGTATTCCTAGAGGCTTGATCACACCCACATAATACTTAATTAAAGTCGTCCAATTTTTACCACTTCACAGTTTACCGACATATATACATCAACTGTAGTAATCATAATTAAATTCTACCTTTGAATTTTATAATTGAAATACATCAAGAAGAAAAATGATGGTAATATTTTGTGACAGCATTCAACGTCCCTTTGTCATTCTTATATTAACCAACTAATAATAATATTGTGAACGCTTTCAAATCGCAAGTCTAAACATGCATTCAAATCCGTCGGTCCAGGATCTCTTGCGGCGTCTAATTTTTGTGCCTCTGTGAGCTAACAATACTGTACACAGGAAAAGGTCAAGGTGAATAAGTCGAACTGGTACGTACCAAACCAAACTACCGATACCGCAGGTAAGTACGTACCTATGTGAAGTTACTGAAAAATTAATTAAATAATAACGAACATAAATTAAGTTCTTTATATTATATATCATTGCTGGGATTTTTTTTTTCTTTTCGTGTAGTACAATTTAATTAATTAATTAAGTCTTGTGATGACTGATGTGCTAATGTAATTCTAATTCAGTGTTATCCCAATTATGAGCTTCTCTGATCTTTCCGTGGTAGAATAATCCAAATTTCTGATCAATCATTTTCACTTTCCGACTTAATTCTTTGCAGCCGGTTGAAGTTTTCTAATGGTTTCGAGAGATTTTACGTGTTGGTTAATTCATTGTTGTGATTTTGGCACTCCATCGTCACGTCTGCTCTCATTATATATATGTTATTTATCTTTGAGTTGAGGCACAAGAAATATATTCAATATATATATACGATGGCAATATATATATATATTTTTGTTTTGTACGGAGGAGCTAGCTTTTATGAGTTTTAGGCATTTAGCATAAAAATTCTAAATACATATATGGGCATCATAAAAATCAACTTCTAGTCAATTTTATTTATTGCGATGACATATGTATTTGATTTTCTTACCGGTCTTATCAACAATGTTTCTTTCCTGTGAGCCAACTGTGAGCGAGGTCTGAGGTCATTTTGCCTTCTTTTTTTTTTCCAGTTAATTAAAACTGAGTCCAATTCTTGGAATATTGGTCAATAATTTCACTTTCAGTTTCTTTAATTCTGTCATGTTTCATAATTTTGTCTTTTTTGGGTAATTTTATTAAGTATATAAGAGGCAGATATAGGCTGGTAAATTACGAACTTTATTTCGTGTAAAGTAAAGGGGTAAAATCATATAGAAAAATAAATGTACGAAAATAACTGATAAATTACATCTTTTTGCACGATTTAACTTCATATAAATGAACAAAAAAATTAATAAATTTGCTATCTAATTTTTACATATATAGTTCTTATTTGAGATGGATGGGTTTCAACAGTTTGAATCGTCATTTGAAGTCAATTGAATGAATTAAAATCATCGTTTGAAGTCAAATCAAATGCATCATATTGGTTTAAGTCACTAAGGATTTTAGCGAGATTACGAAAACGCTAGTTTTACTCTTGACTTCTTAATTACATATGAATATATCTAGAAACGACGTTCAAAACAAATTTTATAATTTGCAAAATAAAGAAAGTCTGGTACGTAACCTCTAAGTTAATTTAGTTCAATCCAAGTGACTAAGTGAGCAACAAAATATATATTAATATTTTCTAATTAATCTGGTTTTCCAACTTCTTAAATTTGGTTAATTTATACCGTTCTTTCTTTAGCGATCTGAAACAAACTAAATTACATCTCTCGCCTTGTGAAAAAAAAGAGTGCTTGTTACCACCTAGATTAAAATTGTCAAATCATATGGTAAATGTGGGAACATTGAAAATTAAAATAATTAAACTATAGTTGGCTAGATTTGATCAAGAAAGTGCCGTAAATACTTGCTAACAAAATAAAACCTTAATTTTCTACAATTAATTAATCTAGAAGATGATCATTTTTGTTGAACAAATTAATTATTGCCTTGCAACTTGAAGTACGATATATCTGAGAAAAAAAAAAGACAGAGAGAATTTGGATTGTTGGTATAACTAATCTTTAAATTATGGGATTAAAGTAATTATAAATCATAACTTCTAAGCAACCACTTCAGGTAAAAAATAAATTATTAAAATAAAGTTTCAGTCCATTCTTAGCTTGAACAAAATTAAGCATACAAAATAATACTGTGTTGACAAATCTGACCACAACCAAAAGGTAAATCAAATCCTTTCCAAAGTATATAATTTGATGCGAAATAGTGGGAACAATGGAACATCACTTTGACGGTTTGACGGTAAAATTAATGAGTGGGAGACCAATTTTGAACAAGTCAAAGACACTATCATTTTCATATAGCAATAAACTATTAACTGATTAAGATATATCCGATTCTGCCCGGTTATAAAAATGCCCAAGCGCACTTAAACAGAGAAAAATGAAGCAGCCATCTACTAATGATTATTGACTAGTAAATTAGTATATTAGATTAAAGTAAAGTAGCCATATTATTTGACAAATATGACCATCTGCCTTTTGGCCCTCCAATTGTTTGTGTTCTTTTTGTTAACAACAATTAATTTGTTCATGGTAATCGTATATACACCGCATGCACTTTGCTGCGTGGAGATACTTTGTAAAAGATATTATCCAATTATTTTTGTTGAAATGCTAATTAAGTAAATATATCTTTGCGAGCAATGATATAGAAAATGTACACTAAATTTTACATCAAAAAAATAAATAAAAGAACAATTGCAAAGTAATTACTAAATCACATTACACCCAGCATCACTAATATAAGTACGATCCTTACTTATGTGCAAGAACAAAATATCACCTTGCGTCAAAGAAAAAAAATAACATGTTAAAAATATATAACAGTAGTGATTATGAGTTTTGATTTTGTTAAAAAATCTTTTATTTAGGATTTTGTCATCAAAGAAAAAACTAATATGTTAAAATATATAACATATTTGAACATTGATACATATCTTTAACAAGAATCTCATAGATTCGGTTGACTAACTTTTTTTTTTTTTTTTTTTTGAATTTGTTGACTAACTTAAATTGCACACTAATAGTTTCATATTTTTAAAAACTCACATAAATAATTATATTATAGTACTGATAAAGGAGGACGTGCTTTGAGGTAAGCATTAGAGGTGGGGGTCCATATTTTGATTTATAATTTTCTGTAAACCATGGCAGGAGTTTACTAAAGTTAATACAGTCTGTTAGATAACTAATTAAATTGCTTAAACAGCCCAAATTTGGCAATAGAATATGATTTTATATTATTATTATTTTTTTATGGATTCCATCTCTGTCACCAGCTTATGACAACCTCCTGGCCTGAGCTAATTAAGTACAAGTTACACAGTGAATGCACATCACTAAGAGAAAATTACCTTAATACTAATGATAATGATAAAGACAAGACAGAACAGAACAGCGTGGTCCATGGGGAACGAACGACATCACCTACTTTCCTTTTGAGAAGAATGGGGTCCTATTATTCCATCATGGGACCTTTAGATTGGAATGGATGGTCGCGATTTGTTTCAAAAAGACTCCCTAAAAATCTACACGGATTGATCTGGACCGTCCTCTAAGATCCAACGATCTAATTAAGTTGGAATAACAGGGTCTTAATTAATTATCTTTTTGGAATAGTAGCAGATACAGACTCTGATGGATGGTGTCAAGTTGAAAGTTGAAACTGCTTATATAGCTCGCTGGCGTTCGATCGAACTGTGGGCTTTCACATGTAACTTAAATCTGGTTTTCATATAAACAGCATTGTTAGCACACTGCACAGGTATTGAGAAAGCACGATTGGTAATTAACAACATTTGTTTATTGAGAATGATCAAATAACCACAAGTTTGGTGGCTCATCCGTAACCACGAAATAAAATTTTAAATAATTACCTTTTTAATTCTTAAATAACAAAATTAAATTGATGGAATGGTTTGTATATGTTATCTTTCACGTGTACACAAAAAATTGAGTCATTTTGATTTTATTTACATTTGCCTCAAGTATTAATATAAAACAATGGCTGAAAATTTTATGATTTTTTCTCCTCTCTTGATTACTACCTAAGCAAAAATTAAATTTTCATCATTTTTTATGTACATGTTATTGAGATGATTTACCATAAATCTAACGGTTTAGATTTATCAATTTATGTATAAATAATTTTGTGGTTATCATGCATGGACACTAACATTTGTGGTTATCAGATCCCTTCTCTTTTTTATTTATACACATTTGACATTTGGTCATGCTTATATAGAAATAATTTTTTTAGTTTATAATTTGTATTTTCTTAGTTGATAGTTGCATAGTTATAGCTAAAACAAATGAACAAATGCGACATCAAATTTGTATCACGGACATCCATCTTAAATTTGCAGGAAATTTGATATTAAAAAGATTTGAATTCAACCTTGGTTAAAAAAAATTTCATCTATGGATTCAACTAAATTGACTTTTTAAGAATCCTTGGAATTCAAATGTAAATTCAATACGGAGGTGTTGTTATAAAAAAATAGCAGCTTCATGGTAATTGATATCCATTTGAATCATCAAATAATACAGATTTCATATCCAAAAAAGTAAAATAACACTTATCCTGAACTCATTAAAAACAAACAGTACTGATAGATCAAGATTCATAACTAGTATGAACCAGCATTTGGTCTAGTGCTTGAGGGTAATACTCTTAATGTGGGAGGTTGCGTGTTTAAAATCCGAATGTGGAGTCTTTTATAGTAAATTTGACTAGCTTGACCTTCATCTTCATTTCAAATAAAAAAAAAATCATAATTAGTAGGGTAAATTTTTCTGGATAGTCAATGAATTTTTCACTTTGGATAAACATCAAAATTCAGTAATAAAAAATAGATACTTAAAAGTTTATTGACCAATTACATATTTGAAAGTAAAGTTTAGTGACATCGGATAAAAATGTAGCCTAATTAGTATCAAATGGACATAAAATATAACTGTAAATAACATTTGATCACTGTACCGATTGAGTACGGATTAGATATCTGCAATTAAACAACTCCAACTCGAGTCTTGAGATCGAGCTGTCGACATAAAACTTTTTATAGCACGAAAAGTCGAAAAGCATGAAAAATTTCAAATCTTTCCACTTCTTTAGGGGCGGAAAGAAAAGCCTTACTTACACAAAGCAACCAAGGTCATTATCAATAAAATAAAGGCCTCTTTTGGACTTTTCATCCATCAAACAATCTCCATTTAATCCCACTTCAATTTCAATCTTGGGTACATACATTTTGGCACAAATAGGAACCATATCTATCTATCTATCTATCTATCGCTCTCTTTCTCTGTATATCCCTATCTCTATCTGTGCACAAGACAAGAAGATACAGGGAATTATATAGTGGCCTTCATTGAATTGAGGTGTGAATAAAATCTGTCTCTCTGTCTGAGCAAGTCTCTGACTTCTCTTATAGTTAGCTGTTGGTTGGTTCTTTCTCTTGTTCTTGGGCGCCTGCTTGAGGCGCCAAATTCTCATTTATTGCATAGGTTGCATATTCTTCGTCACTCTCTGAACGCGCGGAAGCTAGCTTAATTACTACTTGGTTTGTTCGGAGCTTGATTCAAGCTGATTCTGTTCTCTAATGGCATAGCTGAGTAGCAACTAGAGGTATGTACAAACATATATCTCGATAAATTTCCCATCTTGCTTATGCTTTAGAGAGCGTTCTACGCTCGATTAATGGTTCTTCTTTTCGTTAGTTTCTCGCAATTCTTGGGTATTTGTTCTTTGGTTAATTAACCCGTTCTATATTGCTTGAATTCATAATTACAAAACTTATGCATGCTTTCATTTGATTGAAGCAAATTTGCTTTCCTTTCCTTTTCTTCTTCCTTATGTTTGTTCATGTGTCAATTCGGCAGGATGCTTGTGGTTGTGAGGGCGATAACTCATCCATAATTCTTCTCGATTTCAACTCAGGAATTATTGTGATAATTGTTGTATAATAAGAATATAAGATATGACGAAAGCTGGTTGCTTTCTTGCAATAGTCATCTTGATCTTTGTATTCCCATCCAACCTTTTTGTTAATGGAGCCCCCACCACTGACCCAAATGAAGGTAACATATTTGTTTCTAAGTACCTTTTGTTTGCTCTTTAATATAGTTAATCATCATTAGTCAGAGCTAATAGCTATAGAATATCCCGGTTTTGTTGGTGACGGTGTTGTATATGGTGTACACGATTTTTTTTTCTTTTTTCAGATATTTAATTTCTTTTGGTTCTGTGTTCACATGGTCCAAACAGGAACGGTACCTACTCCCTGATGTTCCAGCTTTCGATTAAGCATTGGTTATATATATATATATATAATATATAATAAAGAGTATAAATTGAGAAATGACCCTTGTTAAGTGGCCTCTTCAACCACCCAAAGGAAGGAACTAATATATACATGTAGCTTTATTAGAATATAAATAATAAAATATTAAAATTTCAATATATATACTTAAAATTGTTAGATTATGATTACTGTTATTACTAGAGTATTATTATTCATGTGTGATACTTATTACCTAATTAAGTTCAAAGATTTTTGAACTTTCATTCTATTAACTATTAAACAACTAGAAGGAGCAAAATGGTATAGCACCTGATCACCATGTACAGGTACCGGTACACATAATCTTATGCTGTTACAACTTACAAATTGATTATCTGGTTTTGATTACTTTTGTGCACAGTAAATGCGTTACGCACTATCAGGAGGGCCTTGTATGATCCTATGAATAAGCTAGCAAATTGGAACAAAGGAGATCCTTGTACAACAAACTGGACGGGAATTTTCTGTAATTGGGTACCAAATGACAACTACCTTCACGTAACTGAAATGTATGTACCATACTTTTTAAATTTAAAAAAAAAAAATATGAAGCATTTGTTATTTTATGATTTTAATTTTTTCTTATTTTGGTTTTCCTTTATGTAGACAGTTGTTTAAGATGAATCTCTCTGGAACTTTGTCACCTCAGCTCAGTAGTCTGTCACACTTAAACATACTGTATGTTGAAACTCAGAGAAATATTTATCTATATATACCAGAATATTATTTCTATGGCTTGCTTACTAATATAGCTGTGATTTGCTCTATGAAGGGATTTTATGTGGAACAGTTTAAATGGATCTATTCCAAAGGAGATAGGCAACATCACAACTCTAAAGCTTTTGTGAGTACTTTTCCTTGAATACAAGAAAATATCTTACTTATTTTATTGTTTCTGATTTTATACTAAAAACCTTGTTTTCTTCTATGTCTTTGCAGACTTCTGAATGGAAACCAGTTATCTGGTTTTTTGCCAGATGAAATTGGTAATCTTCAAAATTTAAATCGATTACAAATAGACCAGAACCAGATATCAGGCCCGATACCAGCAACTTTTATGAACTTGACTGGCGCGAAGCATCTGTAAGTATTTTTTTACATTTTTTATTTCTCTTTTTGAATATATTTGTCATCTTAGTTTTTTAATTACTGATACTTTCTTGCAGCCACATGAATAATAACTCCTTGAGCGGCCAAATCCCGGCAGAGCTTTATAAACTACCAAGACTCCTGCACTTGTAAGTGAATTTTAGGCTGAATTTCTCAATGTTCTTCTATATATTAGACACTTTAACAGATAATAATAGAATCGTATATCTCAATTCAAATTGTAACAGGCTTGTGGACAATAACAATCTGTCTGGACGTCTTCCTGAAGAGTTTTCTAAGATGCCAAACATTAAAATTCTGTATGTGTTTTCCTTTCTGTTATTAGAAGCAATATTGCAATGTTTCTCTGGTACTTTTCTTATTGTGCAGACGACTGGCTGTAATAATATCAGAAATAATGAGTTTCTTTCTTTTGCAGTCAGTTTGATAACAATAATTTCAGCGGCACGTCAATCCCTGCTTCATATGCGAACATCCGCACGTTACTGAAATTGTGAGTTCAGTTTACATATCAAGCTTGCATGTTACCAATTTCAAGTTTCTTTTACTTTGCAATAACGGATCGAACAGGCCAAGATAACCAAAACAATCCTTAGGACAGGAGAAATCAAAACATTATTTATAATGCAAATTGTATATTTCTGCCTTTAATTTTTTTTTTCAATATTTATTCAATTTCAGGAGTGTTCGGAACTGTAGCTTGCAAGGAACTGTACCCAACCTGACTCGTGTACCTCAGCTGGGATTCATGTATGTCTTTAGCACACGATGCGTGCAACTACTTGCTTATTTACATATGTATGGAGTTATGTCAAAATCAATAAGCTTCTTCATAATATAATGTTTGCATCGATTATCATTTCAGAGATCTTAGCTGGAACCAACTGACAGGGCCCCTTCCAACAAACAAGTTCTCTACCAATCTTACAACCATGTAAGCGCATTCTCCTCCTGTTCTAGTTTCCTATTATCATAAATTCTAATGTTATATACTAATTAATCCTACATATATTTTCAGCGATGTGTCGCATAATAGGCTCAACGGCACCATTCCTGATTTTTCTGGCCTTCCTAATCTACAGCTCCTGTAAGATTTACTTAATTGAGGAACAATTGTTTGATCCTATGAAATGTGTATTAATATAGATTTTAACTTCTTTCAGGGCACTAGAGAGTAACTTCTTTCAAGGTTCTGTTCCCTCAAACATATGGGATAGCATGACATATTCGGCGAATGAAAGTGTTGTCTTGTATGATTCTAATTATAAATTTACTAATTTCTTCACTTTTAATCACCTACAAATAAATACTTATATACCTCTTCCAATGTTTCAGGGATTTTCAAAACAATTCACTGACGGATATCCCTGCAAATTTCAAACCCCCTGCAAATGTCTCTGTTTTGTATGTGCTTTTTGCATCTTCTTTTTCCTTTTCAATTAATTCATTTCATTTCTATAGTTGTGTAAAACTTCAATAAAAAAAATGAATTTAAATCTTACATTTTACAGATTGTCTGGAAATCCTTTATGTTCAAACACTTCATTATCAGTTCCAGCAGGATCATGCAAATTTCAATCAGTAAACAAGCCATCTTCATTAGTACAAAACTCCTCAGCAAATTGCGGAACATGCCCAACTGACCGAAATTATGAATATAACCCTTCATCTCCACTCTCTTGTTTCTGTTCTGTCCCTGTGGGGGTTGGTATGCGATTAAAGAGCCCTGGAATTTCTGATTTTCGCCTGTACACTGTAGATTTTGAGAAAGATTTGACAGGCCTTCTCAACCTCTATGTATACCAGTTGTACATTGAAAATTACATATGGGAAAAAGGTCCTAGGTTGAATATGCAGCTGAAAATTTTCCCAAGTAATGCGAGCTTGTTCAGCGTGAATGAAATTGTTCGGGTGAGGCGCATGCTTGCTGGATGGGAAATTACGTTGTTAGATATTTTCGGGCCTTATGAGCTCCTAAACTTCACTCTTGGATCATACGCTAATGGTACGTTCTGACAACTAAGAATAATCTCTAGCCTAAATGACTTGATAAGGAATTCTCAATTGTAATATCCGTCTGTGATTTTGTTGGTCATAAATTACAGTGCATGCAATCTATCTGTAGCAGTAGATACAAGATTTGATATTCAGTTCAGTACCTTACTGTGTTTACAATCAGTACAAATCATTGAATGCTCTTTCTATGCAATTCATTTAAATTTTCATTTTCTTTTTTTTTGTGTTTTCTACTCTTTACATGAGGGTTTATCTTCCTAGTTCCTAGTAATGAATCTGTTTTTTTTTAATTAATTTTTGGTGCTGATCGATCTGTTGTTTATTGTCTGTAGATCTACCGAGCTCAAGTTCAGAATTGAGCACAGGTGCAATTGCTGGTATTGCAATTGCTGCAATTTCAGTTGCAGTTGCTCTTTCTGTACTGGCCACCATTTTCATCCTAAGGCGCCGCTGGAGATACTCCTCTGTGTCAAAACGTAGTTCATGTAAGCTGCTTTGCACTCATTAACATTACTTTGAATCTAAAAACAACCTCATCTGTTTAATTTTCTTTTGTAGTAGCAAAATTTTCGATAAAAATTGATGGCGTGAAGTGCTTCACGTTTGACGAAATGGCCAAGGCTACTAACAAATTCACTGACTCGAGTATAGTCGGTCAAGGTGGCTATGGGAAGGTTTATAAAGGAATTTTGGATGATGGTACAGTAGTTGCCATAAAGCGGGCTCATGAAGAGTCGCTGCAAGGTTCAAAAGAGTTCTGCACTGAAATTGAATTGCTTTCAAGATTGCATCACCGCAACCTCGTCTCGTTGGTCGGATATTGTGATGAAATGGATGAACAGGTCATTGACTAACCTAAACAATCATGATCAATGCTTAATTATATATATATATATATATATATATATATATATATCCAACTTGATTATTGTACTTTGGTGTATATTCTTTTTGACAGATGCTGGTTTATGAGTTCATGCCAAATGGTACTTTGCGAGATCACCTTTCTGGTAATGAATTACAAAAATAATCTCATCCTTTTTGGTTATATGCAAATTTAATTGTTCTGTCTATATTCATAAATTATATCTCATATAACAGAAAAGTGTAAGGTGCCTTTGAGTTTTGTTACGCGGCTACACATAGCGCTGGGATCATCCAAGGGAATACTATACTTGCACACTGAAGCAGACCCGCCTATATTTCACCGAGACATAAAAGCAAGTAATATCTTGTTGGATTCCAAGTTTGTACCGAAGGTGGCTGATTTTGGTCTCTCGAGGCTTGCACCTGTACCAGACATTGAAGGAACCTTACCTGGCCATGTCTCAACTGTTGTCAAGGGTACTCCTGTAAGTGAAAACTTATCCTTCTTTCTTCTGATCATACCTTTTTGGTGTTACTGCAGCAATTTAACAAAGTTATTCATCTTGGTTAACAACTATATCTTTGTAATTTCAGGGGTACCTTGACCCAGAGTATTTTCTGACACATAAGTTAACAGACAAGAGTGATGTATACAGCCTTGGAGTCGTCTTCCTCGAACTATTAACTGGCATGAGACCGATAGCTCATGGCAAAAACATTGTTAGAGAAGTAAGTTGCAAATTTTATATACTCTGCTGAATTAAGAAATGACTAATTAATATGCTGTCATATAAAAAAAGATGGATTTTATAATATGATGAGAAAACATGTAAATCTAAATTATTGATATTTTACAAATTCGGAATTGTAGGTGACTTTGAAGTACCAATCAGGCAATATACTGGACATAGTAGACAGCCGCATGGACTCGTATTCAATCGAGTGCATTCAGAAATTTATCTCTCTCGCACTTAGATGCTGTCAAGACGAAACAGATTTGCGTCCTTCGATGTCAGAAGTTGTTAGGGAGTTAGAGGCGATCTGGCGAATGATGCCTGACGCATATTCGTTGACCACCACTGACTCGTCAGATGTCAATCCCATGAAGATGATGCATTCTACTTCATCAGCCTCGTCCGTGATGGGCAAGACATTCCTCTCGTCTCAAGATATGAGTAGTGAAAACACGGAGAGCGGGTTGCGTGATATAACTGCCCGTTAAACTTAAATCCATAGGTTCAGTTCTTTTTGTGGATGTCTTATAGGAGGGTAGCTTGCTTGTGTGCTTGATGACAGTTAATGTAAAATGTATGTACATTCTGTCAGTAGGTCTGTTAGTGAGAGATGCTGTCTGGTTATAACTGATATAGAAATTTTTGTACAGTAGATAGGAATGTTCATCAAAGAAAATAATTTAAACCACAGGTTGTATACCTCACAAAAATTTCAGAGCATTTTGGTTTAAAGTTTTCTTACAATTACATCATTCAAGCCTGCAAATTGAGAAGTCCAAGGAGCGAAGCTAGGTAAAATTTTTCAAACTAGAAATTTTTGGAATTTGAACATACCCATAGTGTGTGGACAATAAAATACTGCTGCTAGGAGATGAATGAACTGACTGATCAGAAATTATACCCTTTTACGCAACATGGGCTTTAAGGCCCATAAAGATGGCCCATATTATTAGTCCAGTCCAAAAACTTAGCAAATTTTAGATTTTCCTCCTTTTTTTGGTTCCGAGTAAAAGGCAGTAAGATTAGTCATTGCATGCAATCATAATATCTAATCTAACAGTCACAATCACACAGGTTCTTGTCATCTATAGTCCAAAACTAGAGACTTCTGAGTTTGATTGCATTGGCCTTTTATGGCAAAAGACCCTTTAAGAACAAGAATTTGAAAGTGTGCCCCTTTGGAGCTGGGAAACTGAGAAATATCTTGGCCATGGAATGGCTGTTGCTTTCTCTTATGTTAGCATAGTCATGTTAGTGAACTGAGGATTTATAATGTAAAAGAAGTTTCAAAATTACTGCATAGCATCAATTCATTGTGCAAAAATATTAAGCAAAATTGAAATTCCTCACTAGCTTATTATTCAAGTAAAACAAACATCTTGTTCCCAGTTCTTTCAGATAGCACTTGAATAACAGAGAAAGAAAGAAGAAAAATAAATAAATTGAATGTCTCGAGTTATGTAACATTACAGCACCGCATTCGGTCGTAGTCGCGTCTGTCAGAACTGAAAGGTACAAATAATTAGAGGGAAGTCCGTCGAAAAAAAATATATTAATATTTAGCGACCTGTTTTAGCCCTTTTCATGCCTCCACTGTCACCAAATGGAGAAACACTCCCACTCGGCGGGTGGGGGCTCTCTTCTCGCAGAGAGGAATTTAGCATAGCCAATTCTCTCAGCTGCTGTCTCTTGTAGAAATCCTGTGACTCATCCTGGAAAATAATCATAAAACGTTTAACAGTATGAAAATGAGGTATTACCAGATTGATTTTGCTATGTATATGTGTTGTAGATTGCATCTCCAATTGTTGATACACAATTAAATTATACTCGAGTACAGGATTAAAGTGGAATTTCAGTAGATTAAATACGGTTGAGAGAATAAAGTTCCCAGGCCACTGGTACATATTGTACAGCCCATACAACATTACAGCATCCTTAAAAGAAGTATAGGCATATCAGACAAAATTTAACACAGCTGTAATTATGAAGTTATAGAATGAAACGGGAAAATATTATGATATTGTTTCGAAGAGAAAATATATTCTAGATAACATAATAAGAAATTGAAATATACCACAGGCTTGAGCAACTCCTCAATTATTTCTTGAGCATGTCTCAATCTCGCATCGATTACATTTGCTGGCAACTCAGCTTCGATCAATATGTGTAAAGGATCATCTAAATGCTCATATCCTGGTCTCCCCTTTAATTTCTCCTCCTAATTCAATACAAAGGTGAAAAACACTTGTCAGTTTGATCTATTTACTGATATAATCCTCCATAATTATATATGAAACATGAGTAGCATTTCCTGTACCTTATCAGGGTCCTTGATGGAGCCCTTTCCTCTAATGTAAACACGACAACCGGTAGAAGCCTCCACCCTTTTCAGTGAATTCCCTCTTGGACCGAGAAGCCGTCCGACAAAATTGAACTAAATCCAAATCAAGAAACAAAATGAAATCTCAAGATAAAAAGCATTTCAGTTCCAGAATGAGGAAATTTTCTTTTAAGGATTATTGAACAGATTATCACTCAATTAAGTACATTTTCTTGAACATCAATGAGATTAATGTTGGAAGTGAGCAACTTCTGACTAATAAAGATCATCAAATGCAAAAATCTCTATAATAATAATAATAATAATAACAATTACAACTTACATTTGGGTAAGTGTCTACTGGTATTTCTAGACGCAAAATTTTCTTAACAATGTAAGAGTTAGGGCTTGGTGATGCTCCTTGCCAGTCCATACCCATTCCTTGAGGATAACCTATTCTCTGTAAAAGCAATAAACACACTTAATCAAATATTCACAATTAATTATAAGAAGTTGAAAAGAACATTTAATTTCATATAGATATAATGGCAAACCATGGTAAAAGGACTAAAATTTCTATTGAGCATTGCTTGAATACCTCAGGATGGGGTCCACCCCACACTCCGAAACCAGTTCCACCAAGACTCGAGAGCCGATTGAAAGGAGAAGAAACGGGGCTTGGACTTCCGTGGTGGATCCGATCAAAATCGCCAACTCCATTATTCGGCATCATGCTTGATACTCTCATTATTTCTGGTACAACAAAATTAGCATTAATCAATTAATACAATGGGAATCCATTGCTGTCAGCTCGGATAAATCAGAATCAGTATACTGCATTGTTACATCTCTAATAATAGAACAAAAGATTCTATTTAATTATGCTAATGTTAGCAATTGCATATCAGTATATGGTATCATTTTGTTTCCCTGGTAAAAACCAGGCCAATTAGCCCAAATACCAAAAGTATCTGTCATTTAAAGCAAGTCAACTATACTGATTAAAGTAAAAGTTCCTGCTACTAGCAATTAATCTGTTTTCAGCAATGAGAAGCAAAAGTTTGATTAAAAATGTTCAATCATCTCCGGTCAATTATGATCAGCATAAAAACTCTAATCATCCCGATAATACAAACTCGATCAATTCGCATATATCCAAGTAATCTAGTGTGATTCCTTCAGGGCTAATCTAATCTGGCAGATAACTAACTTTTATCATTGCTGACAGAACAATCGATTTGTTAAACAAAAGTAAGAATGAGCATGAGAAGCATCAAGATTGAAGATTGGATTACAACAGATAACAGATATTACATGAAGAATAAGAAAAGTTCGTACCTTGGCTCAAGAGGCGGCTGCAAATCGGAAGCACTTGCATAAAGGGGCCGAGCTTCTGATGCTCGGCTAATAGCTCTGACAAGTATTGACTGAACCAAACAACAACATAGGAATGTTAATTAAACTTAAAAAGTAACAACCCAACATTGAAAAACAAAGAACCAGCTAAAAGATTCATGCTTGGTACATAGTACATATATATATATACCTTCCGATATCGGGGGTGGGTCTAATCTGCGGCGAGAGGGTCCTGGCCGGAGAGAAGTTGGGCGTGGATAAGCCTGACATGTTGGGTGTGTTGCCGGTAGTCCGGTACCGATGGAGTTGAATTGCTGTTTGTTTGTGAATGTAGGAATAAGTAGGATTTTGATTTGATGGATGGGGACTGTACAGTAGAGATTAATTAGCTCTACCAAAAAAGAAAAGAAAGGAGCAGATTGAAGAGGCAGCGGTGGTAGTAGTAGTAACTGGTAGTAGTAAGGCAAGAGGAGGAGGAAGTAAAAAGTAATAGAAATGTGTGGTTTGTTTGTTTGTTTTAGCTTTTAGTTGTTAGGTTTTGTTGGCTGTGGAGGCTGCTGCTGCTGCTGCTGCCTCATTCATGCCTCCCTCTTCTGTTAGGGATTTTGAGGAGGCGAAAGAGAAGAGGAGAGAAGTGGAACTGTGTTTTGTTGTTGGTCTTTCGTAGACTTTTCACACTCTCTCTGTCACTGTATATGTGTATATGTTTGTGTTGTGACTTGTGCGAGAGAGTTATTGCTCCTCATTATGCATTTCTTTATTTATTTACTTGCCTCTGCCTGCCCTAGTATTCCAAACCCTACCAATAGTCGTTCTACCGTGCTTTATTATTATATTATATTCTTTATGTGTTATTATCACATCCAAACGTTCACTATTATTATTATGATTATGATGATCGTATTGTCATTGTTAGCCGAGGAGGATCAAACTACCATATTTTATCAGTGATCATGAAACTAAATATCAAATAACTAGCTCTTAAATAACAAAACTAATTAATAAATATATTATGTTCTATGTATACACAAAAAATTCTATCATATTTAGATGTTATTTACATGTGCATCAAACATCAACAAAAATCAACGGTTCAAATTTTATGATTTTTTCTCCTCTCTTGATCGATATCAAAACAATATTAAATTTTATCATTTTTTATGTATATTTATTGAGATTATTTAGAATGTATCTAATTGTTTACATTTGTCAAATTATATATAAATAATAAAATGATTATCATAGACACCAAGGCTCATAGTTATTGCATCTCTCCTCTTGTTAGATAGGCTTGCTATTTGGAAATTCACTCCCGTAAATAAGCAATTAAACTTGAGTTGTTCATTTCAATAAAATAATCTAATTTACAAGTTACAATTCAAATATGAGCATTTTTAACAAGAGGAGCGATCCATTTACCATTGTCATGCATTTTAAATTTGACATATTTTGATATTGTTTGATAGCTCTTCCAAAATTTATATAGTTTTTAATGATTTAAATTTGATCAATCTTTGATGGACTATCAAGCACATGCACTTAAGTTACTTTAAATTTAAAAACACAATTAGTTATAAGATACAAAACATAGTTTCAATTTCTACCTGCTTTTAAAGAATTTGTTTCAATTTTTTTGAAAAACTTATTGTCAAGATAAGAATTGTCAAGTGATCTCTCCTCTTTAGCAATACGAAAAATAAAAAAATAATGATTTTATTATTTTATAGAATCCTAGTATATAGATAGATTGTATTCAACAATTTAGAAAAACATTTTGGTTTTCGAAATTTCAATCCAAAATACCAATCGCTAGAAGCACAGTAACCTCGCTCTTATATGAAAATATTGACATCACGCGCGTGAAAAATAAATGGTTGATTATAGACTGACTACATTACTTAGACCACTAGATTCTACCCGATTAAACTTACACATTTCGGTCCTTCCAAAAAAAAAAAAATAGAGGAACCGAAACTTTTCTTGGATCCTTCAGATACTTCATCCGACTGGGTAAAAAGAATGGATCTAACTCTGCTGCTCTTAATTTCAAGAGCTTCAGATCCGACGATCGGTGTCAACCAATCACTACTCTTCGGTTAATTTCGGCCGCTGGATCTCAAGAGCAAGACCATGCTCTTGAGGTCCAGAGCATTGGATTTCTACTTGCAATAAAAAAATAATAAATAAAATAAAATTGAAGGTACCGAATTGATTTTCAGTCTTTTTGGGATTTTGTAATTTATTTGCAGGATTCATCTCTTTTTCACAAGAAAATGACAAAAATAATTATATACTCGCAGATGTCAGAAAAATATGTGTTATGACTTATGAAGGGCATCACAAAGTAAGGATATAGTTGATAAATTATTTTAAACAAAAACAAAATTAATTCTGAAAATTTTTTTAAAAAAAATAATAAATGTATTGTGGAAAAAAATAAATAAATAAGGAACCGAATAACAAAAGGGTCCCTTCAATTCTTTATTTTTTGCACACTATCGAATGTAGCAACTCATGAAGAACACAAAAAGTTATCAGAGAATATATTAGTACCTGTTAAATTAAAGCCCGTAATCATTCTATAGTACGCAATATTTGATATTATAGATGGGATTATATTTATATATGTAATTATATATGTATTGTATGCTAGTATAATGAGTAAAATGCATGCGCGGCAGCTCCCTGAGCGAACTTGCACGTTACCCCTTGTAGTTGTATATGTGATCTTTTATTTTCTTTTTCCTATATCAAATTATTCAATAAATTACTTCACTTGTGACCACGAAATTATTAAATCAAGTTAAGGTTATACGTACTCATTTCTAATTAGTTCTTACGTACATTTAACATCACTTTATTAGCTAATTAATAGTCGTCACTTAATTTAGTCACTTTAACCAATTGTGAATTATTTTTTACAAAAATAATACGTTTGAAATAGACAAATAGTTGTAATTTTCGAATATATAATATATAGTGATATTCATCAATCATCATGCTCGGATATATGAATATCGATCATTCACGATCCATTAGGTCGTGCAATTTAATTTCAAGAAGTACACATGGATCTAATAAATTAATTATCATAAATATTTTGTTAGTTCGTCCACATAATTATTATTGATATAATTTTGTATCAAATAATCAGGTCTCATTTGTACAATTTTTTGGACACTTCCGGCGCATATCGCAAGAGGTGGACCGGTAGGGCCACAAGTACAGCCGATGATGGAACTGTTATAAATGTTAATCCTCATCACGGCTGCTTTTCCCTTATGCTTTCCTCTTTTTCACACCATTCTTTAATTCCATTTCTTACGTTATATGATTGAATTTGAGCTGATATATATTTTCGTGTTAAATTAAACAGTTTGGAGAGGAAGTTAAGATACAAGCAGTTTATAGAGTTAGACTAATATGAAAACGTTTGCATTTCGTTCCGAAATGTAAGCGGTCCAAATTATATTTTGTCACGTCCGAAATTTTGATTTATGGTTCCCATTAAATTCATCATATCAAAATACCACATGATACCAAAATTTTCCATTTTTAGAGTTTTTAAGTATTTGTTTTGGATTTTTCAAAAATGACTTTGAAATATTAATAAAATAATACTTGTTTGTACATGGATTTTAAAAATCCGTAATAAATACTTAAAAAGTTTAAAAAATGGAAAATTTTTGTATACCCTAGTATTTTAATATGATAAATTTAATGGGAATCATAAATCGAAATTTCGGATGTGGCAAATATAATTTGGACCGTTAGCATTTCGAAGTGAAATGCAAACGTTTTCGTAATAGTTTTACTCCAGTTGATAATAATATTGTCGAGTAAGGCTATTAGGCTACCGTGAGTATATTACTATATATTAAGCAACTGTGAGAGCACATCCAAAAACATATCAAACTCATCTCGATCCAAAATTTGATTTACATGACTCAATAAATTTTTTATGTCAAAATCTTATAAAGAATGTCAGTTTTTTAGTATTTGTTTGAGATTTATTAAAAATGATCAAATTTTTAAATTTTTGTTTAAGATTTTTAAAAGTAACTATACAGAATGACTAAAATGATCATTGTTCTTATGTATCATCACTTTTAAAAAAATCTTAAGCAAATACTTAAATTTTCAAAAATAAAAATTTATTTGTATCGTATAATATTTTGGTATAAAGAATTTATTTGATCTATATAAATAAAAAATTGAATAAAATTTGATATGTTTTGAAGGTATACTCGTGCATGGGCTTTATGAAACTTACCGTAGCTTTACTCAACATATATATCCATCAACAAATATCGTAGAATATATATCTGATATATCCTAGCCAATGTTATCGAAACCGGACCGGAGATCAACTCGGAAAAGCTTTGGGTCACTAGTTTATTGGTTCGACCGTCGGGTCAACTGGTTCAACCGTTGAGTTTTTTATGTACATATATGTACAATACATATAGTCATACAATATGATAAGTAAATATTTTCTAAATTTTTTTTAAAAAAACAAATATATTATAAATAATTATATTTTTAAATAGCATTACAAAGCGGACATATTAATTCGAATTAAAATAAATTAAAATATATAACATACTATGTGAGTATGAGACTCACTCTCTCTTCATTGGGTATATTAAACGAAGCAACAATCAAAAGTCGCATATAACCGGATTTTCAACCAAACCCGAGACCGCGGTTTTGACAAAAAACCGGGCAAAAAACCGTTTATCATTGGTTTACTTGCATGTACGGTCCTTTAGCTGAACCAAACCGTAAAGAGTCCGGTTTTGGTTTTTTATGGTCAAACCGGCTGGTCCGGTCCAGTTTTAGTAACAGTGATCCTAGCAAATTTTTATATGCAGATGGTAACATAAACTTGACAGATTTTACTATATCTTTTTTGAGTAAATTACATGGATGGTCCCTCAAGTATCACTTTTTTATCAAATTGGTTCTTAAAGTTTCAAAGTTACCAATTTGGTCCTTAAAGTATCAATTTGTTACCAATTTGGTCCCTAAAGTTTGGAATGTATCATTTTGATCCTTAAAGTTTCACTAACATATCATTTTGGTTCCTAAAGTTTTAAATATTTATTAATTTGGTCCCAAAATTAAGTATTTCATTCAAAATTATTATTTTCGTCTATCTTAAAATAATTTTTAGCATTAAAAATAATGATAATATATTATTAAAAAATTTAAGTAATGTACAAATAAATATATTTGTTCATGCTATCAAATACTTATTAAGTAAATTTTAGTATAAATAGGACCAATTTGGTATGGATAAAATATTTTAAGGAACAAAATGATATGTTAGTAAAACTTTAAGGACCAAAATAGTACATCTCAAATTTTAGGGACCAAATTGGTAGCAAATCAATACTTTCAGGAGCAAATTGGTAACTTTTAGACTTTAAGGACCAATTTGGTAAAAGGCTAATACTTTAGGGACTATCCGCGTAGTTTACTCATCTTTTTTATGAAATTGTTCGACTTGACAGATTTTTTTTATATCTTTTTTTTTTATTATGGGTTAAAAACATTTAGTTTAACACGTGTCAGATAGGTCGATCGGGTACACAATTAATGCAAAACTTAATTATATGCGAGTAAAATTTATCATTAAAAACTAAAACTTACAACGAGTCTCTGAAAAATATTGAAGTTCGATCCGTGTGATTTATCCGAATTCTTTATTTTAATACGAGATTGCTTGGCAAACTTAATTTCATTTACTTTTCTTTTCTTTTCTTTTTTTTTATTATTATTAACTAGACGTGAAAAAAATAACTGGAACTTGAGTGCTGCACAGTTTGCCGCATAGAATTTGAAGATTCCAAAAGCAAAAATCATTTTGCAATTTGCATACATATGAAAAACATATTTACATTTCTTATAATAAATCATATCGTCCGATCGATCGATATGTGCTGCAAGTCTGCTACACAAAAACATCTGCTAATTTCCTGGCACGGGAATATCACTGGCTGCTTAATTGGTCACAGTATCACAGATCATAAAAGATTGGAAATAAAAGGAAAAGAAAAAAAGAAATATGAAAGAAAAAAATGAAAAGGAAGAAAGGAGCGTAACCGGAGATAGAGAAACTCGATCAAGTTGCATTGCATTGTTTCCACTTTCCACTTTGAAGCAAGAAAAGGCGCACGGAGGGGTCCAGTGTCCAGTCCAGTAAGTGAAGACTGAAGACATTAGACATGCAGCATTCTTATCTTGGGTATTTTTACTTTTAGGCAGTAGTACTCTTTTGGTGGGTGTGGTGTGGGTCTAATTTCTTATTTCTTTCTGCTGTCCTTTTCTCCAGCACCATGAATCATCTCATTCTCATATATTGGTATCAACAAAAGATGCATGGACATAATTTATTTTCTGGAATTAATTAATTGAATCTAAAAATAGTTATTTTCTGGAATTTTCATACTTTTATTGAATTCTATGTTTCTTTTTTTCTAGTTTTATTACAATGTTCTTGATAATCAAACATTAAAACTTGTATTTTTTTTTTCACAATATTTAACACTAGAATGAATCTGACTGCACCGCTTATGTCGTAGGAGTATAAGACTAATTAAGAGGCTAGCTTCTGGTCGGACTGGGACAAACACCGCTTTCTTCTTCTCACTTTATACTTTTGAAACGTTGAATGCGATACGGACTGAGGAAACGGTGGAGCATGCAGAACTCCAGAATCCAGATGCACTAACAATTTCATTCCTCGTACATGTACGGTACGTACATCTATATTGTAGATACTTCTACTTTCACAAGTTTCATTTCATCTTCTTCTGCATATCGTAGATAGATATATACTTGTACTTCAATCTTCAAGTCTTTTTAATATATTATTATATTATATTAATCATGAGAAAAATAATATTAAATGAGATCAGCTTGACCAAACTAATCAAGAACTTACTATAAATTTGAAGGTCTTTGTAGACATTTAAATTTGAGTAGCATGACTTTTATCTTTATCTCAAACAAAAAAAATTTCAAATTTATACTCTTTCATCTTGTTTTTTCTTATGACATGGCAGCGTTTTTTTTTTTCCTAATATATTATGAGAGATTGTAGCACTACTTTTGAACATCAAAACAAATAGTGCAAGCATCCGCACTTTACGGAAGAACAATATACTTTATAGGTGGTTCACAATTTAATTGTAAAATCTATTTAGCTGGAACAATATTGCATAATCTTAGTGTGAACATAAAATTGAGCCAATTTATTGAAAGAACAAAGTGAGCCTGAATATAGTATAAAATTAAAAACAATTGACAAATTGAATAATTGGAAGCATGTAATAAAGGAATTGTGAACCTAAAATTTATAAGATACATCAATATTTATGTTTTATTTATTAAATATATTAGACATATTTATAATTATAGTATGCCCTACAAAAAAATATTTTATCCAAGAAAATACTATGATCTAGTCATATTTTCAGCTCTAATTAAAAGAAATATTGTGAAAAGAATCTCCAACTGATTTAAAGGAAGCACCAAAGTAAAAAAAGAAAAGTTGGTACCAAAACAAATATAAGAACTGATTAAAATTTTTGTACTTATCTATAAAAAAATTACTTATCAACAATGGTCATATGGAGAAATCACAATCCCACTACATAGATTAATTATGTTTCACAATTTGTTCAATTTTAGTGATGTCTGATATTCCATCAAGAACAATTAAAACTATTGTGATTAATCAAGACTAATCAGCACTACTGCTAGTTACCATTGTTGTACGTACTTGCATCTTCACGGAAAACTAAATTAAATGAGGTTGGACCCATTATGCAGGAATTAACAAACCAAACATGTCACAAGATATAAATTACAATATGCTGAAATTGCCATATAATCACATGGTCGCTTGTGGGCACAATATTAAATTATTTTGGCAGCTTTACAATTTTGTACAGGACACTGTCACTGGTCGACCGATCCATCGATATCTTTTTTTTTTTTTTTTTTTTTGAGGAAATCGACCGATCGATATCTGTAATTAATTACATTGATTTTCGATATAAAAGGGAGTTAAAATTTAACTTTTATTACTTTTAAATTAAGAAAGATGTTATGAAGATATAAGAAGTGATACCAAAATTGATATCGATTGTATTAATATTTAGATTAAACCGAAATATATTATATAAATAAGTTAGAATACAATGGTTTCACTTTGGCGTCCATATATCTCGTTACTGGAAGCTTGCAATTTTGGGAAAAAAAAAAAGAAAAGAACTTTTGATTTGTCCTTTTAATTGTCATCTCACATGAACATGATCTCGGACCGGTACCACTTGTCTGAAAATTATGGTTGGTTATCGCTCAAAATTAGGGGAAATATATTATTCATTTACCTTTTAGCCACACGGATGTAATTAATATGTAAGAACTATAAAATCTAATAAATATTAAATACTGTGTGCATTAAATATATAGTACGTCGTTGTGTGTCGATTGATTCGCCTTTATAGCGTTGTTCATATTTCATTCAATGTTTTGGCCTACATCCATCTCTTGTCGATATGATGTATATGCTCAGCATCCAAAGACCATCCATCTTACACAGAAAGAATTAAGGTGCATGCATGCAATCGGGTTCTAGCAAACCAAGGCGGACAAAGTTGCATGAGGAGCCAAATCATGCCTCACAACTCACAAACTAAAGCTACATATGTTTATATTTATCTCTGAGCACGGTTTGATAAAAAGAAAACCAATTACAAAATTGAAAATTAATAAAAACATAAAGCTACTGTGCTGAGCTATGTAGCACGGATACGGACACGAGTATCTGATACGTATGACACGACATTTTAGAAAAAGTAGGGACACGATACGTCTATGACACGGATTAAAATTAATATATATTCATTACAAACATGCTTAACATAATTAATGCATAATCAATTTATATATGATTTACTGATTTACATTTTAAGTGTTTCATATTTCATTATCAAATAGAAATTAAGTCTGTGGATTTAACTAATTTTCAAGACTTTATAGAAATAACCATATAATTCCTAAAAAAAATAAATAGAAGAACTGAAAAAGGAATTATCATACAAAAAAAAAATTAGAGAATGATTGTCTAACCTTGCAAAAATGTGAAGTTCCAATTATTTGTTACAGCACATTTACTTTTAACCTTACTATCATCTTTGAACGTGTCTAGTTGATATAAAGGAGTGAGCCCGTCAAGTTCAGACTGAAAAATCGATTATTATTGTTCTCAACTCTAAAACTCGCGTGTCCAATAAGTGTCCTTGGCGTGTCAGGTGTCAAGCGCGTGTCTTGGCGTGTCGTACGAGTGTCGGTGTCCGACATGTGTCAGACAACGTCACGGCATGTTCCTAGAAGTGTCTGTGCTACCCAGGTGCTGAGCCGAAATTTTTTTAAGTAAGCAAAATAATATACTAAATTAAATATTTACTTAATTGATAGATGGATTTTGAGATATACTCCCTTCAAAGCTGGCTGTAGTGAGGCGTGCCTTGACGCTTCAAATCTAGCAGTAGGGAGGCGTGAGGACGCCTCTCTACAGGAAGTCTCGAGGCGTGACCAACGCCTCTCTACAGGCAGTCTTGAGGCGTCCTCACGCCTCTCTACGGAAAAGTCTTGAGGGGTGACAGAAACTCTCCCAGCCGTTCTCTCTTTCTTTCCACTCCTCTCGCTTTCTACTCCTACCCAACAGAACAGAAAAAAAAAAAAAAAAAATCTATTTGAGGCATGAGGGTGTTGTGGTGAGAGTAGTGATTTAAAAACGGTCCGAGTAGGTTCAGGTCGGTCCAAACCCGCCCCGGTCCACGGGTTTTTCCGGTTCGGGAAACCTCGAGAAAATTTTGGGGGGAAGGAGATTGGACCTAGCTTAGGACCGTTCCTCCCGGGTTGCCTGGGTTTCCCGGTCCGGGTTGCTCGGGTTGCCCGGTCCCAGAGTTATATGTCAAAAAAATAAGAAAACAAAACAAAAAAATATAATACACCTATTTTACACTACAAAAATAAAAAAAATACTTAAAACAATGAAAAATAATTAAAAATTAAATTATTTGTTTTAATCTCATATATATATATATATATATATATATTATACAATTAAAAGTTAGGAAAATAATATTTTTTATATTAAAAATGAAAAAAATTAAAATAATATTATTTATACCGAAAATAACATAGAAAATAAAAAATTTAATAATTATATTTGTTGTAAAACAAAAATTCTTCTTGAAAATAAAATTTAAATAATATTATATTAGTTGTTAACATAGGCGGGAAAAGTTGGAACCAAGTTGGGTTACCTCGGGTTATTACCCCGGTACCCCGGGTCGGGTAGGGTCGGATCCCGGGTTGCCCCAGGTCGGGTAGGGTCGGGTCCCGGGTTTGCTCGGGTCGGGTTTCCACGGAAATTTTTTTGGGAACATGGATACCTACCCTTGCGAGGACCGTCCCTCCCAGTCCTCTCGGGTTGCCCCGGTCAGACGCCCGGGTCGGGTCGGTCGGTCCATTTTCCCTGGGTTTTTCGGATCGGGTTCGGACCTCTCAGGTTTTTTTAAAACACTAGGTGAGAGCAGGCAAGAGGCACCGCTGCTCATTTTTTTTTTTTTTCTGTTCTGCCGGGTAGGAATACAAAGCGAGAGGAGTGGAAAGAAAGGGAGAAAGGCCGGGAGAGTTTCTGTCACCCCTCAAGACTGCTTGTAGAGAGACGTGAGGATGCCTCTCTATTGCTAGATTTGAGGCGTCAAGGCACACCTCACTACAGCCAGATTTGAGAGGAGTATATCTCAAAATCCATCTATCATTTAAGTAAATATTTAATTTGGTATATTATTTTGCTTAACAAAATTTCGGGGTGCTGAGTGCTGATAGAGCTATTCAGTAAGCGCACCTAAAATCTTCGAATTTAAATTTATATGGCTCAATAAATACTTTAGATTAAAAGTTATGTGATATACAAATTTCTATTATTAAAAAATTTACGTATTTGTTTGAGATATTTTGAATTTATATGGCTCAATAAATACTTTATATTAAAATTTATGTGATACATGAATTTCTGTTATTTAAAAATTTTAAGTATTCATTTGAGATTTTTATAAAAGTGACACATAAAATCTGAAAAAAAGTACTTAAAAGAATTTGTAAATAATGAAAAACTTTTTATCACATTATATTTTACTCCAATTTTGTATGACTTTATGAAAATTAAAATTATCTTAGGAAATTTCCGCATGGAACGAGTGCCCCATTCGGTCCGAGACTCCTTCCCTCGGTACAAAAGCTGGCAACAGATAATCCTTAAACCTGACCGATCGAGGATTTCATGGGCATCCTTGGACCTGACCGATTGCATGCCAATGCAAATGCGAATGCGAGGATCACAAATATAGTATTGTTCTGTTCTGTTCTGTTGGTAGGTGCACATATAGTAAGCTAATGCTACTAAGCTAGATCTGGTCATTTCTTGATAATAATAATAATATTATATGTTATGGCATGATGATCAATTGCTCAACAATTAATTAATTAATGTCTTTTCGACGTCGAATTGTCCCACAAGTAATTAAACTGCACGAGCATACTTCGATCGTCATCCTAGCTACAACTTTTTATGTTATTTTATTTTATTTTATGTTATGTTATGTGATCATCATGTGGAAAGATGTGTTGCATGTAACCGATTAGCTCTAGCTATGTCAAATTAAGAAATACCATTTATAATTTATCTGTCATAATACAAAAATATAATTTAACAAGAGATTTTGTTTGATCGTCCAGCCCGCGGTGTCAATTCTTGCCTTGGCCTAACCTGAAATGATTTGAGAATAAATGGGCAGGTACGAGTCAAGATTTTTTTATCAGTCATAGGTCAAGTAGGATATGCATGGGTCAACCCGACCCATATAATTGTGTTTTTTTTTTAACTTATTTTGACTTTAACACAAATTACATCTTAATTGTAATCTACAGAAGATTAATTATATATAAAATGATATTAAGTTGCTTAAAGATATTACAAGCACTTAAATCAAATTATTTGGGTCAGGTCGATTGGGTGGATTAATTTATAAAACATTCGGGTCGATCGGTTAAGGATCACAAATTTTTATTTGGTCGGATAAAAAAATAATAAAATAGTGACAAATCATATATATCATTCTTATAAGTTCAAACAGAATAAATTCTTAAAAATTTTAAGAAATGAAAAAAAAAAAAATCATGTTCCATAATTATTTTGATATAAATAATTATTTATTGATTCAACCTAAACTCAAATTTGAAAGCAATTGGTTACAATTTTCTTAGTTAAGCGGCTCATGTTATCTTTAATTACTCCCTATTTTGAATGGAAATAAATAAGCGCAAACAAAATCTGCAAAGTTAAAAGTTTGAGTACTAAAGATGCATGACACCATTTCAGGAGAGGAGGATGTACTTCAACTCTTATTCATAATTAAATTCTCTCTGTGCTAATTACCTTTTGTTTTTGTTCTTTTTTCGCGCTGAATCATTAATTCTGCAAGCTAGCTAGTTACTGAAACGTACATTTGTGAAGATGGAACCGGGGCGGGATCCGGTGCAGTGCATGCACATGCTGTATGTCCCTTAAATGTTATAAATTATTTATAACTAACTACAAAAGAGAGCTATATATGTTAAGTAAAATAAAATGCGAGGGAGAGGGAGACACAGACACAGGCACACAGAGCATAGGATTCTCTTCCTCTCGAGGGAAAATAAAATATATAGTGAGAGAAATAAAAGTAGCTAGCTAGGGATGCACTTCACTTCACTCACTCACGTTGAGGGGGCAGATCAGAGTAGAGTCTCGCATATATCATATCATAATTCATATCATATGATGGGCAGAAGGGGGCTGATCTGGGGCATCTGGCCAAACCCAACCCAACACACCCACAAAACTAAAGAGCTCTCAGCTGTACCTGTACGTGTTCGGTGTTCCCCAGCTCGTACCTTTGTGCATCATCTCACCTCATCATTTCACAGACTTATTTGGAATGTCTTAATTTGCTTTTTAGTTTTTAGTTTCACCTTGAAAATATTGATATACATATATATGTCTTAGTCTTGTCACAGGATAAAAAGAAATAGAACTTTAGCTTAAAATAGGGCATCATGTTCCCCTTTCACAGATTCTAATCAGTGCAACTGCATGCTAAGTGTGATCAAATTAATTAATACAGTCAAATACAGTATCTACTATCTAATCAAACTGCATCCTCAACATATATATACATTAATTGTACTGTTAATTGGTAGTTGAGAAAAAGAGCGTGGACAAATTAGGACCATGATAGCATATATATATATGTATATATATGTCCATAGTATGCCATTGGCGAAGGTTGAATCATATGTAGCGGAGACGACAACTGTGCATGAGATTTGGAAGATATGGAATCAGAGGTGTCAATGAACTCAAGTAGTGTCTTTTTAATTTCATTTTCATTTCAGTTCTGTATGGGCACACGGTGCATGTATATTTCTATTATTAATTTAATTACTATTGGTATATATATATATATATATATATATCTGATTGTTATATATAAAAATAATTTATTTTATGCAATTCATATATTTTTTTTATTTAGAGTAGGCACTAATATTAATTGCCAATAACAAATAATATTATAGTATACTTTTATGGGGAGCAGGAGTGCTGGACCACAACTTATTTATTCGGACCATATCTGTGTGCCATGTATTATTCCTGTTTGTGCTTCAAAATGATATATATATATTTTTTTATTTGGGTACTTGCCATTATTTCTCGTTACATAGCAGAATTAATATCAGATAACTTCAAGAAATATTCTAAACCCATATGTAATTAAGTAGTCTTATACTCTAATATTGAATGTTTATTATGTTGCATAAAAATATTTATGTGTAAGGAGGGATCACTTGACAATTAATGGTTATTTGGACAATTGCATTTCAAATATATTAATTAAAATAAAAAATTGAAAAAAAATAATAAGAGGTGTAGATATATTATTTATCTTATTGATAGATTATTTACCTCAGTTGATCTAACTGCATCAAAATATAACATTAAGAAGGATAATGATACTTCAAAAATTATTACGACATGTTTTGATTTAATTGGAAGGGATATAATAGTTCAAAAATCTATAAATTTGATGGGCAGAGCAAAAAAATTTTGATGCAGATAACGTTGACCTCTATACTATCTCTATGTAAGACATTTTCTCATTACTAATTTAGGAAGAAAAAGAAAAGTTAACATGACTCCCCACGACTTTACTAGACTAGTTTACCTAGTTGTCAGCACCCTACATAGTAAAACAACAACTATATGTCCATATCTGTCCTTTCAATTGTTTTAGTATTTATAGAGATTTGGTGCCCATTAAAAGAATGAATTTAGGCACTAATCTAGGAGCTTTTGTCACCTTCAGAGTCTCCGGCTTAGGTCTTCTGTGGTGTCTCTCCAGTGTCAATTATAATGTCCAGCATATATATATCTTGTACGTATTCGATTGATCTTACTTTTTACCACTATATATATATATATATATATATATTTATTCTGCAATAACAAAGTACAAAGTTATCTAATCTAACAAATTAACTATAAGAAAAATTCTCTAGAAAAAATTAAAGTTACATTTGATTGATTTTTATAAGAAATTAAATAATATAAAAATTATATTTGGTACGTAGGGTTGTCAGTGACTTTATTTTGAATATTATTTTTGACTTTGAGGGATATATAGTTGACTCATTATACGGATGATTACAATAAAGTAAAGTAGAAATTCCCAAGTTCTTGCCTCATGCATGATGCATGATGCATGTAGCCCCCAAATCAACAAACGCAAGGCTGCGGAAGTTATTTTGCTCTATTACTATTACTATTACTATAGTCTGTAAGTCTGTAACTCTGTATATCTTACAACTTATGTTTAGGTACCTTCTATAAGGTTTTCTTGGTTCATGTACCAAATTTATTACCCAACTTTATAATTGTTGATTTCTTTTTTAATTTCCTTTTGTCAATTTGTTGTAAGATCGATCATCGCTTGTGACTTGTGAGCGTCACGGCTATTTATTTTAAAAAAAGGTCATGATTTGACTATAATTTAATAGTTTGACGACTATATTTAAATTATATATGTCGTTTGATTCTGAACGATGCCATAATATCATTTTAAATATATTAAATATTTTCGATAAAAGTATAATTTTCATATTGCTCTAGAAGTTGAAAAACAATTACTCTTAATATATAAATTAATATATTATTTCCGGCCCGAAAAAATATAAGCTATAAGTCTATAACTACACAAAATATCCTTAACTATGGAACATAATATTCAAAATATATATATTGAAACTTCAAACTAATAATCAAATGTCATGTTTCTTAGCTTTGATTTCTTTTAATCATAAATCACACAATTAATTTCTACCATTCTTTGATCATACGACTCCCGAATGATTTAACTTTTTTTTAACAAACAAAAAAGTGGTGCATTTAGCAAGACTCAAATTTTATAACTATTTTTGCACATTAATTTGTTGGACAATAAAATCAGTCAACATTTAATTGCTGGGATAATACACCTAATTAAGTATCACATTTACAGACTTGTTGTGGTTATTGAAGACGGCCGGGGAGTTAATCCGGTGAAGCTAATTGTAGTAAACATCATGTATTATAGTTACTAGGGCCGGAATTCTGGGCTTCGCCCCGACAAGTAGTAATATATGAAAATAAATATTTGAATTCTTGAATATGATTTAAAAAAATAAATTGTTTATTTTCATAGACAATTAAATATTTGTATTATGGTCCTACAATTTTTTTGCAAACATATACACTCAATAAATCTTTAAAACAGAAAATCGATATATGGAACAATGTGATGTTGTGAACTTGTATTATATGTGACGGGATTAGTTAATTTTATAGCTATTATTTGTGTAACTACTCAAGTTGATAAGAAAATAATCAAAATATACATAAGTGACAACTTTTTGAAATCCTTATAGTACAAACTATGCTTATAAATTAATTATAATAATCAATGTGGAATTTTTTATTTGGTGCTAGAAAGTAAAAAAGAAAACTTGTAACACATAATTACATAGAAATTTTCTACAAGAGACCACCAATTATTTAGCACTTAATGTCTCTATGCCTTTTGAAATTTTATTGAAGAAAGTAAAATAAATTTAGCCTTTAGATTGATAGTTAACAATGAATCAAATGGCTAGGAAGATTGATGATGTAGCCTTGGAAGCTTTGAAACCCACCCATCTTTTCTTTTCTTTTTTTTTTTTCCTTTGAACATTCAAGGCCTGTAGGCAACTGATTTCATTCACTTAAAATATTACATCTATGAGAAAATAAAATAAATTGTTTTCAATCTATATCCAAAAGACACAAAATATCAACCAAAATCTTCTACAATATAATTTTGTCTCATCTTTCTAGTTTATAGATAGATTTAAGGTGAATATAGATAGATTTAAGGTGAACCAGTACACGTACCAAAAGATGAAACCCTACCAACTCCACATTAGTTTTAGTTGCACGTTGTTCATGGCTAATTGGAGCAACCGCTAATTGACTTATTTCTTTATTACATCTTCTAGTCATTTATATCCAATGAAAAAGTTCATCGATTTGTCTGGTCCAAAGTAACCAGAAACTTAATTTTATCAATTTGCTAATTAAGAAATAAATTTGTAGTAAAGACCATTTGAACTACTCTCCATCTCACTTATAAGGAAAAAAAATAAAAAAATTTCCATCTCACTTTTTAGTTTTTAGCATATTTCTCCTTTTGTCTGCATACTCAAATTCCGGGGCAATTTCATGTAAAAGGTTGCTGACAGATGTTATATGTCAAGACTAAAGATTGAGATGTGCATGCTTATCTTAATTAGCCGAAATGAATAATCTGGCAATTTCTCATAATTACTTGACAGTGATTTGTTTGAGCTTTCCGCATTGATATTTTTTATTTTGTCAAATTGAAGCTGGCAATAAAAGGTATTTTGACCAGAGGGCGGTCAGATTGATATACTGTGGTATTTTGACCATAACTTCCTCAATACAAGTCCAAATGAGATGATTCAAAATTCTATAGAAAGATAAAGAAATTAGCTACAACTTTCATGTTTTGAGTTTTCTCAAATTGGAAGGCATCCCAGTTGAAATGACGAATTAATACAGCATGGTCTTCGGCGGTCCGCCCCCGAAGCTGAGCGGTCCGCCCCAGTGAAGTTCCTGCGCTCTGTTGGGCGGGTGGTCCGCCCCCAGGCGGGTCAAGTTGCGTCTTTTGGAATTTTCTTGCGTTTTTAGATTGTTTTCTTTGTTTCTTTCTTTGTTTTCTTTAGAGGGTTATTTCTATTTTCTTATATAAGCAAACTCAAGCCCTTTGGGCAGGACTAGTTGTTATTTTGTATCCAAGTTATTAAAAACCTAGAATTCTGTGTGAATTCTCAAATATCTCGAGTGCTTCAGTGTTCGTTCGATTGTCGTCTCCTACCGTTCGTGCATCATGTAGACCTCACAGTTGTTTCGTTTTCACAATGAAAACTGACAGGTTAATTATCCAATCCGGTTTTTATTATGATGATGATCCACATTTAATAATATTCTCATGTTAATAGTGACATCACAACAATACAGAGAAAAAAAAATGTTTACATATAATTTAATTAGATAAGCATTGGGAAATTAAATCTAGCTGCAGCATTTTGTACGTAAACCATAATAATTAACCCATTAAATTTCGTCCATAACAAAAGAAAGAATAAATATAAAAAAACTTTGTTGTATTGCTGGTGAAACAATTAACATTTTGATCCATCCATCAATCCATCATAAAAGAAAGATCACACTGATGCGGTGATGCCATGCCACACTGCCGACAAAGGAAGCAGTGTTTTTGGCATTCGGTGCGGAAGCGGAAGAGGAAGCGGAAGGGAAGACCGAGAATCTGCCATAGCCACTCCAGGTTCCTCTACGGCTGCATCAGTACTTATTACTTCCCAAGTCCCACCCATAAACCCACTTTCTACACCCGCAGCACATTTTAGCAGAAAACAAGCTGCAACAGAAAGTAAAGTAGTGTTGTACGTTGGTGAAGGAGGGGGCACGTGGATGGGGTGCTCGGCCTGGGCGAGTGAGTGGGACTGGACCTGCGCAGCGCTGCGCACGAGCGGCGGGCTGCTCGCTCCTCTTTTCTTTTCACCACATGCTTCGCGGGTAGGTGCAGCGCAGTAACGTAACGGGTTCAGTTCACCTACTCCTCCCACAATACAGGACTTAACGGGCCGCACAATCACAATCCCGGCCTCAAACATTATCAGCCCAAAATGGCCCATTAATAATTCACATTCAAGGCCCAACTAGTGACTCAAATTACGACTTTAACCTTCTTTTCTTCTTTGTTTTCCATTCCGAGGCCTCCGCAACGCTACGCAAACCCCCAAATCGCCATTTTTCTCCAAGAAGAAGACGAGATCGATCGGAATCAATGGCGAGACTTCACTGGCTGGAGGCGGTGCTCCCGCTCGCTATTATAGCCGGCATGCTCAGCGTCATGGGCAACGCCCAGTACTACATCCATCGCGCCGCGCACGGAAGGGTTAGATCTCTTTTTCTCCTACTCTCTGCAGATCTTGTTTATCTGTAGAAGATTGAATGCCTTGGTACTCGATTGGAATTTGGAAGCAGCTCCCGTAGGAGTTTTGCAGCTGAACCGATGTCTAGGGTCGTATGCAATCAAGTCCATATAATGTAGTATTCTTCTGATCTTGAATTGTAGTAGATTAGAGAAAATGCACCCAAATTATGAACTTACCAGTACTTCCTGATCCAAGTCATCAAGTATGCTGTTTGGGAGCAAGGTTTAGATGTTGTAATTGGGAACTGGTATTATTTGGCTTAGTTAGATTAGAGTACATATGTGGGATTAATCTTTATTTGTGTGTTTATTACTGCTTTCTGTCGATTTTATTTAATGAGGGTAGCTTGGGATTAAATTTTTTCTGACGCTGGTAAAAAAAAAAATGACAGCCGAAGCATATTGGAAATGATATGTGGGATGTTGCTATGGAGCGGAGGGACAAGAAGCTTGCCGACCAGTCTGGCAATTAACTGGTAATTTTTATATAATTTATGTGCTACTGCACATCATTGTTAGCAATGTAGTGTAATTCTATATCAAAATATGTTTGATACCTATATTGTGGAATATTGGTGCTCAACACCTTTGGAAGTTTTATGGTGTACATAGATAACATGGACCTTTTCTTGTAATGGTTAAAGGATACAATTAAATTTCACCGGTTTCCATTACCAATGCCTTGCTTTGAAAATGAGGGTTTTAAAAGAAGTGAGTAGAAGGGGAATGATGGTCAAATGGAAGGGACGGAAAACATTAGACCTGACACATTCATTTGGGAGGTACATGTTGGCCAAATTTGTATAGAGTGTTTCCCCTTTGCATTCCTTCTTTCCCCTCCAAAATTTAGTGTTCTGGAGCATGTTATAAGTTTGGACAGGTTTTGGACAGGTCTGGTAACCATACCATTGCTGTTTCCTCCTAACTGTCTTCTGTAAACCAGGCCCGGAACCTTTAAACAACATAATTATGTCATTATATGAGCTTAGAATATGGTTCCACACCATAATTTGATAGATGGTCTAAACATTACATAGTAGTATTCAATTCACATTTTGGCTTCTGAGGGTTTACAAGTTCTATATGTTGGTCCTTAAGCTTCAATATTGATATTGGATTTATAATTAACATCCGCTTCATGATATTGGAATGCATACCTCACTATGGTTGGTGTTGTACATTGAAATGTTTTTTTCTAGTGTATGTATGTGTAATTGCTGGTTCCAACTTCCATGTTGATGGTTCATATACAGGTAATCTGACTTGGTCCTAATGGCACCATTCATGACATGACATCATGTATTTGCTGATGTTGATGCTTATATTAGCCTTTACAACATTAGAATGTCAACCAAAAAGAAAATTTCCATTCATGTTGCTTAGAAATCATGGTGAAAAGTCGATGCTGATGTTAATTTTCATTAACTTTCATAACAAATGTCGAACCTTAGATGAAATGCAAATTGGAAACTTTTAAGACCCAACATGAATGCCCTAAAATTTCAGGGACCAAAACAGATGAGAAACAAGAGGAGAGTTTGGGCATTTTCCCTCCTTTTATTAAGACCAGAAGGATTTAACTATATGTTTTCAAAAGCATTACAGAGTAGTGTTTAGAGATGAGACTGATTATTTGCTGGTTGGGATGTATATAAAGCTGTTGTCTTATGGAAGTTTTTGAATTTGGAGTAATTTTCTTATGTTTTGCTGCAGGTAGAGAAAGGTGCTTCACCAATGGATGAGAAATAAATGCTCTTTTGGACACTTTAGAGACTTTTAAGCCATCTTTTGTTATATTCTCATTTTTTTTTTTGTACCTTTTGCAAATACATGAAATCAGAAGTAATCCTTCGGATAGTTGATTTCTTTCTTTCAATGACTTGTTTGAAACTGTCTCATAGTTTGTGGTTTTGTTGTTCATTGAGCTGCCGAAAGTTGCAATAACTCACCCTGATATTCTGTGCTGTGCTCTTGTTACCGTGTTACAAACAAGTTTGTTCTTTGCCTGGTGATATATTGTCTGATTCTATGACTCTTAAAAATAGCACTTGAAGGTTCTTGTAACAACTAGCTAACGTCACGCATCAAAATGTTGTAGGGCTTTCTGTGTTTAGCTGCTGTTCTGACACTAAAATTTGGCAGGCAAGTGGGCAGGAAATCTGCAAAGTTACGCATTTCAGATCTGTTTGGTTCTTATAACGACTTGTGCTTAATCTGATTGTCATGTATTTTATTATGATCTTAGTAGTGCTCCAACCAGTTTTTTTTTTTTTTTGAGAGAGACCCGTAGGCATGCTTCATTAAACTTAAATGACACTTACAATCTCCTACTTTCTAAATTATGCCATGCTAGAGAAAAGAGAAAAAAAAAAAAAACATAATAATTAAAACCTAAACAAACTAAGAGAAGCCCAGGATTAGGCTGTCAGCAATAGCGGAGACAAAGAGAAGCAGAAAAAGAAAAAAAGGAAGAAAAACATAACATAAATTCTACAATATCCAACGGATAGCAACTGCCTGCAGCTTGACTCTGAACGAGTATGTAATCTCAGGCTATTCATGTGAAACCTTGACCAGTACTTCCACGCGTACCTGTATTCCAAGCGTACCGGTATCTTATCCCCTTTCCCACCGAAAAAACTGGGCATCAATGTGGCTGCCCACTGCATGCTGCTGTAGGAAACTACCTTGTGGCATTCCGCTAAATTCGGTACCAGTTCGTCGTGCCAAATTAGCTAGATTGTGTGGGCCCTTTAACAATTCTCTGCACACGTATTCCATTGAGAGTCTGCCCGTCCACTGTCGATATTCCATTGCCAGGTCTGCAACTTCCTCAGCTACCCTCCAATCCGGTACCAAATCAATTGTACCTGTTGTAATTGCCTCTACCAGGTTTTTACAATCGCTACAGATGAGGATCCGGTGTTCTGTGCTCCCCGTCAGTAACCGTCGTGCCTCTTGCATATACAACCAGTTTTTACTAGGCTGTAAATTGTAATGATAGTGGAACTTCACATAAACAAAAGGGAATATTACGATGGCGCACAAACAGCTATCCCGGGCAAATCATACTAAAATTGTTTATTGCATGTATGCGAGTGGTTGTGTGAGGCAACACAGAGTTTAGCATGTATATATTCAGAAATGTTTCTATGAACAACATTACAAGCTAGTCCATACATAATATACAAAAAATAAAGTAGAATTCTGTATAATGCCAGAGACACAAAATTGACAAGGATCACAAATTAGAACAGTTGAATACAAAATGAATAGGCAATAACTACATGGCTCTCCTGATTTCTTTTCTCCGTCTTGCTTTTCTTCTTTGCTTTTTGTGAGGAAGAGTTTTTCTTGATCTTATATGCAATAAGGCACACCATATAATCACACTGAAGAAAACTCGAGGATCTACAAAATACACACCACATCAAGCTTGTAAAATAGGAGACGGTAACGGTTCTTCTTTCTCCACAATTGGTGTCTGCACATCGTGCCGATCTGATGAATTTGCAGTAACCTCGCTCTCATATTCTGAGTTGCCACCCTCTGCAAGAGTGGTCAATTGATAAGAAGATTGTTCTTGGAAATGGGCAGGAAATTCAAGGTCAATCTCGTCGTTATCGTCTTCAAAATCGCCTTGCAAAGACACCACATCATCTGAATTGAATTGATGGAACTCCACAATTTCCCGTAGGAAACGATTCTCCCTTGCATAAACAGAGTTTTCATGTGCCAGTCTTGCCTTCTCAGCTAGCAATGTTTCCAGTTGTAGCCGTATCTGATTATCAACAATAGAAAAACATTACAACAACAGAAAAAAAGGACTCGAAGTTCTGACACATCTTAGAGGGGTATCAACCCAAGAAATGCTATAATGCTTGAAACAGTTATACTATCCTCCACAATGTATCTATTTAAATGATTGATAACCATAGAGGCATTTTGTGCCTTTCCGATGAAACTGGAGGAGGAAAGTCTAAGGCACATTTGCATATCAGTTCTTACTTTCTAACTCTTTTGTAGGAGTTAACACAAAATTTCAAAGCCTAACAAAGTTTCAGTAAATAATGTGCTATGTACTGTTCATACCAGATCTTCATCGGCACTGGTTTTCCCCTTCTCACGATTCTCGCGCAGTACCTTGTTCTCTTCTTCCAGCTGAGAGCACCGCAATTTCGCAAATGCGAGGTCTGCTTTTACTGTTTTCAACTCTCTTAACAGAAGTTTTGCTTTGGCAGCCATTGCATTAGCCATCTAAACAAGTAATGAAATCCAACCAAAATTATACATTTTCATACTTATTAATTATGGAATATTACAAACTTCTCCATTTTCAGAAAAAAGCAAGCTATTCGTTTCTACTATTTTACAGGAAATAAGCTGTTCAAAATATTTTTCCCTTTCAGTAGAATAATGTGGTTAACTTCAGAAATTACATCACAAACTTTGATTACAAAAAAGAACAACTGGTCTTAAAAGACAAAATATGTATTTCTTGTCATTCTTTCTTCTGAGTAAAAACAAAAAATGGCGAAACAGCTTGACTTTTCGTAAGTTGATAGGAACATTTTTAAACCTAAATTTACTAGAAACCATAAATGAAATTTCTGAAAAGGATATATGTTGATTTAGTAGTAAAATATTGGTCCACATCACAATCAAAACCAACACAAAGGAGGGCACCTTACGTCTCGAGAAGCTTTGAGCTGATTTTCTTGCTCTGCTTGGCTCAGAGGTTCTGCCAAACTCGGATCTATAATCTGCGAATTTTTTCTTATGATCTGAAGCTTCTTTGTTTCTTGGATGATATCAGCTGTTCTATTCTCTACCATTGTCAGTCCCTCCTGAGATTAAAAATTATGAATATGCAATATATAGCAATCCAATGAGAAAAAATTGCTCGCATGCCCATCAAATTTGTAAATTTGCATCATCACCATCTCACTTGTAGTGCGACGAGTATGATTATAAGAATAATGCCATGACAGTGAGAGATGTGCAGGATATTGAATATTAACAGTACATTGATATATTTCAAATTACCTCTAGAGCATTCTTTATTTTTCCTCCTATGTCTTTCAGTGCTTCAGAACCTTTCTGAAAAGCTGGATTATCTTGCTTCTTCAATCTTTCATATGACCAGCGTGACTGAGAAGGCTGAAATGTTTGGAGAAAACACATAACAAATCAATTCAATCTTTTTTCTTTTTTTTTCCTGTGTTTTTTTTTTTTTTTTTTTGCTCGTAAAACATCTGTTAGATTATTTTTGCAGTACATCAATACATAAACCAGGTTAACCATCTGTAACAGTTCTGATATTGCAAATTTAGTAATTTACTTATGTAAGCTAATGGTCTTCACTTTACAGGAAACTGGAATACCAGTATCACAGTCCAGCTTAAAGAAGAGGGAAGACAAAATATATAAATTGTAAGGCTAATGAAATCACACATGACTGGAGTCATCAACCAGCTGAGACGGTTCATCATCCTTTTGTGGGTTTCCATTTTCATCAAGCATGGATTTGGCTTTTTTAGCCAGAACTCCCCAAAATCCATGCTTAGGCTCATTTTCATTCAAGCTTTTTAATGAAGTGTACTGGTGCGTATTCGCAGCTTGTACCTAATTGTTATTTGTGTGCTGTTAGTACAATATAACACAACCTACCTGTATCATACATATTACCACAATTAATTATGGTGACATCAAACAGAAAATGATCATCTTTTGTTCAAAACTTCCTTATTCTTAAGTCTTAACATGTAATTGGTATAAACTGTTACCAATTCCTTGATCTGACAACCAATTAAAGCCATCTCATAATTCACAAAGAACCTCTCTTTACACCAAATTCCTTACAAAAAAGGTGTTGAAACATATGAAATAATACCTGGTTTTGATTGGTGCCGCGATCAGAGGAGGCAGTGAACGCAGCATCGCCATACGCCGACGAGAGTGACGAATCACGGTGCAACGCAGAGGCACGTATAGCCTGAGCAGCCAGCGATGACGGGGTCGATTCCGTGCCATCCGTGCGGTCCCTGTATGAACGATAGTCGTCCACGAAGGTGGCGGAGCGCGTCATCACTTGCTTCCTCCGGTACGCCATGATCAATTCAAACTGATTACAAACAGAAAGCTCTCTGCTTGGTAATGAAATGAATGAATTTGTCTGTCTGTCTGTCGATAAAATTAAGCAACAACCAAAATTCAGGATGCAAGAAAGAAATTAAACATGTCTATAATTTTCCTTTCCTTGGTTCCTTTGTTGGGTGCTTAATTTTGTTGTCCTATATTTTTGGGTAATCAACGGTTGCTGTATTCTTAATTTGTTTCTTGTTGCATTCTTTGCATCCCCCGCGTTCTTTGCAACGATGGGTAATATTTTGGGTAAGCCTGGGGTAGGGAGAATTTGGGGGAGACGTTATTATTTGACCGTAGAAGGTTTTCAGGAATGTGGAATGAGGTGCTGTTCTGTGGTCTGAGTTCAGGTAAAGTAATTATCTGTTAATTGCTTCTTTTCTTCTTCTTTGAGTTTTCTTTTGAGTTTGCGTTGTTAAGCACGTTGTTTCGGGACCCACTTCTAATTAAAGATTGATTGGGGGGGTCTTTATCGACTCATAATTAATGCTTCTATAATAATTGACTAATTAATCTAAGTTGTCTGATTATTATACATACACGAGATTAGATAATTAGGGTCATACGGTTGGTTGATATATATGTGCATATATTATTATAAAATTTGAGTCATGGGTTATAAAATTTGAGATATGAGTTACAAAATTTTGTACAGTGAGAATGAGGTCAATTAGGATAATTGAAAGTTCCCATTAGATAACGGCAATGCTGCTTTTATACTACATAATAGCGGATACTAACACAATTCCCAATTCTCATGTTAAGTCCATGATAACAACAAAATTTTTGAAGAATGAGTCAATTGACTAATTATTTAGTAATTGATGATATGATATTTCTCAATCTTTTAGCGATTAGCTTTATTTACTAGTCCTCAAGATAGTAATTTCTTTCATTTCGGCAAAGAAAATTGGAGATCATTTTAAGAGTGATATTTTAACTTCGACATATCAAATTTATCAAATTTCAAATGAAGATGCATGATACCGAAGAAATAAGCATAAGCTTAATTAATGGCTTAGATAAAAATAGATAAAGAAAATTAGATCGATGAAATGATGCCGCATATATAGTTAGAAATAAAGCTTTCAAGGTTAACTCTTTCACTGTATTATGAATTTTAGAAGTTACGCTTTATTTGCCCTAAATGTGATTAAAATTAAATCATATTATAATTAGTATATATATATCTAAATCTGTTTTATTTATTAAGTAAGTAGCTTCGAAATTATACTTAGATACGTATTTAAATTGTAATGATATTATTTTCAATTAATATTTATGTACATAATCTCTAGAAAGTAAAATGTAACTTTTTTTGTTATTAAATCAGTACTTATTATACATAAAGGTATAACTCAATATATTATTATTTTTTTGAAATCCAACTCAATATGTTATGATCAGAGTCTACTCTATATACGGTCGTATATATAATTTGCACTTGCGAGTTCTACTAATAACAAATACACAGCACTAAACACTACTACTAATCTTCTATCAGCCGCCACTGATAAAAACCAATATTGAATCTATAATAGTTCTTGGCCTTCATACCTTCCTCCTCCTAGCTAACACCAAATCTCTCTACTAATCTTCCACAGCTCCAATACTTGTTTACCCTCATGAGAAGAGGAGATTGATGATCAATGATTCAATCTCAGTTTCCGGCACGGATCTGACACCAAATATAGACAATGAAGACTAATTCTAAGCTGATTTATGTCCGGTAATCCGATTTACCTAGCTGATCTCTCTCTGTGTGGCTGCACCGACTAATTAAGGATCGGTTAATCTCTCTATTCTTAATTTCTCCGCAGTCCACACTGATGAAACTGTGATTCCATAATTCAATCTGCAGCAACAAGAATGGGGCACTCATTCATTCATCACTGCTCGTCTGAATGGATAAATCTGCGAAAGCACCGCATCTGACCTCAAAAATTCAGCCATTCAGCTGAGCATTTGTCAACATGCATGGATCTCCACAAAGCAATGTGTTTTGGGTGTCTCGATTCCTTGCCACTTCCTATCTCTTGATCCATCTGGAGCGTCAGAAGGAACGCCGATCTGTCAAGTACTGCTATACTCTTGGCCGGATCGACTAGATTCATGTCACAAGAGGTACGTACGGCAAGCGATCTCTATTGTCAGAGTTACTTTTGAGGTAAGGGAGTATTTCAAGTTCATACAATATATATATTTCCAACACTATAACAAACTTGATCCGCATAGTACTGGTTAAAGAGCTGAGACGTGTATCACAGTTTTTCTTGCTTCTTTAATTATTTTACATTTTTACTTGTTTAAAATGAGTACTGCTTTACAATTAGTTCCATTTTAAACACAGATTTGATTTTAGTTCATCCTTCCTGAACTCAGGAACTTCTCTGGATCTCTTCTCAGAAGTCTTTCTTGAAAATTCTAGTACTACCTCTTTTTGTTCTAAAAAAGGAGTACTGCGCGCTTTGTTCTCTTGCTTGTGATCTCTAATTAATTTCATTCAGTGTATCATTCTTACAGAGATTTTTTCGTTGATTACTTTTGATTGATGAACATTAGTTAGGCTTTTTTGCTACTTCTTCGATCTTTTTCTTCGACTAAAAAAAAAAAGCTTCTATAATTAAGGGAAGCACTGTTTAATTAATTTTATCTGATTTGATTTCTGGTTTTCTACATGTGATATCAAAATAACAGATGAGATCAGAAAGGGGCAATACAACATTGTTAACAAGTTTTCTACTGTCTGTAATGATTTTGAATAATTAAGCATCCAGATTAGAGGGTGCTATAGCTAGAGGGAGCTTCCTTCAGCCCACTCATGGGTGTGCGTTGGAATTGAATTAGCTGCCGACTCATTGACTCAAACACTCGGTAATAGAATGATCGGTCGAAGAACTCACTAATATAGCCATGTATATGTGCCGAGGGGATGAGTGAATGATGCGGGAGCCGATTCTCTCCTTCCCATTCTATGCTTGGACTGAAGGGAGCTCCCTCTTTCTTTTTCATCCCTAATTTATTTATTTTATTGCCTTCTCAATTTTTTTTTTTTTTGGGGCTAGCTCTATATTTTTCTTGATCATTCCAATTGTTTACATGACTATATATGCAAAATGCCTTGTATCTTTTAACTTTTTTTTGTAATTTGTAGGACAAATTAATAAAATTTAAACAAAGTACGTACATCACACAAATATATATATAGTGTAGCAAAACACAGGTACATATATATACGGAAACTAGATAAGGTAGATACTGACCCATGTTGAAAAAAGCAATTATGTTTGAACATCAGAAACTCTTCTGGTCACCAATTGTCACATCTAGCTAGCTTTGCGATGATTGTATATATGTCTCTTATTATTTTTACAAAGCACACACAAGTTGCCGGTCAATGCAAAGATCGGTAAAGAACATATCTTTACTTTTTAAATAGTTAAATACTATTGGCCTTCAAAAATATGATAATATATATATATAGTTCTAATTTTCTGTGAAACTGCTGAAATTCTCATTTTATATAATTAATTTTTCCATTACGTACCATTATCTCCTTCCTATTGCCCACATTCTATCTTTGTTGCGTGGAAGATTCATTGAAAAATGTTTGTCTAATAGTTGCCCCAATTTCTTTCAATTGCTTTTTAATTTTCAGATAATATTTTTCCCGGATTAATTATGGATGCACATTGTTACGGTTTGGGTTTGATGAACATTTTGTTCCATCTTAATTAAGGTTTTTCCATATATGTATGTATATATACGTTATCATATGTAGAAAACAAATCATTAATTTACCTTGTCAAGTTAATTTGTAATTGAGGAAAGATTGATCCATTGCTCATCATGCATGGTAGTAGCTAGTAACCACGAGCTAAGTTTTGGTTCGTGTTTAATTAAATTCGCAAATGAAGTTAAACTTTAATCGATAGTCATTATAGATTAATTAAGAAGGTTAAATTAATCGAAAAACTTGATTCATCAGTTTTGTTAATTAGCTTAATTTGTATGCATAGGTAATTAAATTGAGATTATGTGCCGTCTGTTACTCGATTCACGTAATTAATATACAAAATATTTAATTATTTAGTTATTTTTCCTGAGAAAATTAATGTAACCAATAGTCCTTCAGAATTTATTTTTGTGGGGTGCATATATACTCATGTGAAACAAAGACTGGGTATTAATTAATCCTTCTCTTTATAATTTCTTGAATTTAATTAATTTGAGATAACAAATATTGGGTATATTGTGAGGAGGGATGAGGGAAATCGATCATTTCCTTATTGATATGCCTGTAGCCACCATATATATCGGTCAAGCTATATATGGATGTTCATTTTATTTTTATTTCATCTTTTTAGATGAATATTAGCCTGTGCTTGTATATATTTCAAACACTTTTTTCTTTGTTGATTAATGAATATTATTGGCATATATTTTGCTACTTCAAAAAATCCCTAATTTCTTTTTACAATTCTCTAATTTGAAATTCCTTCGATCTTGTGTGACAACAGATACTACTGGGTATATATATAATAAACTCTTTATAAGTTCAGTGTGGATTGGCATTTCAGAACTTTTAATCAAATTAATTGCGACATCAGATATCTTGCACTCATTATTCTTCCGAAAACAACTACCTTATGAGTTATTTAATTATGAATCTATTGATTGCATTTCTGTGCTACAAATCTCTGTGTTTTTTTTTTTTTTACTCCTTTGCATAATTGCATGCACCTGCCTGGGTATATGAAGCAAGGGTAACTACGGTATATAGCTAGGTAAATTCGTAAACAAATTAATAGATGTATTGTAGTTTAATTATTTTAGAAACATATGATCCTTTACATTTGTTAATTACTGGGTTCTCCTTAATTAGTACACATGAGATATTGCATAATTAAGTTAGCCTCCTAATTAAGATCGTACAGTGATTTTGCCTTTTGGTCTATTATACATATGCATCCTTAACGTTAATTTGTTATGTACTTGTCCGCATATATATATTATGGATTGTTTAATTAATTAGGTTATCATCGATCTCTCTCCCATTCTTAATTAGTAATTACTATGCTTGTGTCAAGTATAAGAACACTAAAAATAAGTAGGCCTATGTATATAGCCTTTTTGGTACTACGTACTTTCGATCTGAGAAGCTTCAGTAAGGACACAGGATTCCGCTCATCTGCTGTCTTCAATTATATCCATCCATAGTGAAAGTACAAACCTTTATCATCCGGGCATGCGCAAAAGGGGCAAAAAAAGAAGTACCAGCTTGATTATTATTATATATATATAAGCAGGCACTTGATCTTGATCGCACCGAGAAAGACCTCTTAATTTTGTAATTAAAAATAGAGCTCTCAAATAGCCATATTTTATTCATGATGTTCGGATTTGTAACTTGTAAGAAAGTTCTAGAATATTACGTACTTGTAATTTCGTATATGAAAATAAAAAATTGTGAAAAAAATAGATCTGAAGCCAATATTTTATTAAGAACACCTTAATTTATTCATATATATGGTGGAACATATCTATATTAAATCTCAGCACTATTATTTTCTGTATACGTAATTAAATATATATGTGCATCATCATATATAAAAATTATGCCTATATATTGGATTAAATTAGTTGTTTTTTCAGAATCACAAAATTTGTCAGAATAAATAACTGTATGGTCACTTTAACACAAGTACTTAATATATGTTAGATTAGACTATCTGATAAGTAATATGATGGATATGGATGGATGCATTTCTATATATCTAGCTAGGGTATCTCATGAAAAGGCTCAATATATTATGGTTGGGGCACCAGATGCTACAACCAAAGCTAATTAACCAAAGGGTTTAATATAATTAATGGAATATTTTACAGATTCTTATCACCTGGGCCCTTCAGTTTGAATCTATATCTGTACTATTTTAGAAAATTAATTGTTTTCATCACACTTCCCTATATATGCTTTTTCTTAAACATTGCACTTGAAAATAGTAAACCTCCTATTAATTTACTGTTAGGACTTCCCGCTAATTAATAGATTACCCCATTTTCCCAGCAAACAATGCAGTGCAAGTACCAATAATGTTGTTGTTTATGGCCTACTTTTAAGGGTTTATTGGAAATGATTCCATATAGAGCATAATATAATAGTTTTCCTTCACTAAGATAGGACCCTAATTGACTTGCAAAACTTTGATATATATCACATTCACATGCTTTGCTAAGGTCCTTAAAGCTTGCCAAATATAGGCATGCATTACTATGCATGCAAGTCTAATTAAGCGTGTGACACTAAGACTATACCTTACAAAAAGGCCATTTATGGAAACTATTTCATAATCCTATGTGTATCATATGCATTGTGGTCCATGTATCCTTCCTGGCCTGGTAATGTGCATGTTATTAGTAGTAGCGAACTCTTAGTATATATTGTGATATATCATATATGTGAACACTTTAGGGTTTAATCCTTTTCCCATGGTGACAAATGACAATACTTTGGATGGTTTGCTCATGAGACGATCGAGTTTCACCCAAATGAGGATATATATATACATCTTGTCATGAAATTAATTAGTTATATATATACGTCCTCCAAGAATTGCATTTCTTTCAAATATCTGAACAGAAACTTGAATTAGGGTTTAATCCTTTTGATTGCAGTTTTGCTGTTTCCTCAATTAATTACAAACTGATTGAATTAAGTTATTATAGATAAACCTGAGGGTTCAGCAAACTTTAGATATAAAGGTCGCTGCGTGCTATAGAAAAAGAAAGAAGCAAGTAGACAACATTTGGTGGGGTGTCACGTTCTTGTGTTCATATCTAAAATTAAAGGTGAGACAAAATAAAGACACACTAGCTGTAACATCCAATCAAATAATTTCATCACCACTTCCTTTTCTTTCCCCTCTGCCTCTCTTTTTTCTCAAGTTGTTCAACGCAATATATATATGTACGTACTTGCCACTTTAATTTTGTACAGTTTGTTGTCATGAACTTATTGTGATTTAATATATTTGTGCGAATTTAATTAATTAGATGCATCAGGAACATCAGCAACACATATATAGAAAATAAATTAAGATTCAATGTGATCGATCGGATGGTGGCCAACTGGTATGATATTCTGTTGTGCAAACATGCATTCAGAATATTTCAGTTCATGATAAGAAATGCAACATCTAGTATTAAGTAACATATATATTTTGATAACAATTTATTACAGAACAAGTACCTTTTCACTACTGAATACTGATAATAACAAGCAATCCTTTATTTGGTTTTTCATTGATGAAACACTAAAATACTGAATCAGTTGATACAACAACACTGGCACCATCAATTCCAGATGGGAAATTTGTACCAGACATGAAGTCATCTCCAAATATCATAGCACCAGCAGCTAATGCCCCAGCACCTAGACCCATGCCGAAACCGGGAGCGTTGTTCATCCCTGTGGGTCGATTCGGTGCCACATTTATGTAACTCCCTGGTACCTGAGCGGGGGACTGGTACGGTGGAGCTGTTGTACCAGCATGAAACGGTGGCGGTTGAAGTGGATGCTGGTATCCAGCCAGCTGGGGCTGGCCAGGGTAAGTGTAAGGATGAGCTGGCTGTTTGGGGATCTTGTGTGGAGCTGGCGTTTGCGAGGCTGCGTGCGGTTGCGATGATGGGTATGTGTAGACTGGGCCATCTTCTATTGCTAGTGTGATGCCACATTGTTCTGAATATGTAATACCTTCTACTGGATCTGCAATTCAAGTTATACATTAATTGTCGACAAAAATGGATACACATGAGTACACTGTCTTTGTTCTAGAGTTTTATAATTAATAATTTCATATAGAATTAGTTTTGAGAAATAACAATTTTATATGAAAAATATATGGAATTTATATCCATTTTACAATATATACTTATATAGCCTGTGTCATATCTATGGCGCAAGGTTTTACTTTTTCGTGTCGTCTCAGATTATTATTCTGCTGTCAATTACTTATAACATTTTCTCTATTTAATTACTGAAACATGTACATAATTATTGTGATTATCATTAATCAAATAATCAGTATTTAAATTGCTTGACCTGAATTAAAAGTGGTGCCAGATTCTTCACTGGAAATTCGAACAGATATATCGACAAACCCTTTTGGCTTCCCTGAGTTCTGTTCTCTTAACTGAAAGCTTGCCGTTTCTTCAAATTCAGGTCTCGTTTTATCTACGTCATGCTTACATTTATCCAGGAATTCTTGCAGCTTAACAGTTGCAACTCCATGAAGCCGCTCCCGTAGAAATATAGGCTCTCTCCTGTAAACCTCTATTGTCAGCATCATTCTTTCCAATTTAGTGTCTGTTCCATCAACTGATTCAGAAAACCTGGTTTTCCATGTAGCGTTCGGGCTCCCTGATGCGTCGATCTTAGTGCAGTACTTGTTGTCAGGCTCTATCCAGCCAACTGCGAACCACTGGGGCTTGAGGAGGGCGGATTTTCGACTGAGACCGCGCGCAGATATGATACAAATATCTATGCTGATTTTTGTCATGATCTCTTTATGAATTTTTTGTTCAAAGATCAAACTCTGCTGGTGTTTGCCTGCTTTTCTGGTCTGTTGTTGTTGTCTATTGATCAGTTTCAGGAGTGGGAACAGAACAAAGGTATAGGAGGAGTGCTTTACTTGCACCAAAAGAGATTCTGTACCATCATGGGATTGTTAAAGCAACTTTGTAAAGGAATATGAAAGCGTTGAGGTTTCATACAGCCAAGTACATAGAATTTTAGATGATTGATTAGTGTGGTTGTCTTTAGGTAACTCTGTGAAGCTTTCTCATAACGTATTATACAGGGAAGCAATTTTTTAATACGTTTGCAGCAGAAGCAGAACTTAGCAGAAACCTACCTAGATGCATAATAACAGAAAGAAACTAATAATCTTAATATAATTTTCTGGGTTCACAAATAAAAAATCAGTACAATGAAGGTTCAAGAATGAATGTCAAAAGGGAATGGATACATATCGATACCAAAATTGATACCGACTATATTAGCAGCATATATTAGAGGCATTAATTTGAATAGTATAACATTTAATAGATATACTAATGCAATCGGCATCAATTTTGGTATCACTTACTGTATCTTTATAACATTCTCCATGTCAAAAAATCTGGATGATACCAGGACCTGCCTCTGCCTGGCCAGCCAACAGCAAACAGACAGCGCAACCCTGCAGGCCCCGCATAATGCTTTAAAACATGACTAATGTATATCTTTAATAAAAGTAAATTATGTTAAGAGAAAAAGTTATAATTCCCAGACCTCTATCCTCTGAGAAATCCCATCTAACCATCTCTCATCAACTTTTCACTTTACTTTTTTTCCTTCTCCTCTCCAAGTCTCTGAAGTCTGAACCTCTCGCGATAATATTTTTCCACTTTCTCTATGGCGATTGCGATTCACCGATCTCTTTGCCCTCTCTTCTCCGGTGATTGCGATTTTGCGCCGATTGCTTCTCTTCTAATTCTTCCAATCCAAAACTTGCTCCCCCTCCGTCGCCTCCGACGATCGCGATCCCTCCGACACCTTCGACGGCCGCAATCCCTCCCTCACCTCCGATGGTCACGATCCCTCCGTCGCCTCCGACAGTCGCAATCCCTCAGTCGCCTCCGACGGTCGCGATCTCTCCGTCGTCTCTGACGAGCAATATAAACACTTATACTCGTCTAAACATTTTCCTGAGAAAACTAAACACTTTTCAAAGAAAAGCAAACAATTCTGTAACTAATATAAACACTTACTGTTTTTATGTAAATCTTTTGTAAGAAACCTAAACACTATTCGAAGCAATATAAACACTTTTCGATTGTATATAAACCTTTATGTAGAATTTTTGAATTCTACGTAAACACTTTTTAATGGTACATACTTTTCAATCTTATATAAGCACTTTTTTAAACCATATAAACACTTTTGATATAATAATATATGTTTCTGTGGGCTAAGTGGGCCTGTCAATAGATGGACTTTAATAATATATAAACACTTTTCAATCTTATATAAACACTTTTCAAAGATATATAAACACTTTTAGGGGAAACTGGTGAGTGTTCCTCTGGACTTGTCAACGCGTCATTGAGAGCACTAGTGGACAGGCTGGCAACGCGATTTCCATTTTTGATAAGTTCGGAATGCGCGCTGAGACAGTTTTTTAGCCGAAAATGAAAAGTCAGTTTGGGAGATTTTAGCGGGGGATTTAGTTCGGAGGACTATTAGTCTCTTCCTTGTGTTAATACGCATCAATGATGCCTGCAATCACTAACTCATTTCTTTATGATTGTTATTTAATTTGCAACAAAAGCAAACGTCCGGATAGGCAAAGCTATTTACTCGGCCCAATATCAGGCCTAATTCTAAGCCCATATGGAAAATAAGATCAATTCTTACTATGCACTAGCCGACCCGGCCCAACAATTCCAGCCCAACCCAGCCCAACCCAATTCCAATTCTGCTTCCGCCGTTCCCAAAACACTCATTCAGTATTTTCATTCCATGGTTCTACAGTTCTACTTCCAGCTGCAGCGAACAAATCCGAGCTCAAGCAGAGCGAAGATTACACCGTCTAACTGCCCCGGCCTCCGCTTCCCTCGCCGGAGATCCCTCCAGTGCTGGTACACTCATCCACAATCACAACTGCTCTTTCTGGGACTGTTTTCTTGGGTTTTCTCTCAGAGGCATTTCGTCGAACACCTCGCCTGCATGAGCTTCTGAGGAGCAATTCACTCTCTAACCATGGTTATTCGTGCACGGCTTGTCGAGTAGGTTTCTGGGTTTGCATTTGACATGCTCTTGCGGAGATTGGTCTGCCCAAATACGGCTGCCCGGCTGATCTCCTGTATAACCTCTGCAAACCTCTTTTATATGAAGGTATTTTGCTTCTGGCTTCATATGTACTTCTTTTTTTTTCTTTCTTTCAATCATCATGGTTTGATATAATTTCTTCAATGAATGCACACATTTGTACTCTCTGTAACATTTCTAATGTCCCCATTTAAACCTTTAATTGCAGAGTCCCGTAATATACTCTCCTCTCTGCAAAAATTGTTGTATGCCACCAACCGCTGCGCTTAAATTCAGAAGAGTTTCTTCTCTATTTTGGTCTAGCATAGCCAGACATGATGATCATGAGATGGGTACTGCTTCAATTGAAAAGCTTTGCAAAATCGGAAACCTTTCAGCTGCTGTTCAGTTGCTGAGAGAATTGACTGACAAGCAAGCCCACATCTGTGTCAGTGTATACAACACTCTTCTAAACTCAGCAATCGAGGCAAATGATTTCGATCATTTCTCAAAAGTGTTCAGATATCTACTTCTTTCTGTATCGGCCCCAAATGCAGATTCCTACAGAAGTGTTGCCAAGGCTTTCGAAGTAGTGGTAGATTCAGAAAAAATATTAATTTTTATCAGGGAGATGTGTGAAATTACAAAGGATAGAGAACCTACTGTGATGAATCGAATTATTTTTGCCTTGGCTGAGTCAGGACAGATGGAAAAGGCAATGCTTGTATTTGGGGATTTGAAGAAGATGAATTCAAATTTTGATTTGGTCACATTCAACACAGTGTTGGGTATGTTGGGAAAGGCAGGTTTGGTGGATCAGATGCTGTCAGAATTCGAAGCAATGAAGGGTTTAGGGTTTTATCCTGATGCTATTACCTACAACACAATAATTAATTCTCTTAGGAGATTAGGGAAGTTCAGGATGTGCATGGATATGGCAAGGGAAATATCTGAAAAAGGGATTGAACTGGATTTGAGAACATACACCGCTCTGATTGACAGTTTAGGTAGGGCTGGGCTGATAAAAGATGCCATTATTCTGTTTGAGCAAATGAAACAGTTCCAGAGACCTTCGATATATGTTTACCGTGCTCTGATTAGCAATTTGAGAAAGGCAGGAAATTTTGAGTTAGCTATGAAATTCTCTGATGAGTTGGATTCGAGTTTCTCACAACTTCTTGGACCAAGGGACTTTAAGAGAAATTTTGCAGGTAGACGAGGCAAATGTAAGAAATAAACAGTTCATTGTTGCAACTTTGTGTTGCAGGCACAAAGAGTGTTAAAAACTGATGAACAAGTTTTTTCATTGCATCAAATTGGAGAGATTTATTTAAGCCTATAGATCAGGGAATCATGTATTCTTTATTTTTTGTATTAAAATGCTGTTTCCTTTGATCTGTTATTATTTATTATGGACGAAAAGATACCAATTTAAATCGAATAATGTGAATCATAAGTGAAAATATGTCTGGGAACTTGGGGGGGCATTTGTCAAGTTTTGTGTATAGGCTTATCTGGTAGTAATGTGTTATTGTGTTTTATAGAGTGAACTCCACAAGTGGCAAGGGAGTATTTGTAGTGAAGTTTGTAAAAAAATTATCTTTTGAAACTCTTTTGCCTTCTAGGACTAGATAATCTTATCTATCTATAAACTAAAAAGAGGGGTAACTCTCCAAGCACCTCAACTATGCCACATCATCAATATTATTAACCATTGATTTTGTTTAAATCTATTCATCTACTTTGATCCAATGGTCAATATTTATTCTCTCTCCCTATTTAATAAGATGATATGATATGTCTAAGACAAACTTTAATTCTTAAAGTGGTCTAATATTTATGTGCTATTATTTATAAATTATACATTATCATCATCATTATTCACATAAAAAATTTTAAAATATGTTTAATTTTTTTAAAATAAATATTTCTATTTTATAAGTTTTATTATTTTTTTGTTATCATATTTCGGGGCGAAACCGGAGTTACAGCTCTAGTATTCATAATTTTATTATGGATTGGTAATCTGGTATTCTTCATTATTGACTTACCATCATACTTCTCAAGCATGTATGTGGTAGCTGGTACCTACCCCTGAGAAATTCAACTGTTCTCTCATGTTATGTGCTAGCTAGATGAGATAATTTTCCGTAATGCTTTTATAGTTCTGGAGCATTTTATAATCTAAAGATATGAAATTTGATAACATAAACAAAACATATGGCTACTATTATTGATTTAAAATTATAATATACAACAACAGCAAGAGTTCCTATACTTTGACCAGCTGATACAAAAATTTAAAACTCAGAAAAAGGGACAAGATCTTGCATGAACATATGAATTAATGATTTGCACATGGCACGTTCTCAACACAAAATGAGCTAAGGCACCATGTGGTAAACAAATCACCAATCTTCGCCACATGCTCATATTGCTCAAGGTATCTATCTACCATAAAATATCCAGACTTGTGGTCGTATCTTTTTGCACCATCTTCCTGTACAAAAAGTAGTACCTGCAGTTGGTACAATGAAATGGGTCATATAATGTGGTAAGAATCTATGAAATTTTTCTACAACAAATCGACTCAAATAGATGAATAACCTTCTAATATGATGTCCACTAAATTTATATACTAATCTGGGTAGCTCAGAAAAGGATGCGTAGGTAGAGAACGATCCATCCGGCCATGGAGAAGACTGCAAATATATGTACCCAAAATAAAATGGCTGCTGATTCTTTCCCACATCCCCTCAAATTTGCAACAGCACCTGTAAATAAGAAAAAAAGTATGTTATGATCGACAATCCATTCCTACAATTAGGCTTTGTTCTTCAGAAACTGTATCCAGTTTTTTGGTTGACGAGACTAGAGGCACCCTCAACTCAACATTCCTACCAATACCACCTTTTTGAAGAACTGACAAAATTTTGTTCATCTCCCCCCACCCGTACTCCTACCAAAATCACTTAATAAAATTAATGAGACTCTTATTGCGCCTCTAAACTTTAATCTAAGCACCACTACTGATTGTAGCAAGTTTTGCATGAAATTACCAGAAAGTACAGATGTAGGCATGGAATGCTGAAGCAGCAGAACAAATTTAAACATTTTGTCGCCCGCTGGTATAAATCCAAACTTATCAGCTAAAGTGACAATGCCTAATCCTGCTAGTGGAACAAAGGTCAAGCGAGCAAAAATTATTGCAGCAGTGGTACGGAACCCCAACCTCTTGCTTCCAACTCCTGGACCTGAGAACACAAAATAAATATAAAAAACAAGTTAAGGGTTGATGTTCTAATAGGGAGCCTTAATCAAATGAAGTAGTAGTCCAACACAAGCAGTTGATACAGCTTTATGGGTGTAAGCATGAAATCTCAAAATATCTTGTATGAATGAAATAACCTACTTTTCTTGAGTATTATCAAAGGTCTTCCTCAATTTGGATCATTTGTGGGAACAATATGCAAGGTCATTTGGGGGGTTCAACAAAGTTCCAAAGAAAATTCAAATTTCTCCTGAAGTACACATAACAAAGAAAAGGCTAATTCTGCTATGGATTGGAAGAAATATGGATGGACCTTTAATATTTCATAATCGGATGGTTATGATATATTCTTTAGACATAATTAAAGAAGGATGCTTAATCTAAGAAAGGAGAATCGCTTTATTAAAATGAACGGTTACTTGGCCAATCCATTACATAAGACCTCCAATATAAATGGTTATTTCATGAAAAATACAGCAAGATTACTGCCCAAATAAAAAATTACTTCAACAAGATTACTTCTCTCTCATTAAAAGTGAACATTAAAAATGAAGTGCATACCGTCAACAAGATTACCGCCCAAAGCAAGCAAGATGCAAGGAATCATAGCTTCCCTGTAATTTAACAAAGAAAAAGTAATAAACAAAAGCAGGATACAATTATAATGCTAGTCTAATGTCACCCGTTGAGCTGCAAAGAGAAGACTGAAGAGACAGTAACAGTATAAAAATAGTACAGGATAAGATATAAAGTACCCAAGAATCAGGCAGCTATCGGTGAAGAAGAACAATGGGGCATCATCAGTAAGAACAAGTTTCTTGAGAAAAGGTACCACACCAATGACAATAGCCAGTACCTGTATACAAATGTGACATTCAAGAATAAGCATCAATTTGTAACACTAAATAAAGACAATTACTTAGGCAATTAATCACTTACAGAGGCAATAATAGGTGGCTGGAAAATCTGCTTTAGCTTTAGTTTCTGTGCCACTATGCGAAGCATGCTCATTATCTGTGCATCAAATAAAGTCAAAGTGGGTCAATTTAGATTCCTTCTCATTTAAAAAGCAAATAAACAGAAAACCGGACAGAAAATGGTTTCCAAATATGCAAATAGAAAATTATGCATCCTGTACGAAATTATCCTTTCTGAGATTTGAATAGTTGCAGATGGATTTAACATTAATCCTGTACTTATAATTATTTCATTTGATGTATAATTGATGAGAGAAATCAGACAGTAATAGTATAGATTGAACGATATCATACTCTTTTTGAAGATAGCTTTGCTGTCGAAGTTTCATCTGATGAGTTTAATAGAGGCTCGCTCTCAGGTGTAGTGCTGTTATCTAAAGAAGGCTTGTTTGAAACAGGAGCATTGTCTTCGGCAGCTGTATTACTATTTTGTAGAGGAGGTCTAGAAATGGGTAGTTTCTCTTCATTGTCATACCCACCTGGAGGTGGGGCCAACATTTTAAACACATATGTGTAAAGAATAATTGCTCCAACCTGCATAAATATGGATATTCAGAACAAAATTGATTTGTCTAAAAAAACATATGCTGTCTTTATTTCTGGGAATCACACATAAAATAAGGAGACTAATACCCATTGGCCAAACGAGATGTATGCATTTCCATCTTGACTGCATTTATCAGAGTCACCAAATGGATTTGATGCATCACGGCACAGAGCTGCAATAAGTACGAGCGGTATATTTCCGATGTTTCCTAAAATTGAAATGTTGTGGTAGTTAGACCTCAATACAAAAAAGAAAAAGAGAAAAAAAAAAAAAAAAGAAATTTACCCAAATAAAGTTCTGAAACAATAAGATGAATCATGGTAGTGAAGTTCAATATAGAGATAGTCAGCGGAAAGAGTTATTACTCACAATATCAATTTGGGTAAAGGGGAATAATTTCCTATCAAATGAGAATTGGACCAGAAAATTTATTGTTACTGGAACTAGTACCTCCTATTCTCATTTCTTTCTTCAAATGGAACAAAATTGATCTCATTTCTTTATTGTTACTGGAACTGGTACCTCTTATTCTCAATTCTCTCTTCAATTTTTACTGCAACTAGTACCTCCTATTCTAATTTCTTTCTTTGATTGGAACAAAATTGATCCAAAGAAAATTTAAAGTTATGCTTAAAGCTGAAATAAATAACTCACCAATGCCAATATGAATGATTGTAAACTTGAAATAAGGACGTGGTGGGCGAATAATCAACGCAACTATTAAACCAATCAAGGAGCCCGATATTGTACCAATTACAACATTAACTGGAATATACCACCTGCAGTATGACAACCATGACAGTGTTAAAATTCTGGCATTCTCTTGATATGAACAATTGAAATGGAAAAGTTGGCCAAAACTTGCTCACCATTGTAGCAACTTTTCAAAAGTTATAGCTCTCCCCAGTTGAGAAAATATAAGACACGGCAATAGGAGAGAAAATACTAGCTGTTGTGGCACAAAAAAGAAAAGTAAGACTTCCACACTGGAAATTTTGTTCTTTTTTGAAAGAATAGTAAATGAACAGAAAAAAGAGGTACCCCATTCAGAAGCTTCCGGCCGTTAGCTGTCAATATTTTGACATACTTGGAAGCCATTAGGTAACCCAAAAAACACATTGTAAAGACCTTTGCAATTGGTAGAATTGCATATTTCATAGTAGCAAAGATCGATTCGCTGCCACCGCCCTGGGCCGCAGTCATCATTTCCAGTAGAGCTCTCTCCATTGCTATGCTTTGCCCAGCTTCCTACTACAAAACATTATAATTTTAAGAAAAAAAATCAAATAGGATTCTGTATTTGCTGTGAAGTACGATGTGACAACAAAGACAGTTCATAGGAAAATTTATCTAGCATTCCAAGATGGAACTAAATTAAGGCTAAATAGAAGAAAAAAGATAAAAATTGCAATGGAGAAAATAAAAGGGGTGAGATAAGGAGATAACATAGATTTTTTCCAGTTCCAGGCTCAAGCAATCTTGGAATCAAACTGTATAGAGGATATCAAGATGTTTTTTTATAGAGAATAAATAATGCTGAACTAATTGTAAAATTAAGCAATAGGACAAGACAAAATATCCATCTACCTCATACAAAAAATTAAAAAAATATCTATCTACCTCAACAAAAAAGTCAATTTTATAACCACATAAGGTTAAGTGAACCTTACAGGATATTCTATTCTACAAAAGAGATGCTAGAAAGAGACTTGTAGCTGTAGGTGCCTTGGAAAATCACTATGCGGTGAAATTTCATTAGGAATTAACTTCAATCTTACGTAATTGTGATTTTTTTTTTTACACACCATCATTCAACAGTATCACTATCGATTAACACCTCATATAAACTATTTTTTTTTTTCTGACAATACTTGGTGATAATTCACTGAGCTATTTTTAATAATTATAAAGAAAGCAGACCTCATCAACAGATCAACAATTGACGATGTAAGCTGGGATCTTTAACTACTTCCACTAAACAACCATGACAAAATTGAGGGTACATTTGCAAACTAAAATAATAATAATAACAAGAAGAAGAAGAAGAAATTAAGAAATTACATGGCCGATAGAAGTAGAAAAAAGAGATATGTAACAGTAAAAATGGCATAATGCATTAAGAAATAAATTATGAAGAGAAAAGGGGGGGCAGGAAAAGCTGGAGGAATTGAAGAAAATATCTTAATAATAATATCTGGAAGTTTCTTCCCACAAGCAAGGGTTTTTGTACCCTTAAACATATTGGGTCTGGTAATATCTGTTTCTTTCATACAAATAATTTGGCCCAGAAATATCATCATAGCACTAATTCGACAGATGGAAACTTGGAAGAAACAAAACAAAAAACTAGATCAAAATGCAAGTCTCTAGTAAGAAACTAACAATGCAACTCTTTAGAAAGAAAGCATGGATGGAATCGGACTCACCCAGATCACAGCAGAATTACTCAATTAATTACGCGCGCCAGCCAACTCCAACTCCAATCCCAATTGCAGCAATCAATCAATCGAGATCTCTTTCGAGCAAGGGCTAATAATCTCAGCTCCAATTCGGTCACAATCTATCTCTCGTCCTCACCGAATCAGAGACCAATCAATCAATTACGCAGTCTTATTAACAGATTCGCTTCGACCCAATTTCAATTTCAATTGCAGCTGCTTCGCTGCCAATCCGAACTTGAGATCTCTCTCGAGAGAGACGGACAGACAAATAAGCGAGAAATAAAAACAGAGAGGGAGGGAGGGAAGCAAACGACGAATATACGAAGCATTCATTTATTTATTTTTATCTATATTTATCTATTTATTTATAACACAAGGAGGGCACTAATATAGATGCCCATAAATGTACTAATAAACTACTAAAATGCCACTGGTTCTGGAGTCGACTCGGCCTGATTTGGGGCCGTCCTTAAAGGGGTCTTTTCGTGATTCCTACTTTTAGATGGGTTCCGCTATGTATGCGGTTTATATTCTGTGTCGAAATGGTAAGGCGGGTGAGTTATTAAGGAAGTATATGACCCGGTTCATATAAGATGGGCTGGGAAGTAGTATGAGGGAGCAACGAAGGAGGTCTATTTTCCGTGACTTGTCGAGTTATTACAAGTCTCAAGTTAGAACTAGAAGGACGTCGTATTTTTGTTTTGTTGTATATAGGGAGGAGGATTCAGAAACAATGCACCCGTGCAAGCCAATTGGTTAGGCAAAAATATTATGGTAACAAGTTAAATGAAACTTGTGGTAATATTGGTTAGTGTCCTATTTTCCAAAAATGGATGTTGATATTGATTTTATTTACTTATAAATAGATTTTTTTTATTGAGATATTTTACCCTTTAATCAAATAGCCATCGACGTGAGATATTCATATTAGGAGTCTCAAATTTATACAGAAAAGAAAATTGGAAGTACAATTTTATACATAAATGTTAATAAACATATCCTATATCATATTTTGTTATTGAGGAAAATATGTACATGTTTAATTTTGTGGTTTTTTTTTTTTAAGAAAAGAGCAAGTCATCTAATTGTGTCCGCAATATTGTAGTTTTTATTTTTCACATAGAAACTACTTTTTTTTTTTTTTTGCTCCAATTATTGCGAAAATGTTTGCACTTGTCTCTGAAATACAAACAACTCAAATTATGCTTTGCTACGTCTGAAATATTTATAGTTCCCCATTAAATTCATTATATGAAAATAGTAGATGATGCAAAAATTTTCCATTTTAGAGCTTTTAATATTTATTTAGATTTTTCAAAATGACTCTAAAACATTAATAAAATAGTATTTGTTTGTACATGAATTTTAAAAAATACAAAATAAATACTTAAAAACTCTAAAAATAGAAATTTTTTGTAGCACTTAGTATTTTCATATAGATAATTTAATGGGAATAAAAAATGGAACGTGGTAAAATATAATTTGATTCATTTGCATTTTGGAGTAAAATGCACACGTTTTTACCACAGTTGAACTCGTGTATTCTTAAAGAACTCTTTGATCATCATATAATTGAAGAATATATAAAACAAAAAACACTATCAGTTTGCCATGTGCAATGGTGGGACTTCATCCATAATAATAGAGGCGGGACTAAAATTATTTGATACAGACGTATCTCAAATTTTTTTAAGGAGGGCTAAACTAAAAAAACCTATATTTTCCTGACATTTGCATTTGCTAACTATTTTAAGTTAAAGAAAAATGAATAAAGAAACACTACTGCACACTAAAAGTACGTGTGCATAAAAGCATTTATCAAGTAGGAATATAATTATTTATGGAACAAGTTTGATCATAAAAATACAAATACTTTATAAGTAGGATCCTTTAAATAAAAAAATCCAACGGACCCGAGTTTCGTTCAATTATTATTATTTTTTTTAATCCAATACGATATTTTGTAATTAAGGGGCAAGTTACGGGTCTTTTATGGCTCGAGTTTTAGACTCATGGACCATGTCCATATATATATATATTGCTTCTAGCTAGAAAAATGACAATCATGCTATTAAAAAATTTTGCTCATATCAAGCTACATTTTTATTTCTAGCATTAATACTTGATTTACATATGTCATTATCATTCGAGTGAGTCTACTCGTACTACGATATAATAAAATTAAAAAAAAAAAGAACAATTACAAATATGATTTGACCATTTCAGATAAGCACTCGTACACAAACCCATTTTTGTAGCTACAGAGGAACATCGGATGGCATTTCATAATTTCACTTTTTTCTGAACATATTTTTCGCCACATTGTTTGACATATTAAGACCAATCAAAAAAAGGTTCCGCAATATATAACTGTGGACCTACTGACTGAGATATAATACATGGGTTCATGAACTGAATCCGTTCATATAATGATAGTTTGAAGGATAAGCTAAGCTAATTAAGTATATCTATCTCCTTTCGCTTTCAGTTTCAGGTGTCAACTTTGAAAGAAAGTTCGGGACAAGGATCATCTGCCGGCTACGATGTATCTGGCCACCATCATCAAATCAAACCAAAATCTTGTTTGCTCCAAACGAAGTTCGGTACCAAGTTTTCTCCTCTCTTTCCGATTGTCGTTCTTGTACTGAGTTACAAACTTACAATTACAAAGGTTGTGATTAATTTGAGAATATATACAATGTAAGATGCAAGCGGTCCCCAAGTATGATGACACATGTGAACTTATTCTCTCATTAAATAAAATTATATATAAATATAACTAAAAATTAAAATTAAATTAAACAATGGACATGTGAAGTTCGTGTTTGACCGGTATAGGATAATTAATCCATTTTAGAATTACAATAAAACTTGAGTTCGTAAATCTTAACACCTTACCTTTTTACTTCTAACGCACCGCATCTTCCAATCCAATTATTTTTTTCTTTTTTCTCTCGTTGTGATCAAAGGAAAAAAAATAAACATTCTTTTCGGTTTTCATTTTTATTTTTTTGTCATTCGGTAGGCCAATTTTTTAAAATAAAAAAATAAAAAAATCTTATTTAAATAATTAAAAATAAAAATAACTTATTTTCACAACTAGTAAAAACGCTTCCTCAGAAAGCGGCCTGGACCACTTCCCCAGAAAACGGCCTGGTTTTATCAGGCCGCTTCCCCAGAAAGCGACCTGATTTTATTAGGCCGCTCCCTGGGGAAGCGGCCTATTTTTTTTTTTTGAAATTTTTTTTCATGTAGCCCTCGTTGTTAGCTTTCCGTAGCCACGAAGTTTGCTCCGATCAGAGTTTCCTATCAAAGTTATGGTTGTTTGAATGTTGAGTACTGAAAATTTAGGATGAGATTCAGTATAAATTCAGTACGAAATTCATGATAAGATAATTAAAGTTATAAAATGTTATTAATAAATAATATTATAATACATATTAAATATTAAAAATAATATTAGAATTAATTAAAATTAAGTGCATGATAATTATGGCCGTTTAAAATGTTCGGTACCCAAAATTCAAAATAAGATTTTGTAAAAATTTTAGTATGAAATTCAGTGCACAATAATTGTTTAGATGAATCAAATTAAAAAAAAAGTATAAAAAATAAATTTTAGATATATTTGAAATGAGAAAAAAGTTCTAGAAAATATTTAAAATTTATTGTGTAAATAACAGTTATGCACTAAATTTTATACTGAATCTTATCTTGAATTTTAGTTACTGAACATTCAAATGGTCATAATTATCATGCACTGAATTTTAATTATTTCTAATATTATTTGTAATATTTTATATTTATTATAATATTATTTATTACTAGCATTTTATTATTTTATTTATCTTATCATAATTTTCTTACTGAAATTCGTACTGAATTTTATACTGAATCTCATCCTGAATCTTGAGTACTCAACATTCAAATGACCATAACTTTTGATAGGAAGCTCCGATCAGAGCAAACTTCGCGGCTACGGAAAGCTAACAACGAGGGCTACAATGAAAAAGTTTTCAAAAAAAAATAGGCCGCTTCCTGGGGAAGTGGCCTGATAAAACCAGGCCGTGGGGAAGCGGTCCAGACCGCTGTCTAAGGAAGCGTTTTTACTGGTTGTGAAAATAAGTTATTTTTATTTTAATTATTTAAATAAGATTTTTTAATTTTTTTTTTTAAAAAATTGGCCCCGGTATGACTTTTCTTTTTGATCCATCGCCTTAGATGAATAAACTGCGACACTTTACTACTACTCCAGCATGCTTAACTGATAGACTTCGGCTTCACTCCTTCCTAAGATGGGGAGTCTATGACGCTCCCGGTTTCTTCAATTTTGTAATTCCATCTTTTCTATTTCTGTTACATATATTTTAAAAAAAATTGTTCATTATTTTGATTCTGTTTTAAAAGGCCGGTCCAATAGAGGAGTTTCTTGCTAGTATGAAATAACTATGTTGTTGACCAATAATACGGAATGCCAAGAATCATAAATAGCGAAAAAGTTTCCACCTGCCGTTCTGTACACATCATTTCTCCGATATTTCGATATTTCGATGTAAGGATATATAGGATGCAATTCTATTTTCGAAAACGACATATTTGGTATTACTGTATTGGGCAAATTTATTTGACGACAGAACTCATGCATTGATTCTTATGATGCAAATTAAATGTTATTTTATCACAAAACATTGATTAAGCTCACCAATTAAATTATCCAGCACTAGCATAATCATTTGATTTTAAGATTATTTTTTACGGAAAGTCATGAAGTTTATATTCGCTGCCTATTTTCCATATTATGTTCTGAGGGACAAATTTTACTAAAAATGCCTAAATTTTGTGCCTTCGATATTTATATTTTTGTTGTGTAAGTTATATTTACAATCATAAAAATTTATCCTCCTTCGATCCCTTTCCTAACTTTTCAATTAAAGGCAATGAATCCTAAATGTTATCTCTTTTGGAACTAATAAGGTATATCAAACTTTTATTGAATATTTATACTTTGATTAGTCATAAAACTTCTGTAAATATACAATTACATATCGGAAAGACATGAAACATTCAGAAATGTTACAGACTTAATGGTTTAGTGAAATCCTATGTTTTTAACAACCAAAATTTATGTAACTAAAATTTTCGTATAAAATGAAATTTTTTCTTAAAAATTATACAATAATAATACTAAAAAAGGAAAATCAAGTAGGAACAGATTAATTAGAGTAGTTCTTGCAGGTAATTAACTTCAATCATGAGAAATCGATCATAAATGATAACCCTCTTGTCCTCCTAATCTACCTATGAATTATGATATCACATATCTGTACATCCTACCATGGTTCTCATTTATTTTTGACACATCCACGTATATAGGTCTCTATTTATTATTTAATGACACATCCACATTCAACAGTGAATAGTAATACTAGTCAAGTAATAATTAAGTCTCTATTTCCTCTTTTGGAGGTGCATATATTGCAACCATCATGGTCCAAAAGAATGTCCAAATCTTGAGGAAGGTGGAGCGAAACTTCAATGCGGAATAAAATGGGCAAGAATAATTAATTAAAACGCAGCCAGGACCAAACTAGTGTATGTTGTGGTCACATCTAGTACTGGTTACTTTCATGCCTACAACTAGAAGGATGGTCTTTTTCAATTCTTATTATCGTCTATTGCGTAGTAAGTTACTGCTGCACAGAGCTCCAGCCGTTCGATTTGCTTTAAGATCCGTGTATATGACTGAATGTCAAAAACCCTCCCTGTAATTAGTCCTCGTCGTTGAATCGCTGCGCAGTAGAGGATGAACACGAAGTCCTTTTCAGGATGTGAAACTTGTTTGACCGTACGCAACGGCATGATTACTACAGTTAGAAATTAGAAAGGATGTTAATTAATGTTGTTGTTCATCAGATTCATTGTATTAAAACTCTATATATATCAAACGCAAATTAATATGATTCCACGTTGTCCATGTTGGGAATTAATCACTTCAAATAAACTACTATACTTGATGAAAATATATTAATTATATATATATATATTGTGTTGTCTAGTACTAATGGTACCAATTAAGTACCAACTCAGCTGCTGGCACACTACAATTATATGATCTGTTTGTGTTTGTATTCGCCACTAGAATTATATATATGACCATGAAAATGAAATTAATATATATCCTCGATCGATCGTACTCTTGAGATGCGCAAACTGTGTATAAAATCGACCACCACCACCATGTACAGTACAATGCAGATGCAGTGCAGTAGATATATATAATGACGACACGACAACAATTTCTGATTTAATAATTATAAGGGAGGAAGTGTCACATCTAATTCCAAATTAAGTTGCAATCTTTATGAAGGGAAGAACATAATCGAGTTGTCTAAGCAAAAGCAAGCCTTGTGAGCCACCCAGCTCAGCTCAGCTCAACACGGGCAAAAATCCAAAGCGAATTTTAATTAGTTGTGAGTGACGAAAGGACATGTCCAATGGTCAACGTGACTATATATACTTTTAATTTATTCGGCCTTTTGCTTCTTGATGAGCTGCTCGCCTGCTCTCTAATTTCTTTCTCAGGGATTCGACAGCAGAAGGTGACAGAAAAAATTAATGAATTTTATAATGATGCTTAGATCAAACGCACATGCCCATCTTGGCAATTTGAAGGTGCCCATACGTATCATATGTATTTATTATCTGAAATTATTAAAAAATTAGATTTGTTGGAATATTTTTTTATATTTATTTTTGTTGAGGGTTTTGTAATTATTTAGCTTGGTACTTAATCATGCTTCAAGTACGTACGGAAAAGGTTGTAAGTTTGATATTAAATTAATGGCATATATGCATATTGAGAATGAGAAATTATTCTTACATTCTTTCATTCTTTATATGCGCCTCTTATTAACACCACCCAATGTTGGATTTACATATTAATATTTTTCCCAAAAAATATTTTAAATTAAGTAAGATAAATAAGAATTATTTATATTTATCCAATATTGGGTGTAGATATGGAGAACAGATATCATGTCTCATTGCAATGCTAATTCAAAAAGTTATATATCTTTTTTTCGGAAGATACTTCAAAAAACTTTTTAGGTTTGAGAAGATTGTATTTGCATCATTTTCATTATAACAAGAATGAACATATATATAAAGAACAAGCTTCTAGTGAGCTATCACTTAATATTCATCCATAAATAAACTACATCCACCATTCCACCTGCCTCATAGTCAAAAAAAAAAAAAAAAGCGTTTTGTATCATCGGAAATGCCTTTGATGGAAGCCCATCATAACGTGCATTGCTATTGCTACCCAATTCAATTAATGAAGAAGGGAGCATTTGCATTGCATATTAACATTAGACATACAATCCAATGATCCATGCATCGACCGATCAGTGAGGGAGGGAGGGAAGGAATAGACCCAAGCCCAAATCTCAATGCTAGTGCCTTCATATCAGCCGGCCCTAATTAGTCTTTTCTTACTGGGAGGGACATTTGTTACAGTCAAGTCCATACTCGTCTCATTGTTGGTGGGCTCTAGCTGGTTCATATCTCTCTCTTTTGTTTCAGGCTGCATTTCTTCCTATATATATATGATGAATACTTTGCTTAATTGATAATGGGCCAGTGGGCCATTATAGCAGGTTTAGACAACTGTTACGGTCTCTATATAAACGAATGTACAAAGGTAGAGGTGGCAAATGTTGACCCGACCCGAAAAACCCGCCCGACCCGCCCGACCCGAAACCCGACCCGACCCGAGTTTCAGGGAAAGTCAAACTGACCCGAACCCGACCCGACCCGACCCGAACCCGACCCGACCCGAATTCCAGGGAAAGTGAGACTGACCCGAACCCGACCCGACCCGACCCGAACCCGACCCGACCCGTGTTCCAGGGAAAGTCAGACTGACCCGAACCCGACCCGACCCGACCCGACCTGACCCGACTCGAGAATAGAGGTGCAAAATCTGACCAAAAACGACAAAAAAACGACCAAACCCGAAAACCCGCCCGACCCGACCCGACCCGAACCCGACCCGACCCGAAAAAATGTCGGCGGACGTCAACCCGATACCCGACCCGACCCGACCCGAACCCGACCCGACCCGAAAAAAATGCCGGCAGCCGTCAACCCGATACCCGACCCGACCCGACCCGAACCCGACCCGACCCGACATTTTCAGTTGGTCAAACTGACCCGACCCGACCCGACCCGAACCCGAACCCGACCCGACCCGAGATTCTGCCACCTCTATACAAAGGTGGGATCAGCTCGTTAAGCAAGCACTATATATTTCTTGCCTTTTCTCTTTGGTTAAATGTAATTTTACTTCAATAATTAGCACCTCTCTGTTTTTTTCTTTTCTTTTCTTTTTTTTTTTTTGTAATAATTCGAGAGACATTTCGAAATAAAAGGCATTTAAAACCATTTTGTGGAATAGTTTGGCCTTGTTTGCCGAATATGAATTCCGATAGGTTTTAAGGAGAACCAAAGATATAAATTGTTTACATGTTTGGTATTGCAAAGCTTATTTAGTTGCTCAACTTCATGATTTCATTTGATTGCATATAAATTGTACAACAGAACATTACAAATTTTTGTAAAATCACAATTTTCTTTTTTAAGTTTATCATGAATTGTTATAGTGAAAACCAAATAGGGAAGTGAAATATGTTCTTTTTAGTAAGGATAGATTGAGTGGCTTATCCAGACTCCATGTGATTCTGTCCTTGCTTGGTGCACTGGTGCACTGCTGCATTACTAATTTCCCCAATATCCTTAAGCAATTTGTAGAAAGAAAAAAGCTGTGACTCCAAGTAATCCTCTTTTGATTGGGCTCAATTTATTTACGGTACAGATATACGGATACCAAAAAAGATACCAAAATAGATACAAGTTATAATGTAAAATATATCTAAATTGAAACATTAACAAATTATCTTGAAACAATTAACGTATTAACTTGAGACATTGTAGTATTAAGTTAAATAACACAAATCATAAATTAAATCATCTACTTGAATCACTACTAAATCGCATAAATATTACCTTAAAGTTGTTGAGAGAACATATGGGAGCAAGATGAAGTGAAAGAGCAACAAAAGAGAAAATTATATCATTTTCATTTTAATATCATTAAGTTTCAGATTAACTTTATAGATGTTTCATTTTGATCGCAACATGTTGCAGATTAACGTTAAATTAACTTTGTATGGTTGTATTCCGACGGTATCTTTTGCGATATCCTGTAGCATTTTCCATTTATTTAAGAACAAGTGATCATCAGTACGTACCATAAAGTAGTTTTTTTTTTTTGGGTTACGCCCTTATATAATCAGGAAAAAATTATTAACAATAAGGCAATAATAATTAAGCACAAGATGATTAAAGTTATGCATCAGCAAAAAAAAAAAAAAAACAAATAAATAAAACAGGATGACCCATATGAGATGAGCACAAGACTGCCGACTGGGCATGAAATTATCAAGTCTCTCTTAAAATATAAATAAATGAATAAATGAATGAATGAAGTCTCTCTCCACCGCCATAATTAAACTATACTTCCAAGTTCAAGTATGATGATGCACTTGCATTTGGACCTCCCTCAGGTAGTGAGGTGAGGTGAGGTGAGAGTATGAGATGAGCAGTTTGGTTCTCACTTTTCCTTTTTAAGAGGTGTTATGGATGTATGCTTATCAGACAAATTATTTTCATATCTATCTTCTTCTGTCCTTGTGAGGCCTCTTCTTACCTTCCATTTTGTATCGCCATGATAAAATTTAGAGCATATATATAAGATTTGTTTATTATTCATCTTACTGTTGTAGATATTCAACTTATTAATATATATTATTACTCAACTTAAAAGATTTGTTTTAAGTTGAGTAATAGTGGTATGTAAACTTTTTTTTCTGAAGTTTTTTGTACTTATTTAGTGCATTATAATTGATCAATATATAAAACTATATATTTACTATGTCTCTAGACATTAAATAATGAAAAACAATCTTTTATATAATTAACATATGTAAAAATAATTGTTAAACATGTTATGGTTATTATATGCATCGTATTGATGTTATTATTCAACTTGATTATCAATTTAATTATTGACATATGCATTTAAGATTTGTAAATGCTGTTGTTAGTAGTTGGTCAAATTAGATCCAAACACGTTTTCTGTTGGAATAATAAATCTTAAAGTTGAATAATAACATCAATGAGTTGAATAATTATAAGTTATAACAAAAGGATGAAGTGAACACTTTTGTAGTATCACCAATAATATCCTTTGTGTATGTATCACTACATCGTCTCCCTAATTAGATATATATATATATATATATATATGGTAGTTGAGGATTTACATGTATAAATTTGTGCTACATGATTAATTAGGAAGTTTGAAGCTCGCGAATCTCTTAAATTACCAATAATAATTTTATAACAAATTCATAATCAAGATTACCATTATTACTTTATTACTACAAAAAAAGAAAATTTCTTACTCTGAAGAACCTAACATGACCAAAAGTCTGGACTCTGGAGCATGCAATGCGATTCCATAGTCAAGTTGCCTGTATCAAAATTGATATGATTTCCTAAATTGGGAACCCATTAGCCAACATGTATATATGGAGTTGGAGATGCCTGCAGTTGGAATTTAAAAAAAAAAATTGTAGAATATTTTTGCATCCCACCTGAATTGCAATTACAAATTCCAGGGGTGGCAATCACATGCTGAATTATAATTAGCAAGTCTATCTATCTTTTTGAAATTCTGGCATCAGCAATAGGAAGAACCTTAGTTATATAAGCATGCATCTCCATCACTGTGATTGCAAATATATTGTTTTCTTACTCATTGAGAATACTGTCATATTAGCCAACTAACATTGCCAATGATGGAAGCATTTTGAAATTATTATATGTAGGTTATCCAATTAATTAATATGACAAATAATTAAATTTAGATTAAATTTGCAAATATATGAAATTAATTGTATTCTCTAATTAATTATACTGATGGAATAAAATAAATAATCTAGAAATTAATCTATAATTTTGATTGTACATATTTGATCCCAAACCGCATGCAACCGATTCGCGTCATCCACCAGGCGTCGCATTAGGATCATGCCACACCAAAGAACCCACAATTCATGCCACAGATGGACCACAAAGACTAATTGCATCTCTCTAAGATTCATATCATATAATTATCATACATACATAGCATTTCATATCATATCATACATACATATCATATTCATACCCTTCCTACTTCACGTTATAAATAAAGGCACACTCAATTACCTTTCAAACAGGGGAGCGAAAGAGAGAGGCAGGCAGCTGAGAGATTAATTTGTCAAACATGGCAGTTACAAGCCTGCACTTGTTTTCTTCATTAGCTTTAGGATTTGTTGCCTTGCTTATGTACATCCTGATACTTGCATGGTACTTGGTTCCTCTGAAAATACAGCAAGTGTTCAAGAGACAAGGCATTGACGGCCCCCCGCCACCCTCTCTTTTCTCCGGCAATCTGTCAGAGATGAAGAGAATGAAAATGGTCCATGAGTCGAGCTTTAAAGATGGTTTCCATGACTACACCAAGGACATCTTTCCTTATTTTGATCAATGGAGGAAGGCTTATGGTATGTATTTCTAATTAATCCATCTTTCTAATGTTAGCTAATTATATATGTGTGTATTCATGTGTATATATATGTAACTAGATGAAAATGAAAATTCTAGAATATATATGAATTAATTCATCATATATTTATAGTAATTAAGAGAGCTAGGAATTGGAGAGATAGATGTATATAATGCATGAGAGAGGCTAAAGGTTAATTGTTAATTAATTAGGACACAGGAGATGATGTATGGATGTGGTAATTAATTGTGTTGCATATAATTAATCACATATTTAAATTCATGCTTCCACTCAAATTTGATGCAGTTATTATATATAATCGATGTGCTGATGTGATTGTAATTTAAAGATAGATTCAGTAGGTTTAAAATAATCTCTCTTGACTTCTTTCCAAAAAGAAATGCAATAGGCTAAATCATACTCTCTTCTAATTGCACGCTTTCTAATTAATTAATTTGATCAAGTGCAGAAGGTTAGAAATCTCATATTCATTCCCGTGTTAGTGAGAGTTTTATTAGTTAATTAACCTATTAAAATTGCTTGTTATACTAGTTAGCACGTCTTCTAATTTTTAATTAAGATAAAATATACCGGTCTCTATCTGTATATTGCTAATTTGATGATCAAGTATAGAAAATTTTCCATCGACTTGATATTTGATAATTCAGAACATAATTCTTTTTCTTTTTCTTTCGGTTTGAACTATTATTATTATTATTTTTTATTTTTTACAAAGCAGGAGTGCTTGCCATTTTTCATTCCTACTTGAGAAAACCAATAAAGAAAAAGAAAAAATATAAAATAAAAGAAATTACAACTATCAATCCTCTAAATGGAGATCTCCTTTAAAGTTCTTAATTAGCATCTCATTGGCCCTGAACAAAGCAATAGATATAACCCCTTCACTGACTATATAAGCCACAACTTCAAACCAGCTAAAACACTCCCAATACTCTCAACTCTACAATTCCATAACATCATCGACAATTCGACATGACAAAACGATAGCAGCCCTCGAATCATTAACTTGATATATACCATAGAATTCTAACCAATTAATCTAATATTCAGAAATTTTGAAAAAGAATCATATATAATTTTCTTCAAATTGAATATCCTCAACAACAGAGACTTTATGAGTATCCAATGCATTGAAGCAAACACCAATATATATCTTCTATAAAACAACTACCATCTTAGAAAATAAAAATAATTATGTGACAAATTAATCCAAGATTAATTGCACCATATAGAATTATGCAAAACTCAATCTGATATCTGATCTGATGCACTGGCACTCATGTCAAATGGAGAGCATTTTTTTCCTTAGAAATCTCAGTAGCCCCTTAACTTTCTGCCTCTGATACTTGAGCACCCTCCATCACTACATCCTCATCAATCTTCCCTTTCTCCAAATTAATCAGTCACTTCATTGATAGTTGTCTTCCCATCAGAAACATAATTAAAATATTCAAACAAGGTACAAATTAATAATATATAGGTGTAGTTGAGATAACTAAAATATAATTGTATATCAAAAGATAAGGTAATTAAAATAAGAGACTGAGAATTAATATGGTGTCGACATCACAATGTTAATTATATGCATATGAAGTCAACCAGACGGGCAAGCATATATGATACATCTTATTATAAATTAATATATTTTACTTCTTTTCCTAACACCACTTGATTAACTTTCCACAATTAAAACGGTTCAGGTTTGACATGAAGTGTCTGAACTAATTATCAATTAGTTGCACTATAGTAATTCAAGTCCGCTTGTAGAACAACTATATATTTTTTAAAGATTTTAATGGTTTTGTTATTCTTTGCATATGCTGTGTGTGTGCGTGTGTGTGTGACAGAGAAAGAGTTCAGGGGACAAACTATTTAATTTAAATTTAAATTTGTATGTATAAAAAACTTGGTATTACGTTTTGATCATACGACCTTTTATACGGACAGCAACCATTTGCTTAAAGACCAATGGATTGTTGATCATGAGATAATAAATTAGTAACAATATATACAATTAATAAAATCATTCAAATTAATAAAAAAAACTGCCAATTAATCAACAGCATTTAATAACAAGGAGGTAGACAGTGAGGTGGACACTCACACTAGCTCAAGGGTGCATGTACTGCTTTGCTTTGAGGATTCCTTTCGTAAATATTGAATCTTGTACCTATCATCAAACAGGGGACTATTCAAACAGTGCAACTCATCGATAGCACTGGAACAATAAGTTCCTCTTTAATTTTGTGACAGGGACTTTATTAATTATGAAAATGAAAAGGATATTTATATATAACTAATTAATATTTAATTTATATATACTTTCATCTCCTGAGAAAAGTCTTTGAGATACACATATAATTAATTATGACAATCATAAGAAACTGGAAGAACAAATTAAAAAAAAAAAATGTAAATTTCACGCTAAAGATCTATAATTGTCAACAAACTAATACAAGTAAAGAAGCAACCATGTATAGAACAATTATTTTTTAGTACACGCAACGTACTTTGATAATTATGCGGGTTTTATTCATATTTGTCAATATAGAATACATGCTTAATTATATATATAGACTTTTAATTAGCTAGTTTTGTCAAAGTTGAACAATCTTAGAATAGTGTATTAAGTTCACTTTTGAATTTTAAGGTTGTATATATATATATATATATAGCATTCCTAAAGGTTAAAAATGTTAAGATAAGAACTCAATCGTACGTAGCCTTTAGAAATTTAGGAAGCCGACTATGACAGCACACTTAACTTCCTCACCAATTGCACACCCACAATATATATATATATAGAAATACTTGCTTTGTCATGGTCATATTTATATGTAGCAATGAAGACCATATACACAAAATTGTAGCTAGTTTTGTCAAAAGCTGTCCAAATTTTAAACTCGATCTCCATCAGTTTAACTGCCCCTTGAAACTAACCTAAACGTAGTAAAGTTTTTTTTTTTTTTTTTTTTTGTTAATATACAAGTCAAAAGCATGTACAGTGACAGCTACTTACTATATAGTTTGTCAAGGTACGAAAGGTGCTTTATTGTAAAGAAATAATGTTGGGTTTGATGGGAAGTTAGCTAGTTTTTAATTCTATATATATTCAAGGGGGACATAAGATGTAAAATAATGCTTGGTTAGTTGGTCTTAGATCACCTCATGCATGTTATGCTATGCCATAAATAATTAGATCATCACTATTGGAGATGACTCCATACAGGACCTTCAATGGAAATTTGCTCTGCGTACCAAAAAAGTTGATTTGATTAATTATATAGATATATATTTGTTGATGGTGAGGTCTAGAATTGTATAATTAATAATTAGGGACGAAATGTTTAATTGGAGCAACTAATTAAATTGTGCAAGATGGTTTGGGGCTAGCTAGAGACTGTGTACGTTTTCATATATACAAAAATAAGAAAAAAAATATTTCACGTTACTTCCAAAAACATTGTAACTTAATTTACTATCATTCAATATGCATGATTTCTCCGATATTTACACAACTAGAATTAAATATCGAAATTCATTCATATCTTCCAAAATAAAAGAACGTTACAAAACTTGCATATTGTAAAAGGTCTATTAAAAGCAAGTATGATTTAAGCATCGGTATTAGTAATAAGGAAATTGATACATAGATACAAAAAAAAAATGCCAAAATCGATACTGATTGTGTTAGTAACTTAGTATTCATATTAAATAAGTCGATATTTATATTAACTCATTTAGCATTCAAGTTATTTGTATAATATATATACACTAAACTACATAAAATAAGTAGTATATCGAAGTCACTAATTTGAATATATAGTTTACTTATTAAATTTGATTAGTAATACAGTCGTTATCAATTTTGATATCGCTATCACATTATTGAAACTAGGTTACTGCTCCAAGAGGGATAGCAGAGTACATGTAGCCATCTCTAAATTTTTTGCCGAAATAGACGTTTCTATGACAGCTAACTGATTCGAGAGCAGTGCTTCACCCCCATTCCTAGTTAGTAGCTTTAACCTGCCTAGCCAAAAGGCTATAACTATATAATTAGCTTTCTATAATTTTAATTTATAATTATAAAGAAACTATCAATTTTTTTTTTCTAATATTTTTCTCAGCTACTTTCCCAAAAGAGAGGATATTAAGGATAAATATATATATCCTATAGTCCTAGGTAGACGTGATTAGGAGTACTTGTTGCTCAATCTTTACTTGAAATATATTTGAATAACATATCAGTCCCAACTTGTTAATTCAATATGGCCTACATTACTGGATAATTTAGATTTAAATAACTTATCTTCCAAATTAGTTAAGCAGCAGCAACTTTTGACTTCCTATAACTTAGATTGGAACAATTTGAGTGGCTCAATATTATTTTCTTAATTCCTAATTATTTAACTTTTAATTTAGGCTTGCACTCATGAAGCAGGTGCAAAGAAATGTTTCATTTATATATTTTAGGGAACAGATGTGTAGGTATCAAAATCGATACTGATTGTATTAGTTTTCAAGTTACATGAGTTAGTATTCATACTAACTCATTTAGTATTTAAATTATTCATATTATATATATATAATCACCTATATAAATTAAGTAGACCATTAATTTGAATAGTTTCTGAATTAATATGAATACTACTATTACAGTAAGTATTGATTTTGATATCATTTTTTTTTTATCTCTCTCTAACATTTACCTTTAGGAGTCTAGCTAGGACGAAAGCAGAAATAGGGATAATATCACAGAAACTATAGAAAGGGGCTATAAAATTGTCGGCATGTCAATTTTGGCCCAATAGATTAGGGAAAGGATAAGTTCAATTTCCTCTCGGTTTCCATTGTTGAAATAGTTTCTAAATGAGTTCGACCTGATCTTTCCAAACTTCGTCTGGAAGTTGCTTTACTCAAACTAATTCTATTTTTATAGATAATTGGTGCACATGCAAATTATACGTATAAATCATATTCAAGTGTACCTCAAAAGTAGTAGCCCATAAATTAAGTTCTCTTACAATTAATATATATACAGTCAAATTGGCCGGGCATCTTCTATATATATCAAAGTTATATCACAATGAGAAATATCTTCTGTCCATAGATGGACATCCATAGCACTCAAAAGAGTCATGTGGTGGAACCCACCGTCTCACTCTCTTGTGAGTGTTATGGACCGTCCATATATGGACACTAGGTCTCACTCATATCACAATCATTAATATTTGAAAAAAAAAATAGATATAAAAAAACTCATTTCTTTCAATATTTATCAACAATACAGCAAATTAGCTATGGTACCCTATTTTCTTCACTGAAAGAGAAATCAGGGCATTTCGTAGACATTGGTCATGACATTTCCTTTATTAATGAAATGAAATGAAATGAATAGGTTGTCCAAACAATATGAACTGTTTTGTTTAGGGTTTGAGGTTCCAATTGGCTCTTGAAAAGGGTCCACTAAATCCTGAAAAATGAAAGGTGGTCCTTTTGAAGTCCTTGGATAACAACCCTAAATTTAAGATTTGTTTGCGACTTCCCAAACATCAGCACAGCATGTAATAATAATAATAATTTGAGAGAGGCCGGAAAGAGGAAAGCGACCATTATTAATTTCCTCCTAACAATAAAAAAAAATATATATATCATGATTGATTGCTATGTTCTGTTCTGTTCTGTTGTTGCAATTATAATAGTAAACTCATCTCATGACACTGTGCAAACAAGCAAGCAAGCAATTATTGAATATCTCCATCTTTCAACCTCATAAGTCATAACCAACAACCGGTTATAATAACAATGTTGTCATAACAGCAAACAGAAAAATCTAGGTTAAGTACTACTACTTTACTGATTTGAGTTGCCAAGCAAGTCCAAGTCAAGTCATATATATATACAAACTGTGACCTACCAAAATAATACAATCAAACGAGGATTGTACCAAACACCACTTGAGTATGTATCTAAGCTTAACAAATGAATGAATATATTTTGTTGGGAATAATTAATACGTTGATACCAAAATCGATACGCACAACACAGTATTAGTATTCATATTAAACATCTGTATGATATATCTCAATATACTGTATAAAACATGTTGCATAATGAAATCTATATATAATATGAATACTAATACAATTGATATCGATTTTCTATAACATTTGTGTATTTTGTTTGTTAATTAGGAGCAACTTTCGTGTGCTGGATGCAGAGGAGGCCGGCACTGTATGTGACTGACCCAAATCTGATAAGGGAGATCAGTCTGTGCGTCTCTTTGGACATTGGAAAGCCCACTTATCTTCAAAAGGGCCAGGAGCCTCTCTTTGGGCAGGGCATTATGAAGGCCAATGGGCTTCTCTGGCTCCATCAGAGGAAACTCATTTCACCTGAGTTTTTCATGGACAGGGTCAAGGTATTTGGCATTTATACATCTACTAAATTCTCACTTCTGCTTAATTTTCAAAATTTCTGTTTGTTCAAATTATTGTCATTTATTCTTTTCTGAAAAACAAAAATACCCATCATCATTTTCTAGAGTGACTAACTGAACTGATCAGCTTTTCAGAATGTCAATTTACATAGGTAAGAAAACGAAGAAAATTGGTCATACTATAATATTTTTCAGGGACTATAGTGATAGTGGTAATATTCTTTTCTTCAGGGTATGGTGGAAATAATGATGCAAGCAGCTCAGCCAGTGCTAACTGCATGGGAAGGAATAATTGGAGAGGGAGAAGGGAGAAAAGGAGTAATCAAAGTCGACGAATACTTTCGCGGTTATTCGGCTCATATCATAGCTATGAAGTGTTTTGGCAGTGACTATGAAAGTGGCAAAGAGATTTACAGAAAGCTCAAGGAGCTCTCTGTCAAAATGGCACAGTCCAAGCTCATCTTTGAACTTCCTTACCTTAGGTAACAAATCTTAGTCTCTATTTATTTAGGTACACATTTTGAAACCATACATTATGAACCAAGCTATATATATTATATAGCATTTATGACTTTAATTTGTGCTCACCAAGTTTCCGTGACATCGATAGGTTTTTTCCTACAAAGCAAAAGAGGGAGTTAGGGGCCCTTGTGCAGGACATCAATTCTCAAATCCTTCAACTGGTGAAGAAAAGAAGATGCGAAGCGAGCAATGCCTCTGCGGATAGGGACTTCCTTCAATCCATGATTGAAAGCAAGATGGAGCTCTCCAACGAACTTATAGTCGACAATTGCAAGAACATCTACTTTGCAGGATTCGACACCACTGCTGTTACTGCCACCTGGTGTATGATGCTGCTCGCGGTTCATCCAGACTGGCAGAGCAGGGTCCGCGCTGAAGTGATGGATGTCGGTGATGGGCAGCACCTAAATTTCGATGTGCTTGCTAAGATGAAGACGGTATGTTAACTAGCTTTGTTTTGAATTTTAACTTTGTAATCAGCAGCAAATTTCTGATCAACAGATTTTATACTGATACCAGGCTCAGACAGATGAAGTTCCTGAACTACATTTCTTTGAAGTTTATACACTAAATTTTTTTTAGGATATAAAATTACAAATTTTGTTAATAAATTTATTCTGCAAATGGATATCTTTGGCATTAACTTATTTTGGCATACAACCATGGAACTGTACTGATCATACATACTATACTGAACAATACTATTATGGATGTCAAATATCTGTGCCTCTTCAATACAATGAATGTGCCGAGATAAATGTGCAAATAGCATCGTTGTAGTAACAGTAATGCGAATTCTAGATATACTTGGTTTCAGTTTTGTTTACTGAATTTCTTATCTGGTTTTTGTAGTTGACAATGGTCATCCAAGAGACCCTGAGGCTGTTTCCACCTGCATCTCTAGTGGCAAGAGAAACATTCAGAGACATTAACATCGGTACGCTATATGTTCCCAAGAATGTCAACATGTGGATACCTGTCTCGACGATGCACCACGACAAGTTAATTTGGGGACCAGATGCAGACAAGTTCAATCCAGACAGGTTCGCTAACGGGATTTCTGGTGCATGTAAGAAACCGTACCTTTTCATGCCCTTTGGTCTCGGGGCCCGAACGTGTCTTGGCCAGCACCTTGCCATCGTGGAATTGAAGGTTCTTGTAGCGCTAATTTTATCCAAATTTAAATTTTCACTCGCACCAGAATACCGGCATTCTCCTACTTTCCGTTTAGTTGTTGAGCCCGAGTTTGGTTTGCCCCTGATTGTAGAAAAGATTGCTTGATGCTGTTCATGTAGTGAATAAATTTACAGTATATGATAAGGTTTGGACTATATGTATAGATGTATATCCTGGAGGAGATAAACTTATAAAAAGAAAATCTATGGAATCAAATAGAATGCAGATAGACTTAACTATGTGGCATAGTTAGGTTTACATGTGTTTCATTATGTTCTCAGTAATCTATGTAGCAATATAATTCTTTGCATACTTGGTTACCTTGCAATATTAACTGAGAACACTGAATTTTAAGGACTAGGGAAGGTTATGTTATGTCCCTGTATGTATTTTTTCCAACTAGATGAATGATATTATATGTTGTAAAATAGAGAGAATAGACTCATGATTTCAAATTTCAATTTGAGCATAATAGTATAATCATCCTCCATGGAGAAACATGTTCACTTCGACGGATACCGGATCATGTAAATTTTACATGTTAGTTCTGTTTTTTTTTTTTTTCCTTATCAGAAAAAAGTGAAACTCAGCCTGATTTTTACTGTACTGATTTGTGGTACTCATCCCAAATTGAGTCCTGGCAAACCAAAACCATACCAGTTACTCCAGTAATCAATTCCACACTCCATCAGCTGATAGCAGTGGTACAAGGGCCCAGATTCACAGGTAAGCAAGCATAGCTCAAGGGATTCAATGGTACAAATCGGCACCAGTGTAGCATGGTAAAGTACAATGCAAGAATATACACCAACTCAAAACCTGTAATAAGAATATTCTATTGGTCTGTAACCATAACTCGAGACAACCAACAACTTGGAACCAACCAGGTGCATCTTTTGATTTATCTGGATCATTAACTTAATCTAGTTTCCATTATCAAAACATAAATATATGTATATGAGTTTTTTCTTAATTGAACTTACTGAAATACCTATTGTAAAAGTTGCCAAAATAATCCTTTTCATAAATATAGGGTGCGGAATTGCGGATAATATATTATCAAACAATATAGAAATTCTGAAGATGAGATAAGACTTTATCTCAAAATAAATTATGATCGTCTTTGCGTAGAGACTAGACATCATATTAGCAAACAATAACAATAATTAAAACAAAAAAAAAGCAATGTTATCATAACCGGACCGGACATCGACCCGGTAAAGCTTCGGGTCAATGGGTCATTAGTCGGATTGCTGAGTCAACCGGTTCAACCGCTGGTTTTCTCAAATATACTTATGAGATATTAGACTTAAAGATTGTTATAAAATAATTATTTTTATTGTACAAGTATATGTAAAAACCTACTCGTATATTTTTATTGTATAAGTATATGTAAAAACCTACTCATATATTTTTGAAATAGTGAATATAATGTTGAATTTGTCTACAAACATCAATAAAATTACTTGTAAAATAGATTACAATATCAGCTTATAAACAAAGATCCGACTTTTCTTTGATAAATGTAACATTCTTAAAATTATTTAATATTATGGTTATGAATAATAAAAATGTAACGTTTTTTTTTTTTTTGAAAATTTCGAACCTTCAAATAAAGTACAATAACTAAAAAATAATCATAATTTTTTATTATAGAATCATGTATAATTAATGTGTCTGTGTATGACTGTATGCTATAAACAACTATGTTTTCTTGAAACTCGAAAAAGTAAAAAAGATTTGGAGACTTGAGACCTGTAACATCTCTCCCCTCGATGAGTTCATTCACGGGTGCCAGCTTCAGAAACCGGAAACCGCATACGGTTTTTTTTCTGAAAATCGGCTAATTAACCGGGGTTAGCACACTTTTGACTGGTTCATTTACATGTACGGTCCAATCAAAGAATCAACTCGGAAACTGTTCTGATTCCGGTTTTTTCTGGTTAAACCGGCAGTCCGGTCCAGTTATGATAACACTGAAAAAAAGTAACGGGGATAAGATTTTATCTTTTACGTGTTTATTTCAATTTTCAACAATCCAAATTGAGTCTTATTTGGCAATGTGCTGCCTGAAATGGAGGAAAAAGTTGAGAACAAATGCACTGATTTCATGCTAATTCACTAGAGAAAGCGTTAATCCTTTAATTGTATAATTGTTTTTGGATCGATCTATTCTGGCATTCTGATATTGTCAATGTCCAGCATATTTTGAGCATATTCTGCTATTATATATATCATGCATGCCATTTTTCAAGTGCAAGATGAGAAAATAAATTGATTGAAAAGTTTCAGCATGGTTTCTCTTTCGGTATTGTTCTGCTATTCCATCCAACTTAACACAATGTGCAATTATATATCCCATCACACTTTCACATATTTTCTTTCGTTAATTACTTTGTATGTCATTGAATAAGTCCTTGATATAAATACAAAAATTGTCATAACTTTTTAAAAATGAATTAAATTATTGAAATCAGATATACTGGAAAAAAAAAAAAAAAAAAGGTTAATTGGTTGAAGGGAAGTTCATTAGACACATTTTATCTCCCCTTCCGCATCTGATTCTTGCAGCTATGGGTGTAAATGAATCGAATTGAATCGAATGGGATCTAAATCCAACTTGAACCGATTCAAGCTGGAGCTAAACCGAGCTATTCGAGCTTAATTGTTATAACTTTATATTTATTTTTCATAACCATAAATAATTAGAGTTAAAATAAGTATCTTATTTTGTTATTCTTTGATAATATAAATTGAGCTAGACTATTATACTAACGTTAGCATTTCGGTCCGAAATGCTAACGCCTCAAAATTGTTGTTATCGTGTTCAAAATCACGATTTATGATGCTCAATAAATTCTTTATATGAAAATATTGGGGAATACAAAAATTTTCCGTTTTTAAATTTTTTTAAGTATTTGTTTTGCATTTTTGAAAATGGCATGTACAAACATCAATATTTTATTAATATTTATGAGCTCTTTTCTAAAATTTCGAAACAAATACTTATAAAACTCTAAAAATGAAAAATTTTTGTATTCTCCAATATTTCCATATAAAGAATTTGTTAAGCACCATAAATCATGATTTTTGACACGATAACATAAAATTTGAGACATTAGCATTTCGGTCCGAAATGCTAACGCTAGTATAATAATAAAAAAATATCTCAATATTTACTAATTTTATAATAAAATATGATTGAAAATTTTTATTTTTTATCAATTCAACAATAAAATAAGTATATTTTGTTAATTAAATAATAAAATAGGTATATTATTACAGACACTTTTGACAAAATAGTACAAAATATGTCCAAATTACTATATGCCAAGCCATTGTGAATCAAATCCTAATCAAATGAAAAAAAAAATTGAGCTGAATTGAACTTGAGCTGACAAAAATCGAACTCGAGTTCAGACTAAATCGAACTCTAACGCATCACGAGCTACGAACTTTTTTGCCGGCCCTACTTACAACTTTATGATATGAAAAATCAAAAATGGAAAAAAGTAAATCCGTTGAGTAGTCACTGTAGTGTACATCATTTCGAAATTCGAATGAAACTGTAGTAGTCACTGTAGTGTCCGTCCAGGCTACACTGACACTGTACATTTACTGGAGAAAAAGAAATTAACTTTTCAAATACTCACTCGATCGGAGGCGATCAGGCGAAGAGCACTATCCCAAAATCAACTGCAACCAGGACGGACTAATTTAAATCCGATCCCCTCCTTACCGTCCGATTAACAGGTCCAATAATTCCATCCACAACATCCCCGACCATCCAACCCGTTAACGAAACTATACCTCCAATCGGACGGCTCATATTTCACCCGATCCAACTCCATCCAACCGCCGCCGAACCCCGCAGCACAAAAAGTTTATGAACCGAGAATTAATTTTAAGTTCGAAGTTTGAAGTCCGTCCGACTCCCGACGAAAATATAAAAGTCTTACAAATAAGTACCTCCAAAATTATTATTCTCATAAACTTATAAATCTTATTAATAAGAATTCACCTTTTATTATTTTTGTTTATTTCTTTATTTATTTCTTCAAACCCTTCCTCCTCCTCCCCCCTCTCTCTCGCTCGCTCTTCTTCCCTCACTCCACCTCCAGCTGAGCTCGCGCGAGGGTTCCGGGGTCGCTGGGGTTCCGGCCGTGCTGAGCGGTGCCGGAGGAATTCGCTCCGGTGGGGGTTACTTCCGGGGCTAGGTTTTCTGTGTCAAAGACGGGGGCTTTTTGGGGGAAGACTGAAGGGCTGAGAAGAGAGGGGGTTTGGAATGGAGGGGAGGCGCATCACGGCGAGTCCGAGACCGTGTAGCGGGCGGCGAGTGGTGGCTAGGAAGAGGCAGCGGTCGGAGGGGGTTGTGAACAGTGTGCAGAAGCTCATGCGCAGGGAGATCAGCTCCAGGAGGGACAGATCGTTCAGCATGAGCAATGCCCAGGAGAGGTTCCGCAATATCCAGCTCCAGGTCCACTTCTCTTGCCTCAATTCTAGCTGTTCATGCTCAGAAATTTGAAATCGAGCTGCGGTTCGGCGTGTAGAAGTGATAGGGTTACTGGATTTGAATCGGGTTCTCTTTTTAAGCCCCTAATTTTGGTTGTGTTGGTTGATGAGTATCGTAATTGCAATAATTGGGTCGGAGTATAGTTTAAGAACCAAAGAACTGTCAGATTGGCACTTACTGATGCCGTATGGTGAGAATCTCCTTCCCAGGGTATTTGGGAATATATATATAGTATGACTGTATGAGTCTGGGTTTGCAACCTTGTTCTATTTGTTAATAAAGGTGGAAACACCGAAACAGGCAACCTAATTGGCTACTTCTTTCGGTATAGAATTATAGTGGTACAAAGGATAATTGAACTTGCATAAGGCTAGTCGTAATAATAGCTCAGATTAGGGGTTTGTTGGTTGAGTGATTGGCTTCTTAGTAATACCGAGTTTTACTACACAATTGGAGTTCCTTGTATGGAACAAGTACACAGAATAGCACTGGCACTGAAAGGAATAAAACGTTGGCATGCCATTCTCGTACGAAATTTTGATTACTTTCTAGGACGCAGATGTTTCAATTTGACACAATCAAAAGATTCTTCTATGATTTGTACTAGCTGCTGTTTTACAACCAATAGTACTGATGAATGTGAATTGTTTACTTATCATGTCAATTGTAATTTAATTATGCAGGAGGAGTTTGATACCTATGACCCTAAGGAAAATAGTCTTCTACTGCCTTACTTAAGAAAGAGATCAAAAATAATTGAGATTGTTGCAGCACGTGACATTGTCTTTGCTTTAGCCCAATCTGGGATCTGCGCTGCATTTAGCCGATGTTGGAGCCTTTTTCGCAATTTATATTTTCGAAATTAGTTGTATCATTGACATATGCAAACTTGGTAAAAAGGGACTAGGTTTATGTTGAAATCTATTCTTTTGATGTGTGCATCTTGTGCCATAATTGTGTTTTACATTTTATACAGTAGAAACCATAAAGGTGGGCATTTTATAGTATACGCACATATAAACATGTTACAAGTTGTTGGCTCAATCAGATCAACATAACTTAGTTACCTTAGCCCCTTGTTTCCGAATTTGGCTGAATCATTCTTTTAAACTTGTTTGACAGTGACAAATGAGAGAATATGCTTTCTCAACGGGAGCCCAGATGAAGTAATTCGGAGTTTGTTTTACAATAAAAATAATGAATCTCTTATTACTGTATCTGTTTATGGTTCTGAGAATTTCAGCTCTTTAAGATGTCGGACCACACGCATCGAGTAAGTGAGATGCCCAAATTACAATTTCTTTGCACTCAATTTTCTTAATAGCATCCTCACTCTTGCTATTTTTTTTATTTCTATTGAAGGTATATAAGAAGGGGAAAGCCAGATGCGGGTTTTCCTCTTTTTGAAACGGAGTCACTGAAGTGGCCTGGATTTGTTGAGTTTGATGATGTTAATGGGAAGGTACTCACGTACTCTGCTCAGGATAGGTATGTGAATTACATTTCTAGGTTTTCTTTTTTATTATTTCCTTACATAAGCTTATGATTTTTCTTTAATCATTTGTTGTAGCAGCACTTATAAAGTATTTGATTTGAAGAATTACACCTTGCTGTACACCATTTCAGACAAAAATGTTCAGGAAATAAAAATAAGGTACACTAGTTCATTGCCCCTTCCCTCTGTGCACTATTTTTAAATTATATTTTTATTTATACATATATCATACTGTTTTTGGTTTTTCATTTATTTGTAGCCCTGGTATAATGCTGCTAATTTATACAAGGACAAGCAGTTTTGTGCCTCTTAAAATACTGTCAATAGAGGATGGTACCCTTTTGAAGTCATTCAACCATCTCCTCCACCGCAATAAAAAAGTGGATTTTATTGAACAGTTTAATGAGAAGCTTCTTGTCAAGCAAGATGGCGAGAATCTCCAAATTCTGGATGTATTACCAGTTTCACTTTTTATTTTTTTTCTTATTTTTGATATGTTTTACCATAACCGTAAGTGGCCGTAATGTTTTTGGTATTCTCTGTATGATATTGGAGGTGTAGAATGTTTACATTTACAGTATGATATTAGTACTCTGTGCTAGCAGTTACTTGTGGAAAGCACGATATCCTAAAATTTGATATTGATCTATTATGAATATTTCCAAAAATTACTGAATACTATTTAAATCATGGATTTCAACCGGGTTGTTTGAAATCTATATTTGAAAGCTCCTAATTTGTTTTGCCTTTCATGCCATTACTTAAAGTAGGTGAAAGCCAAATACTTATTTAGACTTGTTCTTATTTTGTCTATTTCCCTGATATGCAGGTGAGAAATTTCCAATTGACTGAAGTGAGCCGCACTGAATTTATGACACCGTCAGCTTTCATTTTTCTATATGAGCTGCAACTATTTCTTACTTTCCGCAACCGGTCAGTGGCGGTGTGGAACTTCAGAGGTGAGCTTGTGACCTCATTTGAAGACCATCTTTTGTGGCACCCTGATTGCAATACCAACAACATCTACATCACCAGCGACCAGGATCTCATAATTTCTTACTGCAAGGCTGACTCTGATGATTCCTCATCTGATGGTACCGGCCGTGGCAATGGTAATGCATTTAACTTGCAATGTTTATCCAATTTCCATTCTGGTGCCAGTTCAACTTTGTCAGGTTGCTCAGAGAGTTTTAATATGATGGATCTAGCAGAGCTCTTTTTCTTTTGAGTCTAACATTTTCAGTGTTTTAGTGAAATGATATCCAAATGGTCCATCTAATGATCCTTTGATGATTGATCCCCGTTTATTTTATTTATGAATATGGGAGTTGTCAAAAAGTTAGAGATTAGTTGAAGCATTAAACATTACCAAAATCGATAAACCCTCTAGAAGTAAAACTTGTATATTTTATTCACAATTTCATTGCTACAAATTATAACTAGGAGATTCTAAATTTGTAGAACTAACAAATATTTATACTTAATTTACTAGCTGGATCAATTAACATAAGTAACATATTGACTGGAAAATGTCTGGCGAAAATAAGAGCTGGCTGTGGTGCAGCCAAGGACAACAACCGAAGAAGAGGATCCTTTAATCGGTTCAACAACACTGTTGCCGAGGCACTAGAAGATATCACTGCATTGTACTATGATGAAGACCGTGACGAGATCTATACTGGCAACCGCCAAGGCCTCATCCATGTGTGGTCAAATTGATAATGACCATGGATTTGAGTGGCTGATTGGCAGTTCCTGTAAGCTATGTAACGAAGTGTGATTAGGAGAGGTTATTTACTCATTTATCTCACCATTCATTGTAGCTTCCTTTCTTCTTTGTACTTTATCTGCTCATATTTATTTGTAGTAACTGTTATTTAAAAGTAGTAGTAATATAAAGTCTGTAACATGTTGATACTGGTTAAAATTTCTCACTATTTCTTGTGTTATTTTGTTGGGCGTTCATCAACTGTAGTCTTAACTCTTTCTTTTTTTTTTTTTTTGTGGAAGTATCTTCTTGGGTCTTTGAAAAGTGAACAATATTGATTACTGCAGCAACTTGTATCAAGAGCTAAAAGTGCTGCATTAATTTGGTTTGAAATAGGTAAGTTAAATAAACATGGAAGTAATCAAAATCAAGATGAATAAAATATGGCATGGAACAAAAACTTGGCGATTAAACAGAAAAAGATACAAGTGCTCTAGGCTTCTAGAACGTTGCGTCCAAACTATGAAACTGTACTGTTGAATCGTGTCGAGGTCGAGAGATTGGGGACCGATTTTTTATCAATAAGCTCCATGCAGTGACGAGTCTGATTTATAAGCCCGTAGCAGCATATTTTTGAATAATAAGCCGGACGCTATGATACTGTGACGTCCGTGCTTCTGAGGTGGGACGTGCTAGAACTGCCACGTCCATGTGGGACGCCGTGATAACTGAGCGTCCATCTTCATACTATAGATCGGTACACAGTGCAAGAGGGAGAAAGACAAGATAGAGAAGGGAGGATTGGAAAAAATATGAAGAAATATAGTTGGGGAGACTGAGGACGCTTCGGTACCGGCGAATCCAAACAATTTAAGGGACGCGCTTGTATAATAACGTCCAGTAGAATGTGCTGGACGTGGCTCTTCCATGACGTCCAGCTTATATATCAAACAAACGCTATGAGGAGCTTAAAGTTCAAACTTTGTTCCGTATGAGGCTCATTGATAAAAAAAATCGGGATTGGGGACGAGGCATAACATCTGATTATCATACAAGATTTGAACTTTTAGGCGTACCAGAATAAATGTTTACTTAAAATACTGTTATACTAAAAAGACCAATCACAATTTCAAGTGATACGATCAGTACGGCATCAAAGATTCAAGCCAGTGGCAACTGCTTCCATTTGCAATACAAGCCGTAAACGGCACAGTTCAAAATTGAAAATCCGATACGAAGTAACTCAAAATGTTTTTTAAATTACCAATTTCTGTTGTTTTAAGAATTTTATTACATTTTTTTAATGATTTTTGCTGTTTGCAAGATGGTTTTGTAGAAAATTTAAAACAAACCAATTTTGTACGTCACATTTCATAAATCATTGAAAATAGTAAAAATAGTAAATATTTGAATTCTGCTAATTATTTTATGTGAAAGATTGTTGATACTTAAGCCTCACTCCAAGATAGTTCGGGGCACCGTGGTGACAAATAACAGTTATAAACTGATAGTAAAACTAAATTACATCATTGCAATATGCTTTACTTTATTCTTTTCTATTGAGATCAAAATCACCAGTTACTGCTTTGTAGGCAGTTTAGTTTACTCGGACCCAAACCACAACATTAAACCACTGCTCAAGTATAGATAGAGAAGGATTTCATTGCACATCAGCACAAAAATTATAGCTTATGCAGCCTCTTAAAATAGTTAAAGGGTGAAAACAAAACCTCCAAAACTCGTCGGTTTCGTCTTTTCAAGCCTCCTATTCCGTGCAAATTCCTTTCACAGACATTATTTTAATGGTAACACGGCAGTCTTTTTTAACTTTTAACAGAGTCCCAACAAAAATAAAAAAGACCAATCAAAATCTTAATGACGAGCTAAATTCTTAATTGTCAACAACTTCAATAAGAGTTGGCTCATAGTCACTGGGGGCTTCAAAACCATGCAGATTCATGACAGTTGCTGCAACATTAGCCAGTCCAGGAGTCTCCAAGTCAGATCTGAATCTGACACCGGGTGAGAGACCTGGTCCTCCGATTGCAACAGGAACCTACAATTTTCTCATACAGTTAGACTTACAACTACAAATCAAATTCGTAAGATGGTGATATTGTAAATGCACAAGTGGTCTTACCGGTTGAAGGGTGTGGGAAGTAAGGATCTGGATCTTTCCACTCTTATCAAGAAGGGGTTGGCCAGATTTGTTTCTTTTGACCATGTCTTCTGCATTTCCATGATCAGCTGTGACCACATATATGCCTCCCACTTGTTCAATTGCATCAAGTATTATCTACAAAATATTAAACAAGATGTGTTAGCGGCAACAACAGAAAACAGACATACAGGACATAAGGCGAGCCAATTTTTTCACCTTAACAGCTTCGTCGGCAGCCTTGCAAGCAACTACAGTAGCTTCGATGTCACCAGTGTGTCCCACCATGTCACCATTTGGCAGATTAACACGCACCTAAAAGGACGTAAACAGTTAATTTATATTCTGCAAAAAATAAAATGAATGGATTATGAATGAGGCACTTCTTCTACCTGGTCAAATTTGCCACTGAGAATTGCATCCCTGGCCTTCTCAGCAATTTCGACAGCCTTCATCTTTGGCTGGACATTGAATGTAATACCGACATCACTTGGAATCTCAACATATTCTTCCTTTGATGCATCAAAGTATCCTGACCGGTTTCCGTTCCAGAAAAATGTCACATGACCAAATTTGACGGTCTCACTGCAAGAAAATAAATTGCATTTAGATCAGCAGAATATAAAAATAACTGCACAAACGACATTGTGAATGGATGGGTCCACCCACTTCAATGGGACAACCAAACCGCAGGTCTAGCACCGACGATTGGCGGCCTCACCTCTTCACAGAGAAACAGATTCAAGTACCGAGAAAGGCATGTGAAATTAACATACACAGAGGTTATTATAAGCCTATTTTTGAAGTCATGGGACAAACCTTTAACATAAAAATTAGAGTTCAGATTAAACAAAGTCTACAAGCTGCTGCTCCTTAGGCATATATAATTAAAACATGAGAAAATTAGTCTTAACTCAGTGAAATGCTTAGTTTAATTAGACACCTCCTAAAATCAAGTTACAACCTACCTGCAAGCAAAGGTGCGAATTCCATTGTAAACCAAATATTCACCAGATGTTCTCTCGATCTCAGGTGGAGAAACCAAGTAGTGGCTTGGGAGCTTGAGCTCTCCATCATATTGCAACATACCAGCATAACGGATCTTGGGGACTCGTACCCGGTCAAACTTGTCAAAGTCCTCATATTCCAAGGATTTGGCAATCATTACCATACGGTCAGCTCTGAAGTTGAATGTCACCACTGCATCACCATCCAAAATGGGTCCCACCGGGTTGCCACTCTCGTCAACTATGACAAAGGGGGGGAGGTACTGGTCATTGGCACCGGTTTCACGCAGCTTTTTAACAGCTTCAACTGGGTTTTGGAACTTGTGTGGAGCCTCGCCAAGGACTTGAGCATCCCATCCACGCTTGACTACATCCCAGTCATTCTAAGAAAAGGCAACAAGAAGATTATTACTCAGAAAGATCCCATAGTTTACCTCATAGTACAAAATAGATTAAAGAGCTTCAGGAGGATAAGAAAGCAGAAGTCAATGCTTGCATCTCTCTCCTTGTAATTACTACATACAACCAAACTACCAGCAAAATAGTGCATCTTAAATCACAAATGTTAACTTTTAAAGAGATCAAGAGCAAGGAAATGAGACATGTACCCAGATAATCCATTGCATTGAACACATCTGAAGTACTTTAAGAATTGTCACTACTTCAATTTTACAGTACCCTACAAAAATCAAATCATTGTCCTTCTCTTAAAATGAGTTACCTCATAACGGTCCATGGTGACGTACATGCGACCACCACCAGATGCTACCCGTGCATCAATGCCCTTTGCACGTAGCTCGGCAAGGTCATTCTCAAGTGTTTCCACAAACCCAACGCTTGAGCCATCCAAGACATCACGACCGTCAGTTAGGATGTGAACACGTATCCTCTTTGCACCACGCTCACTTGCACCTTTAAGGAGCAACTAAAAGAACATAGAAGAAATGATTATTTGAGAAATCACATTGACATTTCAGAATGATTACAAGTTTCTGCAATATGTCTATAATTAATGTATTACCTGAAGTTGGTCAAGCCTTGAATGGACACCTCCATCACTCAACAAGCCAATAAGGTGAAGAGTGCCATTTTCAAAGGATTCCTTGATATAGTTGAATCCCTCCCCATCATATATTTTGCCAGATGCAAGTGCCAGATCCACCAACTTAGCACTAACAAAAACCAAAAAGTAAAATGAAAGTTCTTTTAATTCGATACGAGAAGTCAATACCACTTTCTTCTACAGGTAGACACACTGTTATCATAGTATACTACTTAGTCAATGCATTTAGGCTGAAAATTTAATGATTTAGAAAGCACAACTGCACACCTACCCCATAGAATAAACACCTTACTCCTGAATAATGAATATAACTAACATGATGGATGAGAAAAATATAAAGACTTGAACAAACAAAAAGAATGGGCACAAAGAAATTTGCAAACCTTTCCATGTTCACAAATTAAAAGGAGCTCCCAATGTGCTGGGAGATACATGCCAAAATTGCCAATAAAAAGAACAATAAATTAAAATTAATCATTTTGTATAAGAATTGTACCCTTGAGCAAAAATACGACCAGCTCCAAGAGCATTGTGACCGACTTCACTGTTTCCCATGTCATCGTCACTGGGAAGACCCACAGCAGTCCCGTGAGCCTTTACCAGCTTCCATTTCTCAGGAGCACCCTTTCGAAGACAAAAACAAATAGAGGTAAGATGTATTAGTACTGGCACCTAACACATAAAAAGTATGCTACTCCAGCAAACAACAAGTAGTTAAGCAACATGGATTTCGTAAGTAATTGTCAAAATATGTTCTTCTTTTTAAAGCATGTTCATCTGCATGCAGTTAAAATAACGCTGCTCTCAAGGAGAAACTAACACCTGAAAGTGACCTGTTTGACAAAGTTCATCAAAAGTAGAACACCGAACAGATTTACACCAAGGAAATAATTAATTACAGGAAACTGATACATAGATACCAAAATAGGATACAGAGATTGATACCGACTGTGTCAGTATTCATGTTAAACGAGTAGATATTAATATTAACTCAATTAGTATTCAAGTTATAAGCATAATAAATACAATTATATAGCTAAGCAGCCTAAGCTAATTCGATGGACTAACAACTACTGAGGCCAAAGAATAACAACTACGCAGATTTGCTTGAAACTAACTAAATGAATGAATCTATCTGGCAATCAAAAGACTACTACCTTCTTGAGAGAGTCCATGGTGGGGGTTTCGGCGACATGGATGCAGTTGAACTGATCGGGATTGGCCTCACCCCATCCATCCAGAACCACCACGGCCACCTGCTTCCCCTTGGGAAGCTTGGGGTGATCCGGCAACGTCCATGAGAAATCGGAGCTCCCCATCCTTAACTCCTAAAACTGACACACAAATCAATAAATACAAACAAGTGTGGAGCGTAATCACTCAGATTTAAGAGATAGATTAACAAACGCACGATCTGAATCTGATAAGGGCGAGATCGGCGGATTACCTGAAAAGGAAAGCGGATTGAGTGAACAGCGAGGGTTTAAGATGGGGAGAGAGGGGTGAAGGAAGATGCTTGGAGGAGAAGAAGAAGGGAATGGAGATGCCGAGATGAGATGCGATGCGATTATTTTTGACAAATAATAAAGCCCATGGGCTTGCTATATACACGCTCGGCGTTTCGGGTATGTACACCCTCGTTGGTGATGTTCTCCGGTTTTGTTACGATTGGAGATCTCCATGTCCGAGATAACAGAGTAACGGCTTGAACTGTGACGGTGCAAGGAGTCAAGGACAGCGCTCCAGTTTTAGGCATGCTTGAGAAGTGAGGAGGGACTCGTGAGACTGGAGATCTGGGGAAGTGAGGAAAGACGAAGAAACTTTTTTTTTTATTATTATTTTTGTTTGGTTTCAATCAGTGATAAAATGAATTATTGTTTAATAAAATGAATTATTAAAATATACAACATAGTAAATTTTCCTCTCTTCCTTTATATATTTATTAACTTGATTTACTTGTTTGTGTGCTATCAAATAGGAAATCACATCTAGGGTATCCTACTGTGTAAGAGTCAAAAATCCTTTTCTCAAAGACTCAAAGCTACATGCATGAAAGCTGCTTATTACTCTACTTTTTAATTGAAAATTTACCATTTCTACTTCTCTACCACCCTGACCATTCCAATGGATACAGGCTCGTCAGATAGGTGTAAGGAATGAGGAAAGATTAGAAATAAATAAATAACATTATTTGGAGCTTACTTTTTTTGGATTGAGAAATAACACAATCGCATTTAAAAAAAAAAACATTTAATATCTTTTTTGTACATAATTTACAGCAAATAGATAATGTTATAAAAAAAATATTGAAGTGTAATTATTTTTGAACTTATAGAAAAGTATTGTAAGATTATTATGATGTTCTTTAAAACAACACCCCTGCAAACTTTTATTTGCATGAAAAATCTGTTCATTACAAAAATAAATAAAAAATTTAAAGGTGCAAATAAATCCTATACGAGGGGTGCAGATTGAAAGGGAACAGCGTGAATATCGTTGCGAGAATTATTTGGGTGTAAATAAATAAATAAAGTCACTGTCAGATTGTAACGGTTCCCATTTTTTAGCGAGGCATGCAACGCACCATCCAACGGCTGAGATCATCCGATACCCAATTGAAAGCTAAATAACTAATTAAAAAAAAAATGTTTTTCCATACTCCTCTTCCATCTCATATTTTTGTTGAGGAGGGATCCAATAACCATAGGCATTGGTATTTATGCTGATCATTTTTTTATTTATACATAATTTAAAAAATTTTAACCGTTAGATGTATTCTATATTATACTAATAATATATACGTAAAAAATGGTAAAGTTTTAACATTGTTTCGATAGTCATCAAGAGAGGAGAAAAAATCATAAAACTTGAACCGTTGATTTTTGTTAATGCTTGATGCACATGCAAATAAAATCAAAATGATATAAGTTTTTGTATACACATAAAATATGATATATACAACATATTCTATCAACTAGTTTTGTTATTTAAGATTTAATTTCACGGTCACCGATCCGTCACAAAAAATATGGTTATTTGATCCCTCCACATTTTTGTTTGTTATAAAAAAAAGCCCTTAGGCGATTTTTTTCTCAGCTTAAAGGCGGCTATAAACTTGTTATACCTTTGCTTTTTGTTTTTTTTTTTTGGAACTAAGTAGACAAAATTGTCCACCTCTTGCCATGTCATTTAGTAAGGAAGACAAACCTGTACCTTGGCTGCTCGTTGATTTCCAAAGATAAGGGGAATGAGGGATTCGTTCCACTCAAAAAATGAAAAATAAATAAAAAATGAGGGATTCGTTCCACTCAAAAAATGAAAAATAAATAAAAAATGAGGGATTCGTCTCGAACCAGTGGTCAGCATCTGGTGACCGCACGATATCTTTTTTAATAAAACAGATGGCTGCATCACGGTAGAAGCTCTGAAAATGCTAGATGAAATGTGAAGGGAATATTATATGGAGTCATTTTCAGGGGTGGATGCATGGAGCTGGTTCTTTTTTTAATGGTTGAGCCGTAAACTGAAAAATTCTTTGTCAATCACCAAGCAAAAATAAATTATTCATCTTTGTTCATTTACTTGATTGTTATATCAGATCAATAAACTTGTAGCTATCAATCTTTATCTAAATTTTTTTCTAAAATATTAGTAATTTATATATTTGGGATAATAAGTTTCTGAACTTCTTGTTATTTCTTATAGAGATCAGTATGTACGTTTTCTTTCTAAAAATTTTAGTATTAGTAAAATTTTTAAAGTACTAATAGCAATTAAGATTCTTATTAGTTATTGCAAGTAAAACACCAGCAATGATTATTGTCATGATCAACTTCTTAGAGATGTTCTTCTATAGAGAATTATTTATTTTCAATCGAGCAGTTCAAATTTTACATATCAACAATCTCTTTTTATTTGTGTCCAAAAAATATATCACGGCTATTCGATTCAAAAAAAAAAATAAATGGTTCATATTTCATTTGATCTATAGCATAACTCATCGTAATGTAATTGAAGTTGTGTCGAGTTCAATAATCACTCAACATAAAAGCAATTTTAGGAGTACATTAAATAGTAGCCCGAGAGTAGATAAGATAACTAAACAGAGGGTAACCAGAAATCTTTTCACCTAAACGAATCACAAGAACGACTTTTTTTGTGGTCATGTCACGTGGCACGCAGTTACCGTATATTTTGACGAATATTCCGTTGGTTTTGCCGTCTCGTTCCTCCATTTTCTCAGCAATCGTCGTACTTTTTTCAACTTTGATTTTTGAACAAAGGAAAAACAAGGGGCTATTGAAATTTGAAGACCAAAACATCAGGCTAGGTCTCTAATCCTGTGCAATATATATCATATAAAAATTTATAATTTCGCCGTTCTTTATATAATCATGCCACGGTCCTCCAAGTTTAATAACCGACTTAGTCATATTTTTAGTGTTTAAATTATTCATAAGTTTGAAATTCCAGCTAATATATAAATTCCAGCTAATCAATAAAAAATCGCCATAATGTACAAGAATAAAATAAAAATATAAAGTAATGTGTGGACTGGTGCGGAAGGAAAAGATAATCTTCACTCAAAAAAAAAAAAAAAAAAAGAAGGAAAAGATAATCCGCTCGAGCAAGATCTGTCAAAAAATATCCCTGGCGTTGGAAAATGCGGTTCGCAAATTATTAGATTTTTCTAGAATATTTGATTAAATTTCAATTTTGAGACGACTGGTATCTCTGGAATTGGAGTAATCGGAATAAACTATAATAATAAATCCAGGCCATGATATTTAATGAAAAAATATACAGACCTTCATATGCAAAAATATGTTATTACTATTTCAATTGATGGATATTGGGCGGGCAAAAAAGTTTATAGTTCGTAATTAGCTCGAGTTCGATTCGGTCTGAGCTCGATTCGATTTTTTTTTAGCTCGAGTTTGATTTAGCTTGGCTCGATTTTTTCTCGGTTCGATTCATAATAGCTCGATATATAGTAATATGCACATATTTTTGAACTATTTTGTCAAAATTGTTTAAAATAATATACATATTGTATTATTTAATTAACAAAATATACTTATTTTATTCTTAAATTAATAAAATATAAAATTTTTAATCATAATTTATTATTAAATTAGTAAAAATAGAGATAATTTGTTTATATTATCAAAGAAGGACAAAATTATATACTTATTTTAGCTCTAATTTTCTATGGTAATATAAAAAATAAATATAAAGTTATAATAATTGAGATCGTATAGGCTCGAAGCTCGATTCGAGTTCGATTTAGCTTGAGTTCGGTTTAGCTCGAGTTTGATTCGGTTCAAGTTTGGTTTAGATCAAATTTGACAATAATTAGCATTATATTTCCTGTTTATTTCATTTCTTTTTCCTTTTTCCTTTTTCCACTTTTATTGTTTTATGAGCTTGGATATATCCGGCCATAGCGAGAATTTTTATATATCAAGATTCACATAGCCACAGAATATCTCTTTTTCAAAATTCAGCTCTGCCAAGTGAATAAAATTATGATATAGAATTTACAAGTAAGTATTTAAAACTGAACATTGTAATTGATTATTATTCAATAGGTCAATTATAGATTACATGTCTGGAAGACTCTTCTTTTTTAATTTATGTAGAGAAGTTTGGCTTTGCTATCAAGGCCGAATCATAACTATTAATTCATCAAGCTGCTGAGTACAAATCAGGTTCCTTCTTTTCTTCTTCTTCTTCTTCTCTTCTTCATTTATTTTATTCAATACCAAACCAAAGCATGATTTTTTTGACTTAATTTTTTATATACCCCTCAACTCTTACTTAATTTCTTATTTCTCCCTCTACTCTTTAACATATCTTATTTATCCCTCAAGTATTGAAATCAATTTCTTATTTACCCTTCCACTAACTGCACAAAACTAATTATGATTGTTTTATAAAGAAACTTATATGAACATGTAAATAGACAAAAATATCCTCAATACTTTTTGTTCTATTCTTCTTAATTCTCTCTTGTCTCGTTACTGAGCCATGAAAATGAATTATTGTCTTAAGTATCTACCGTCTACATCTGTGAGCACAGGAGACAAGACTATTTTAATTCAAGTATGTCTTTTTATTGGCTACTTGGCTGGGCTCTGTAGTGATTTTATCCAGATTTTTTTTTTTTTTTTGTTTCTTCAAAACTTTGTTTTTGTTCACTAGCTTGAGACCTTTATAATACAAAAGCTTTCAAATCCAAAATTTTTGGTATCGCTCTAAACAACAAACCAACCAAGTATTTGCAGTCTATAAGGAATTGGCCATTTGTTATCTTTTTCCAAAGCTGCTACCACTCTCCACCCTTGCGGGAGTAGTGCCAAAATTTTCATTTCTCCAAAAATTGTGTGCCACCAGAGGTGGCAAATTCGGCGGGCGGGTCTGATTCGGGTTTAGGTCGAGCGGGTGGGGTCAGTTTGATTTTCTAGAATATCTCGGGTCAGGTTGGGTCCAGTCTTACTTTCCTTGATACACGGGTCGGGTCATATTCGGGTTCGAGTCGGATCGAATCAGTTTGACTTTCTCTGAAACTCGGGTCGGGTCGGGTCGGGTCAGGTTTTTGCCACCTCTAGATGTTATTTAAGCTTTGGAGGGAAGGGCAAATTTGTCTATTACAAAAAAATGTATTTAATAGAATTATTTTTGTTCAAATAAGAGCTATTGGGTATATAACCAAAGAGATTACAAAGTCATGGGAAAATATCTGATGCACCTATTTCATATATGCATTTTAACTAGATTTGTACCTATATTTGTACCTAAAATCCTAAGTTCATTTGCATTTAGATAGAAGATTGTCTAGAATCTAGTTACTTTTGTGATTTGGTCATATTTTCAGGTAAATGGAGCTTTTAGAGCTATTACGGACTAAATTTGGAGTAAGGAGCAAAAATAGGCGAAGGAGCACAAAAGAGCATCTATTTACGGACCGCAACTCCCTATTTGCGGACCGTAATCAAGAATAGAACTTCTATTTCCATGTCATACCAGCTCACAACCGCCATATCTAAATCAAGGAAACGCGCAGAGAGCCAATTTAAGCGACAGACAGGCTATTTCAAGGCCAAGCTCTCTTTGGAAGACTAATTGAGGACCGCACTCTTATTCCTGCGGATCGCACCATGCTAAAAACAGATCAGAACACCTATTTTCTGGCGCGTGCTATTTCTGGCGATCTCCTTTGGGACTTTTCCCTTAATTGCGCTCCAAGAAACCAGAAGTCAGACGCCTAAATCTGGGACATCTTCTCATATAAAAGAGACCTCTTGGGGTGCTCTCATCTAGTATCCAGTATTTTGATCTTGATCTTGTCAAGTCATAGAGTTAGTTGTTAGGTCTCATGCGTTGAGATTAGTCTAGTTCATAGTTTAGTCGAGAGTCGTGTCAAGAGAGGAGCTCAACGCCGTTGGAATCAAAGGAGACGGTTACCCACCTCTTCCTAAGCTTACTCGGTGCTTTCTTTTCTCTTACTTTTGTTTATTTGTTGTAGTCATGTTTCGTAGTAAGTAGTCGCGTTTGTTCTTGGGGTCTAGGATGATGTTTGTATGTTTGGATTAATTGAATACTTGATTTTCACGTTTATGCATTAAAGTTATTCTCAATTTGCTTGGAGCTTATTCATAAATGTGCTTGAATTGTTTCTTGTTTGTTGGCAAGAACCTGTAGATTGTGTACGTATCTAGTTGGTCAACAATATCATCTTATCAAGAATTGTTATTTTGCATGAGAGTGCGTATGTACTATTTCTTGCTAGTTTGATAAACCTGTGGATTAGGCATAAATCTAGTTGGTAAGTAAAACGCCATTTGATCAAGAATTAATACTTGCACTATTTGGGTAGTCAACTTGTTGTCCAATTGTACCCGAGAGGAGAAATTGTGGTTTTAACGAGAGTTAAACCAACCCTAGATTGAGAGTAAATTGAGCTTAGAATTAGAGGACTTATTGATAATTCTTTGGATTGCTAATTGACTAAAAGAATTGTGTAGGTTAGAAAAACTAAACTTAGGTTAGAAGATAATCCTTAGGATAAGAGGGAATCGATACTTAGGTTTTGTATAATATTTGCAACTGATTTGGTTAGTTCTGAAAGGAATAGCACGATGGCTAGAGATGCGGAAATTAAAATTTTTCTAACCAAAGCATGTGCAGTTCAATCAGATCTTGCCAAACGAACGACTTATCGCTGATCTACACAATAACATGCATAGAGAGGCAGTAGTTATTATACCTTTAACGCGTGATTGGTTGCTCTCGGCTGTCCCGTCGCGCAAGTCACCCTTGTCCACCAAAGGGTCGGCCACCACCGTCCGTCTAGGCGAGAAGACGTTGCCGGCGGGTCCTTCGATCTTTTCCTCGCACGAATCTCAACCCTAAACCCTAGGTTTGATAGAGGAGATTTCTCAACACATGAGAGAGAGAGAGGAAGAAAGGTGGATGGGAAAAAACTTACTTTTTCGTGTATGAAACCTTCCCTTTTATACTTGTCAAGAGTAATTAAGGAAACCCTAATCACATACCCTAATCTGCCTTTCTGTCAGGTTGCGTTATAACGCACCCAATATTGCGTTATAACGCAACACCTGACAGAACCAGATTTCTGTCACAGATTCCGTTATAACGCAACATATGTTGCGTTATAACGGAACTGCTGACAGAACCAAATGACAAGTATTCTCTCATATGTTCGAGACATAAGATCAAAACATCATAGCCATGATGATATTCAGGTTATCATGATGCCCAATCAAGCTCAAGTCAGGCCGCGCCTGATTTGACTTATTGCCATCACTCGTTACACGTTCGCCGACGTGACACGAACCTGAACAGGACTAATGGTCGAGAGCCTTTGTAGGTGTGACCTTATAGGGATCTGGATCATGTTGGGTTGCATTAACAGTGATTCTCATCTACCTGTTCAATGCTGATCATCATCAGTGTCAAGCCATCCACGTGACGATCCCCAAATGATACAGACAGTACGCACGTCCACGTAGTATCTTGATCCTGAGTAAGAGTACCTTACTTGTGTTGATTCTATGTCATATGAATATCCAAGATCAGTCCGAGGCAGGATTGTGTCATCCTCACGACTATATCATTTACTTGACGTCCATATAGATTAAACACATGACTAAGATTAATCATTGCGCGCGTGTGTAATCCATAATGTCAAGGGGCCCAGAGGATATCATAACTCATCTATGATGAGAGACATTCCAGTATCTTGATCATCCATGATCCAAGCTACCAATTCTACACACCGAACTGGAATCCCTTATGCCACCTGTTACGGTTGGGATAGGAAACTAGTCACAGTGTGCAGTCATGATATTTGATCATGACAACCTCAATTGTGAATCCAACACTGACAAGAACATGAATGACATAACACATCCCTTGTCATGTTCTCGTCACGGTCAATCCAATACCATGTCACAGAGAATGTGCACATGCATCCATATGATCTAGTTGATAGCCGCGCTATCAATGGGACGTGATACAAACCCATCTGCTAGACTCATATGCTGATCCTATCTGATCAACTAGAGTACCATGCTAGTTATCATAGATCAGGGAGGGTTTTAGAATTGACGTCATACCCATCATGGCATATCACTTGCTCTTGTCGTAAACGACACAAGCCATGACGTCACATCAATTCATGGAAACTAATGAATAAATCATCCAAATCAGAATAACCATGAACAAGTGAACACCATATATATATAAATATAAATATGTATGTTTCTCTAGTACATAAACACTAACAATCTCCCACTTGGACTAGAGACATCATATCCTCTACGTCCAGTGAAGTGTACCCTAAAACAAAAGTAAAGTACAACCACTACATCATCAGACCCAGCCTACGCGGCGTCGAATGCCTATGGCCGATCTATGAAGATTCGTCTTATCCAAAGACAGTGGCTTTGTTAGCGGGTCAGCTGTGTTGCTGTCCGTATCCACCCTGCTAATTCTCACATCACCTCGATTCACAAAGTCGCGAATCAGGTGATACTTGCGGTCGACATGCTTGCTTTTCTGGTGCGATCTCGGCTCCTTGGCTTGAGCGATAGCTCCGTTGTTGTCACAATAGAGCTCAATCGCCTCAAGTGAACTCGGAACAACCTCAAGTTCTTGCAAGAACTTGCGCAACCAAACCCCTTCCTTGGCGGCTTCGGCTGCGGCTACGTACTCGGATTCGGTGGTAGAGTCTGTCACGCACTCTTGCTTTGAGCTCCTCCAGCTCACAGCGCCACCGTTCAACGTGTACACGTATCCTGATTGCGATCGCAAATCATCTTGGTCGGTCTGGAAACTAGCATCCGTGTAGCCCCTGGCTACTAGCTCAGTTTGACCACCATAGATTAGGAGCATCTCCGAAGTATTCCTCAAATACTTCAGTATGTTTTTGACAGCTGTCCAATGCTTGAAACCGGGGTTCGACTGATATCTGCATGTCATGCTCAAAGCATATGCAACATCAGGGCGAGTACAAGTCATGACATACATGATCGATCCGATCGCTGACGCGTACGGAATCCGACTCATCCTCTCAAGCTCATCAGTCCCTGAAGGACATTGACTCTTGCTTAATTTAATGCTATGAGACATAGGCAGAAATCCCTTCTTGGAATCTTCCATGCCGAATCTCTTCAAGACTTTGTCTATGTAGATACTTTGACTTAATCCGATAAGTCGCTCAGATCTATTCCTATAGATTCTGATTCCCAACACATAGACTGCCTCGCCCAAGTCCTTCATCGAGAAAATCTTCATCAATGAAGACTTGACCCCATTCAACATTGGCACATCATTGCCTATGAGCAATATGTCATCAACATATAGGACTAGGAATACGACCGAGCTCCCACTAACCTTTTTGTATACACAAGGTTCCTCTTCGCATTTCTTGAAATCAAATTTCTTGATTTCACGATCGAATCGCAAGTTCCAACTCCGGGATGCTTGCTTAAGTCCATAAATGGATCTCTTAAGCTTGCACACCTTCTTAGCATTTGATGAATCCTCAAAACCCGACGGTTGCACCATGTACAACTCTTCTTCTAAATCGCCGTTTAGAAAAGCGGTTTTGACATCCATCTGCCATATTTCATAATCATAAAATGCGGCAATGGCTAAAAGGATCCGAATTGACTTGAACATGGCGACAGGTGAGAAGGTCTCATCGAAATCGATCCCTTGGATCTGTCGATATCCCTTCGCCACTAGCCTGGCCTTGTACGTAGTCAAATTCCCGTCTTTGTCACTCTTCCTCTTGAAAACCCATTTGTTCTCAATTGGCCTAAAGCCTGGAGGAAGGTCAACCAGGTCCCAAACCTGATTGTCGTACATAGACTGAATTTCGGCTTTCATGGCTTCCAGCCACGAGTCGGAATCTGGTTTGCTCATCGCATCATCGAAGCTCACAGGATCATCAGTATCCAAACTAGTGATCTCATGCAGACCCAACCATCTTTCAGGTTGACGAACCACACGTTGTGACCTTCTAAGAATAACCCTTGGAGGCGGTTGTGATGCTTCTTCAGGTTGTGGCTCAGGCACATCCTGCAAAGGCACTTCCTCGTCTACTCGAGTTTGCACTTCCTCAACCGGAGTCGAGGGTGTGTTCACTTGAGTTTCGGCAGGAATGTCTTCGGCCTCTTCCATCCGCGATGGATCAGGGCTTAAGAAGCTCCCACTAACCCCTGCAACCCTGGGTGGAAAACTCGAGTTTCCATCTTGCAACTCCACTTGAATTTCTTCAAGTTGGACGTTGCTCCCACTACTCTTTCTTGCGAGAAATTCCTTCTCCAAGAACACACCATGACGAGCAACAATCACCTTGTTCTCATTCCGGTGGAAGAAGTAGTAGCCCTGAGTATTTTTGGGGTATCCCACAAAGAAATACTTGTCCGATCTAGAATCGAGCTTTCTTGAGGTTTTATCTTTCCTCACGAATGCCTCGCATCCCCAAATTTTAAGAAAAGACAAGGGAGGCACCCTCCCAAACCATAACTCGTATGGTGTCTTCTCCACGGACTTAGACGGAACACGGTTTAGCATGAACGCGGCTGTCTCCAGCGCATATCCCCAGAACGATGCTGGGAGAGTTGCAGCACTCATCATTGATCGGACCATGTCCATCAATGTCCTGTTCCTCCTCTCGGAAACGCCATTCCATTGAGGAGTCCCCGGCGGGGTTAATTGTGAGACGATCCCACAATCTTTCAGGTAAGAGGTGAACTCAATACTTAGATACTCACCACCGCGATCCGATCGCAAGACCTTGATCTTCTTGTTGAGTTGATTCTCTACTTCGTTCTTAAACTCTTTGAACTTGTCAAAGGTTTCAGACTTATGTCTCATCAAGAAGACATAACCGTATCAACTGAAATCATCAGTGAACGTGACAAAGTACGAGTATCCACCTCGGGCATTAATGCTTAAGGGCCCACACACATCGCTGTGCACTAGTCCCAACAAGTCATTTGCTCTTTCACCTTTCTTCTTGAAAGGCGCCTTAGTCATCTTGCCAAGCAAGCAAGAGTCGCAGGTGTCCAGTGAGTCCATCTCAAACTGGCCAAGAAGCCCCGCTTCTTTCAACCTTTTAATGCGACTCTCAGTTATATGACCTAGGCGGCAATGCCACATGAAAGCCTCGCTTTCATTTGAGATCCTTGGTCTCTTGGTTTGTATACTTAGAATAGGCGTATCCAAGTCGAGCAAATACAGACCATCTGTTTTAACACCAGAACCATAATGTAAACCATTCAATGAAAAATCCATAAGACCATTCATAATAGTAAACTTAAATCTATCTGAATCCATACGCGATACAGAGATTATGTTCTTAGTGATACAAGGGCAAAAATACACTCCTGACAAATGTAAAATAAGGCCCGTAGGCAAAGATAAATCTACGTCGCCAACATCGGTCGCCGATATAATCGCACCATTGCCGACACGCATCTGTATTTCCCCTTTGCTCAGCCGTCTCCTATTTCTTAGCACCTGCACATTACCAACAATGTGAGCACCTGAACCTGAATCCAAAATCCAGTTCTTAGAAATAGTAGCGAGATGTGTCTCAAAGACATAGATACCTGGTCCTTGGATCAAGTTCTTAGTCTTGAGCTGGGGGCAGTCCCTTCTCCAATGACCCTTGCCATGGCACTCATAGCACTCGGCGTCAGCTGGGATTACCTTTGCGGCCTTAGGCTGGTCCACGACCACGCCCTTGCCCTTGTTGCTCTTCTTGGGCCTTGGCCTGCGCTGGCCCTTGCCCTTCTTAACTTTCTTCCCCTGCTCAGACACGGTGAGGACATTGGAAGGCCCAGCCTTCTTGAAGTCCACCTCCGCCGATCTGAGGAGACCATGGAGTTCGCACAACGTCTTCTCCATCCCACTCATGTGATAGTGAGTCACAAAGCTGCTGAAGGTGTGCGGGAGAGAATTGAGCACGATATTCACGGTGTGATCCCTAGGGAGAGGCGCGCCGAGCCTTTCCAGCTGCTCAGCGTAGCTCATCATCTTAAGCATGTGAGCCGATACAGAACTCCCCACAGACATTCGGCAATTGACAAAAGAAGTCAACACGTTGTAACGCTCGACTCGCAACTGCTCAGCGAACAAGTCCGCGAGCTGTTGCATAATCTTGTGCGTAGGCATGTCCTCGAACCGCCTCTGCAGCTCAGGATCCATGATCGCGATCAAGAGAGTCCCAACGTCCAACTCGTCTGCCAGGTGCGTCTGCACCAAGACGTAAGCCGGATTCTTAACCATGACGGCCGGGTCAGTATCCGTGGCCGCCTTCTCCACTATGAACTCCGGAGGCATTTCCTCGCCCTCCGGTAGGGGAGTAGTCAAGACGTACTCCTTCCTCTCTCTCTTCAGAACATTCCTGAGGTTCCGGAGCCAATCAGAGTAGTTGGCACCGTCGGATTTCATTAAATAAATAAAAAATAAAAAACGGAGAGGATTGCGGTCCAAGACTGGACGCAGGGAGTTCGTGTTAGCCATGTCTACAAAAATTACCACAAGAGAAAATCGCAGTTAAGTTCATGAAATTCATTTTTGTTTTTAAGAAAACAACTTCCACTATAGTTTGTAAAGTTCGTCCAATTACCATAGTAGGTCCAAGATCCATATTTTCAGTTAAGTTGTCCAGCGGCGGCTAGGTATTACAACTTAACCTATCTTAGGTAGACCACGCCGGGTCAATCGTGCCGCGCACGACTCTTGGCGCATCAAGGTCCGCGACCTCGACGCTATCCCCAAAGCCAGCGTCGGCATGGCCTTTGCCAAGTCGTAACCTCTCCTTATTGGGTTTGGCACGCACGGCGTACCCCACGACCCGTCACTCCCTCAATTCGACTTCCTACTTAATTCGGTCAAGTCTCCAAGAGCTCGTTTAGGGAGGTGGATAAGGAAGGCAACGGGAAATTGCACTTGGGTTGGTTGGACTAATGCAGGTCAAATTGCAAGTTGGTGGGGCATGATAAAACCGAATACCATACTTATTTATTCTACGACTCAACCATAGCAATAAATTCACAACAATCTCAAACAACTGACAAGCATTTAGGGCATACAAGCCCCGCGAGATATATGGCCCCGCTCCAAGCTCCATCCGCCGAGATCGCGCGAGTTCTAAGCTTGGTACCTGTTTTTCCATTCCCATATCCTAACTAGAAATAAAACTATTCCTTAAAGCGATATGAAATGAAAAACATATATTAATGCTACCCAATTAACCCTTGGGGCACGCAGGCCTCAAATTAATTAATTAACACATTAATATACCACGGGGCACCGAGGCCGCATTACAAACATTCACAAACAATCAATACATCACACAAGGCATTGATCTTTGGCCATATATCCCGCACCTGCAAACATTCTCATACACACATACAAGACATTTTGCAAGTAGAGTAATCAGATCTAATCAATTTATAAACAAGTAATAATCATTAAGCAATAACTAATTAAATTCAGCCTCTGTCACAGGTTGCGTTATAACGCAACAGATGTTGTGTTATAACGGATCTCGCCGGATCAGTCTGCAAAACCGACAGTTGCGTTATAACGCAACAGAGAGTTGCGTTATAACGGAACCTCTCTGTTTTCAGACCCTGCCCCTTACCGTTTCGATCCGCGATCAAAACCGTCACTTTGTACGATCCAAACACATCACAAAACATGTCAATCAAGTACTGTGACATCCTCAAATTTATTAAAAAATTAATCTAAGGCCTTAAGGGCACAATTCAATCAATTATCTACTCTAACAATTATTCACGTGTTTATCAAATCGATTAATCTCAATTACAAGGCATAATATCGCCTCAAAGCAACAAATCAGTTCAAGTTTGGCCAACCTTGGCTCTGATACCACTGAAAGGAATAGCACGATGGCTAGAGATGCGGAAATTAAAATTTTTCTAACCAAAGCATGTGCAGTTCAATCAGATCTTGCCAAACGAACGACTTATCGCTGATCTACACAATAACATGCATAGAGAGGCAGTAGTTATTATACCTTTAACGCGTGATTGGTTGCTCTCGGCTGTCCCGTCGCGCGCGTCACCCTTGTCCACCAAAGGGTCGGCCACCATCGTCCGTCTAGGCGAGAAGACGTTGCCGGCGGGTCCTTCGATCTTTTCCTCGCACGAATCTCAACCCTAAACCCTAGGTTTGATAGAGGAGATTTCTCAACACATGAGAGAGAGAGAGGAAGAAAGGTGGATGGGAAAAAACTTACTTTTTCGTGTATGAAACCTTCCCTTTTATACTTGTCAAGAGTGATTAAGGAAACCCTAATCACATACCCTAATCTGCCTTTCTGTCAGGTTGCATTATAACGCACCCAATATTGCGTTATAACGCAACACCTGACAGAACCAGATTTCTGTCACAGATTCCGTTATAACGCAACATATGTTGCGTTATAACGGAACTGCTGACAGAACCAAATGACAAGTATTCTCTCATATGTTCGAGACATAAGATCAAAACATCATAGCCATGATGATATTCAGGTTATCATGATGCCCAATCAAGCTCAAGTCAGGCCGCGCCTGATTTGACTTATTGCCATCACTCGTTACACGTTCGCCGACGTGACACGAACCTGAACAGGACTAATGGTCGAGAGCCTTTGTAGGTGTGACCTTATAGGGATCTGGATCATGTTGGGTTGCATTAACAGTGATTCTCATCTACCTGTTCAATGCTGATCATCATCAGTGTCAAGCCATCCACGTGACGATCCCCAAATGATACAGACAGTACGCACGTCCACGTAGTATCTTGATCCTGAGTAAGAGTACCTTACTTGTGTTGATTCTATGTCATATGAATATCCAAGATCAGTCCGAGGCAGGATTGTGTCATCCTCACGACTATATCATTTACTTGACGTCCATATAGATTAAACACATGACTAAGATTAATCATTGCGCGCGTGTGTAATCCATAATGTCAAGGGGCCCAGAGGATATCATAACTCATCTATGATGAGAGACATTCCAGTATCTTGATCATCCATGATCCAAGCTACCAATTCTACACACCGAACTGGAATCCCTTATGCCACCTGTTACGGTTGGGATAGGAAACTAGTCACAGTGTGCAGTCATGATATTTGATCATGACAACCTCAATTGTGAATCCAACACTGACAAGAACATGAATGACATAACACATCCCTTGTCATGTTCTCGTCACGGTCAATCCAATACCATGTCACAGAGAATGTGCACATGCATCCATATGATCTAGTTGATAGCCGCGCTATCAATGGGACGTGATACAAACCCATCTGCTAGACTCATATGCTGATCCTATCTGATCAACTAGAGTACCATGCTAGTTATCATAGATCAGGGAGGGTTTTAGAATTGACGTCATACCCATCATGGCATATCACTTGCTCTTGTCGTAAACGACACAAGCCATGACGTCACATCAATTCATGGAAACTAATGAATAAATCATCCAAATCAGAATAACCATGAACAAGTGAACACCATATATATATAAATATAAATATGTATGTTTCTCTAGTACATAAACACTAACAAGTTCGTAATTGATAGCTTTGATCGACAATTGAATTGAATAATAACCGCTCTCTGTCTATTCCTTGCGGACCGCAATAGTGACAGTTGCGGACCGTAGTGGCAAGAAATAGCAGAGAATCTATCTCTCGGACAGTTACCTGCGGTTGGCAGCTAACCCTGACTTTAACATTAAGCAGATAACCAGAAGAGAGGCGAATTTGTACACCCTGCGGACTAACTGAAAGGGTACGGACCGCAGGCAATTGATCCAGACAGCAAACTGATTCCGAAAACCCTGGGAACACTTGTTTAGCATCTGTTTAGAGTCTTAATTTACTGTTATTTACTTTGTTGCACTTTATAATTGTTTAGGAATCAACTTCAAACACACCCCCCTAAAATCGGTTACGTTCACATTATGATTAGTTTAGGATTTAAAGAATTGTTATAGAATTAGTACCGTCCCTGTGGATTCGATCCCGACTATATTGCATAATATCGTACGCTTGCGATTGATTGTATTATTTAGGGTAAAAGCCTATACACTCCACGCGTATCAATATCCAATTTATGTTATTTGATGAGGAAATATCCAATTAGAGCAAATTCAAATGGATATAACTAATTTGGCCAAAATAATCCTTACTATATATAAAAGCATATTGGAAAAAATTATATGAAAGAGCTATCTTTCCCAAATAAGAAACCTGAGACATTGATTATTTTTTTGGATATATCAGAACCGTTGATTTACGTTAATGTCTTAGCCCATTAAAATTTAAGGCCCATATCAATTTCCTCAATATAACGCCTATTACATATTATCTTAAAAATTTATTATAAGAAATAACAATTTCAGTCCAAAGAAACGCGTAGGCTTATAAAGTAATGTGCGGTGCAGAAGGGAAAGATAATCCGCTCGAGCAAGACCTGTTTGTTTGTTTGTTTTTTTTTTTTTTTTTTGTGTTTTTGTGTTTTTGTTTTGAGGAGACCTCTGTGGTGCAGAAGGGAAACAAAATCCGCTCGAGCAAGACCTGCCAAAAAATATCCCTGGCGTTGGAAAATATGGTTAGCAAATAATTAGTTTTTCTAGAAAATCTTATTAAGTTTCAATTTTGAAACGGCTGTATCTCTGGAATCTGGAGTAATCGGAATAAATATAATCATGCCAATAAATCCAGGCCATGATTTTTAATTTAAAAAATACAGACCTCTATATGCAAAAAAAAATATATGTTATTACTATTACAAATTTACAATTGAATGATATTCGGCAACAATTAGCATTATAGTATGGCTGTGAATCGGGCTTCGCCCCAAAATAAATAATATTACATAAATTAATATATAAAAATAATGATACATAAGTTAATATATATAAAAATAAGTATATTTTTAATTTTTTCATAAATATATTTTATTAAATAAATATTAAACTTAACATATTTTCTATACTTTAGCTACATAATAATTCATATGAAAGAATACAAAGATTCTCAAATATTTTGAGTATTAAATTGTTCTTTAGACAAATTATATTATCTCTTTAATGAAAAAAGAAAAATTAATTTGAGTCATTTGATTAAGATAAATAAGAGAGAGAAACAAAATCAATGATTGAGATTAATGATGATGTAAAAAGCTTGGAAGCTTACCCCTCTTTATGAATTACCTGTTTATTTTATTTCTTTTTCCATTTTCCATTTTCATTGTTTTATGAGCTTGGGAATATCCGGCCATGGCGAATTCTATATATCAAGATTCACAGAGCCACAGAATATCTCTTTCTCAAAATTCAGCGCTGCCAAGTGAATAAAAATTATGATATAGAATTTACAAGTAAATATTTTAAACTGATCGAACATTTTCATTCAATTGGTCAATTGATCGAACATTTTACAAGTAAATTATGATATAGAATTTACAAGTAAATATTTTAAACTGATCGAACATGTCTGGAAGACTCTTCTTTTCTTTTCTTTTTTTTTTTTTAATTTCTGTAGAGAGACAAGTTTGGTTTTGCTATCAAGGCCAAGTCATAATTCATCAAGTTGTTGAGTACAAATCAGATTCCCCCTTTTCTTCCTTTTTTTTTTTTAAAAAAAAAAGTGATACATAAAAACTTAATTATTAAAAAAATAATAATATCTTTTAAAATTTCCAAACAAATCTATAAACTAGAAAGAGGAGTAACTTTTCAAGCACCTCAACTATCACACATCATCAATATTATTAAGTATTAACCATTGATTTTGTTTAAATCTCTTCATCTACTTTGATCCAATTGTTTATATTTATTCTCCCTCTCCATTTAATAAGATGATATGATATGTCTAAGACAAAATTTAATCCTTTAAATGATCCAATATTTATGTGCTATTATTTATAAATTATACATCATCATTATTCACATCAAAAATTTTAAAATTATGTTTAATTTTTTTAAAATAAATATTTTTATTTTATAAGTTTTATTATTTTTTTGTTATCACATTTCGGGGCGAGTTACAGCTCGAGTACATATAACTTTTCATGCTCTTGAATGTGCACGTGGAGTCTTTCTGACAGTCCATAATTCACCAATTAATTAAACAATCAATTAACATATTCAACTTTTAAAATTTTTACTTGCAAATTATCGATATTTTTATTCACTTGATCACCACTGAATTTTAAAGATACTTTATTCAACACATATGATTAAGAACATAATAGGAAAGATCATAAAGAAAGAAATCATAAAATTGAAGGAACAAACCATAATAGAAATCTCAAAATAATTAAAACCATGATGGAAATCTACACATATAAATGAAGGAACACATCATAACCTCCCCAAAACACACACACACACACACAAAAGAAAAGAAGAAACCAAATGGAGCCTAACTATTACGTGCTAGTAAATGATTATATATTAATTATGGGATATGCTTGACTTTGTGCTGGTCTTCACCATTCAACCTGGACATGAAAATTGATGACATCCCATGTACGCTCAACTGACGAAGACTTGTGAGATATTGGAAGTCAGGAACAATCTCTAGCATATGACAGTTGGATATTTGAAGTGTGTTAAGCTTGGACATGGCACCCTCCTCTATTTTCAATTCCTTCAGATTGGGTAGCCTCAGAAATTGCAATTGTTGCAGGCATCTAAACCCTCCATTGGAGCAGATGAGCTTCTCTCCCATGTAGGACTCAGGCCCTAACACAAGTCGCACGAGGTGAGGCAACCTCTCAAGTTCTGGCATTGGGTCTTCCTTTAATGCAGAGGCCACAAGTACGAGCTTAACAAGATTGGGTGGGAGTAGGCAACCATCAATAACTGCATTCTCAGGCCATACTCCCCATATTCTCAAGCAACGCATCTGCTTGTAGTCTCTGAAAGCTGGAGTAATAATAGTCATTCTTTCTCTAAAATGAAGGCTTAAGGTCAGAGAAGCCAGCTTCTCTAATTTGCTCATCAAATTGCTTATTGCTTCCCAACAATGTTGTACTGCATCTAATTGCAATACCAACTTGCGGATGCGTGGGAAATGTGGCAACTTCACAGCCCACTCCTCCCTTGCAATCACCCTTTTTATTCTTTGCATATTTTCCAATTTTGCAGATGATGGTGGTCCGAGGAGTTTGTGGGTCCAGACAACACTTCTCAGCATTTTGTTATCCCAAAACGCACTCGGCAACTCAAAATTATTTTCATTATCTGAAATGTCTCTCCAAGAATTATTGCTCTTCTGAAATGGCAAATATGAAAAATATTTATTCCAGAAGATATTGTTCTTTTTATTTTGTCCATCAGGGTCGGGAAGGAGACCATCTATTTCTAACATCTGGAGGTGTTTCAACTGGGCCAAACATGATAAATTGGCTCTTTGGTGTCTGCCTATATAAATTCGTAGATATCTCAGAGTGGTACTCAAGTGTTGCAACCATTTGAGATTGAGCGCATAGCAATCAGAATTCCAATAAAAAGATTGTAAGTATACCACTCTAGTCATCCTAAGTTTGTTGCAATCTGGTAAATCTTTTCCAATAGAAATTAAAGAACGGATATTGGGCTCATTTGCTCCCACTGGTCCCGTGTTATCAAAGTCATGATATGCAACACGACGTGCGGACATCATCATTGTATGTGTTGTGGATTCCGAATCGGCTGTGGACTTGGAAAATACCATGAGGAAGTTGTTCTTTTGGGCCTTATCGATGGCCAATTCACGTAGAATATCATGTACGCGACAACCACTCAGTTTGCCCGACTTTGATCGCCTAGATACCTGAACCAGACACCTGGGGCGTTTTTACACATAATAATAGAAGATTAAATAGCTTGAATTTGGGAATTCTTATAAAACCAAAATAATTTTTATATTTTGAGAATTTGAGAAACAATAATTTTGACCTTTTTCATATTTGTTGTTATTAGAAATAAAACTTCTAAGCATATCAATAGGTATAATTTTGATGTGTCAAATTTTGGTCAATTTGAAAAGAGGTTTATTTTTTATTCAAACAATTAATTAATTTTAACCTTTTCCAATTATTCTTTAATGACTTCATTATGATGATTGACAAGCAAATTTTAGGTTTGATTCAAATCTCAGTTTATAGTACTCAATAGATTATTTTATATCAAAATATTTTAGAATACAAAAATTTATTATTTTAGAGTTCTTTTAGTACTTATTTATGACTATAAGGATTGAACGGTGTAGTTAGGAACTACAAGACATTTGAAAAAGAGCAAGTGCTCTTCAGAAAAATAATAGCTCCGTTTTTTTTTTTTAGTTTTGAGTACGTAGGTTTTGAAATATTAATTGTTACAGCACAATATAAATAGTATAACGGAGCAGGGATCAATATAATTAATATTTTGAGTTGGATTTGATGGAACAATCAATTTTCGTTATCGTTCAATATAGATGATGTTTAGCAGTAATTATCCAAAAAAGGAATTTGAAAACTGAGTTCTTCTAAAGGTCTAGGGACAAATGGTACCTCTGAACCAGCTCCTCTAGGTAGTTTATTGCAGTGTCTTCCATTGTTTTTGTTGCCTCATGTTGAATAAATCCTTCCGCAATCCACATACGGATGAGCCTTGAGACTTCAATTTCATAATCTTCGGGAAAGGAGGCAAAGTACATGAAGCATAGCTTAAGATGCATCGGCAAATCGTCGAAACTTGTGGAGATGATATCCATGCAATCGTTGCCATCAGTGCTCCAGTTCAGTTTTTTCATTGTCTCATCCCAACTACCGTAATCAGGATATTTGGTCGACAAGATGCCACCAAGTACCACCAGTGCTAGAGGCCATCCACCACATTTTTTGGCAAGTAGATTTGCTTGCTCAAGTAGATTATCAGGGTATTCATTGGAAGGTTGATTAGGGAAAGCTTTTTTCAGCAACAATAGCGTGCTCTCCTTTTCATTTAATGTCCGTAGTTGATAGGCTTTTGTGGCATCCGCTTTCACAGCAATGTTTAAATCCCTAATAGAATTCAGAAACAAAAATAATTCTTACTATAACTTAATTAATTTTATAGAATATAACTTAGAAACGTGGTGATTTATAGTCAATAAGCTAATTAGTAATATACATATTTCTTATAATCCCATATAATTTAGTAGCTAGCTTAAACCCGCAAATTAACATCATCTCATGGCTTGTGGCTCAATTTCTTAAAAAATATGTATGTATACCATGCACATACATACTAATTAATATATATACATGATGCATGTATGTATATAATTGAACCTGGTAGTTATTAGCACCCGACTCCCGTTGTTGCCTTGGGGAAGAGCAACCTCGAGTTGAGCCCAGACATGAGTTGACCAGACATCATCTAACATAATAAGATATCTTTTTCCCTCAAGTGACTTGTGAAGCTCTCTAATTAAATCCTCCTGGTCCATTTGGTGCATTTCTGCATCTTGTTTCCCCAACTTTTTTAGCATTTTCTTTAGAACGTCAACTATTTGGTACTCCTTTGATATGACTAGCCATATGCGGATTTGAAAATCACGTTCCATCTCGGCACTACAAATATATAACATACTTAGCACATATCTAAGAAATTTCAATTCAGAGTGAGCCATAATCATACTGTAATCAACATGCATGTCACTCTATATGCACCGTATGTAAATTCCTTTGATATAGTAAAATTAATTAACTTGCTACGAACCAACTTTAATATTTGAAAAACAAAATGTTGGAGCATGTTGAGTTGTACGATCAATGGAGAGTTTAAATTTTTAATATGAAATTAGTCCTAAGTTATGGTGACTGGAGCACACACTCCATTTCTAATATCAAACTATGAAATCGATTAAAGAAGAAAAATGACTTCAGACTGAGAACGTTTATCTTTCTTGTCTCTCTGTTGAAATACCAGAACACAAACCACAAAAAATGTTTGTAATTAACCTTTGAAATGAACAACAAAATAGTCGATTTTATACGTACGTGCCTACCTCATGTATACTTTCATTGCTACTGTTGTTTTTCCTCGGCCACCGGCTCCCACAATAGAGATTACAGAGCGCCTCAAATCTCTCTGATCGAGTATTAAGTTGCATATGTTTTCAACATCATCTTTAAATCCAACCATATGATCCGTACTGTTATTAGTCTCCGGTATTATAACTGGTCTTACAAGTTATCTGACATGGTCCACGGTGGAGCTACATTCTATGCTCGATATCCCGAACCGCTGGCGGTTCTCCTCGATCTCACCCATCCGTTTTCTAATTTTGTCTATCCGATTGAGTACTTGGAGCCTTGCATATAGCTCCACGGGCATTTTGGGTGCTCTTTTGAGGATGTTCTTCTCTGAAGCTCCCCCAACTTCTACCAAGAACTTGTCCAATGCGTCCTCAATCATGTAGGCGACTTCCCTGACCTCCTTTATCCACTGCCTGACCCTCTCATCTTTGTTTTTTTTCGCTTCTGCATCTTTTAGGAAGGCGCTGACCCACTCGAGCTCTCGTCTTGTCCACTCGATCTTCTCCCCTAAATCATACAGTCTGAGAGCTTCTTGGTAGGCAACTTCACCGATCTTCCTTAGTACAAAACTCACAATGGCATCAGCCATTTATTTCTTACCGTTGTTGTTAATTGTTATATATGGACATGTTCGGCAGACACCATAAACGCGACGGAAAAGTGGATTAATGGATTTGGGAAATTGACCACTATTCCGCTCTATTCGATCGGTGTTCGGTGGAGGCAACATTTGGAATTAATATATCCTTGCTTTATTTTATCCAATATTTTAAATATCGCATCTCTATTAAAATCGCTAAAAGTTAGTTGAGGGTTAGTTGATCCCATGAGGCCATGACTGTCAGACTAATATTTTTTGTCATTGTGGGATACAGATCCAAACAAAATAAAATAGAAAAAAGAAAAATAAGAAGCAAAAAAGAAAGCTCTCATGGTAGGGCCGTAGGGGTAACCTTAGCCATCTAAATCAAGGAAAACACACAAATTACGAAATAGAGTTTAAGCAAGATGAATCTCTAAATTATAAATAAAGTTCTTGCAAAATTGGGGAAAAACAAAAATCAAGAGAGACGGCAGGAGACTCAACACTGAATTTCTTAGTTAAACTGGTTTATATATGGATCTGATTTTGAAGCAAAAAATAAATAAATAACACCAAGACTAATAATTCATAAAGTTTTATATTTTTGAGAAGGGATCAAATAACCACAACTTTTGGTACCCCATCGGTAACTACAAAATTAAATCTCAAATAAATACATTTTTAATGGTTACTTAACAAAACCAATGATGGAATGTTTTGTATATATCATATTTTATGTGTAATAAAAATTATATCATTTTGATTTTATTTACATGTGAATTAAGCATTAACAAAAATCAACAGTTCAAATTTTATGATTTTCTTCTTCTCTCTTGATGGCTATCGAAACAATATTAAATTTTAATCATTTTTATATTTTTATATATATGTTACTGAGATGATTTAGAATATATCTAACGGTTTAGATTTATTAATTTATGTCTAGATAATAATGCGGTTATTAAGGGCATCAAATTTTGTGGTTATTGGATCCCTTCTCTATATTTTTTTATCAAATTTATCCTTAAAGTATTTATTTGCTAACATTTGGTTTCTAAAGTTTTGAATGTACCATTTTAGATTCTTGAAAGTATTTATTTGCTAACATTTTGGTTTCTTAAGTTCTGAATGTACAATTTAGATTCTTTAAGTTCTACTAACATATCATTTTGGTTTTCAAAGTTTTATATTTTTATCAAATTGGTCCTACATTAACTATTTTTTTCAAAATTATTATATTAATTTATCATAAATTAATATTATCATTACAAATGTTGATAATATATTAGTAGAAATATAAATAATGTGAGCTAGACTAGGGACAGATCTAGCCGTTCAATCAAGCCTGGGCACAAATCAATGTACTATATTGTCTAAAGCCTAGTTCGTCGAAAGAATAAAGCCAATTAATGTCATTGTGCATTTATTGTTTCTTACAACAACCGTACTTTTCTCTTTTTGTATGTATTAAAGTAGAGAAGGGATCCATTGACAATGGTTATCTTGACAATTTTAACAATTGTAACTTTCAAAAATTTATAAAAATTCATACAAAATCTTAAATATATAAAAAAGTTTATGGAAGTTATGCTTAACTTATATATTGATTATGTATCTGATTATATTCAATTTAAGCCTATTTGATAACTCTTTAAAGATCTTGTAATTACAACATTAAAAATGTATAAAATTTTGATAAGGCATCAAATGATGTCCAAATTAAATGAAATTTGAAATATTATTAAACTATAAGTTAAATAATGCATCCATAAAACTTTTTTTATTTTCAAGATTTTTTATGAATTTTTAGAAAATTTTAAAGATAACTATTGTCAAGATTGTCAAAATAAGCATTGTCACTGGAACCCTCCTCATTAAAGTATTATAGTGGGTCTCACTTTGCAATTCTCTATCCAGTATGAGTATTTTAACAATAAGCCCAGGCACGTATGTCTAATTTCTACATCTTTATGTGAACTTTTATTCTTAAAACCTAGCCTAAATACTTATTTCAAAAATTCAAGGTAGGGCACAGGCCTTAGCTTGCCCATATATGCCTCCGTCCCTGAGCTAGATTAATGCATGTGAAAACATTTGCATCTCGCTCCGAAATATTAATGGTCAAAATTATACTTTGCCACGTCTAAAATTGTGATTTATGGTTCTCATTAAGTTCAGCATATGAAAATACTAGGGGAAACAAAAATTTTCCATTTTTAGAGTTTTTTAAGTATATGTTTAATTAATCTCTACGAAGTGTATAGGCTTTTAATACCCTAAATAATGCCCTTGATCGCAAGCGTACGATCTATTGCAGTATAGTCGGGATCGAATCCATAGGGACGAAATTAAATCTAAACTATGCTCTAAAATCTATTCTAAATCCTAAAGAGAATATTTTTTGTGTTTTTGGTATAAAAGTGGGGGTGTTTTGTTTCAAGATTGGTTTCCTAATTAACAGCAGGTAAAAGTTAGTGACAGTAAATTAAAGACTTAAAACAATTACTAAACAAGCTTTCCTAGGGTTTTCAGAATCAGTTTGCTGTTTGGATCAATTGCCTGCGACCCGCACTTGTTAGGTGCGATCCGCAGGGTGTACAAAGTTCCCCTCTCTTTCAGTTACTAGCTTAATGGTCCGCAGTGGTTAACTACAGTCCACAGACAACTGTCCTAGAGATGGATTCTCTGTAAGTTTCTTGCTTATTCGATCCGCAGTCTGTCACACTGCGGTCCGCAAGGAACAAACAGAGAGCAGTTTTGGTTCGGATTTTAGTTGTTGACTTAAAGTTACCGATTCCTAACTAAACCAAAGCAGTTACAAGGATTATCTCTAAACCTAACTTCAATTTATCTAATTATCTCTAAACCTAAGTTCAATTCATCTAATCCTAAATAACTCTTTTAGTTCAATTAGAAATTCAAAGGTTTATCTCTAAACCTAAGTTTAATTCATCTAATCCTAAATAACTCTTTTAGTTCAATTAGAAATTCAAAGGATTATCTCTAAACCTAAGTTCAATTCATCTAATTCTAAGCTCAATTCACTTTTATTCTAGGGTCTGGTTTAACTCTCGTTCAAACCACAATTTCTCCTCTCGGGTACTCTTGGACAACAAGTTATCTACCCAATTAGCACAAGTATCAATTCTTGATCGGATGACGTTATATTTACCAACTAGATCTGCGCATAATCTACAGGTTCTTACCAAACGAACAAGAAACAATTCAAGTACAATTATTATTAAGCTCAAAGCAAATTGAAAATAACTTTAATTCATAAACATTAAAAACAAGTATTCAATTAATCCATACAAACAAACATCATCCTAAACTCTAAGAACAAAGACAATTACTCAGACATAACTAAAGAAAACATAATAAAATAAGAGAGAAAGAAAAACACCGATTGAATGGCGGGTCGATGAATCTTGACATGCCTTAGACCTTCTTCTCCGAGTAATCTCCCTCTTCTTATCGACTCTCTAAACTAAACTCAACTCAAAATAAAAGACTCTCAACTAAACTAAAACTAACTCTCTAACTAAGACAAGATACTTGATACCAAGATACCAACACGACCCTATGAACCTCTCAAGAGACGATGTTTTTATAGGCATTGGATGCTCCCAGAAATAAGCTTCTTTCCTCTGGAACCGACCTCTAATTTCTGGAACAAAGAATAGAATTAGATATCTTCAATTGAAACTGCTCCAGAAAATAGAAGTCCAGTCGGTTTTGTTCTTCTTGCGGCATGGGCTTCAGTCGGTGCGGATCGCACTCCCCTAGAAATAGGGAGTCGGCTGCTCCAAAAGTGGATTTTCGGCAGTTGTGCTCAGCCCAGATTTAGATGCTCCAGTTCTGATCTGAGTGCGGACCGTACACTCGAGGTTGCGGTCCGCACTCTGTAGTCTTCTGTGTGCTCTTTCGCCTATTTTCGCATCTTCTCTAAATTGGCTCCCCAAAAACTCGATTTATTCAAATTTAGACATCTAACTAACTAAATGCAACTAAACCTAAGAATTCTAAGTAAAAATAAAAGTACAATCCTAAAAATATGTAGATATAAATGTAATGCATCAATGTTCTGATATTCCAAAATGACTTTAAAATATTAATAAAATAGTGCTTGTTTGTATATGGATTTTAAAAAAATCCGAAATAAATACTTAAAAAATTTCAAAAATAGAAAATTTTTTGTACCCCTCAATATTTTCATATGATAAATTTAATGGAAACTATAAATCACAATTTCGGGCGCGACAAAGTATAATTTGGGCCGTTAGCATTTCGAAGCGAAATGCAAACGTTTTCACGATAGTTATACTCTAAATAATGTACAAACAAATATATTTGTTCGTGCTATCACATATTTATTAAAAAAATTTAGAATCAATGTAAGGACCAATCAAAACATTAGAGACCAAAATGGCCAATTAATATTATTTTTAAAGGAAAATGCTACGGAGATACCATTGGTGATACCATATAATTTGACTTGGTCAAACAAGCTAATTGTTCAACTTAGCGTGCTAATTATTCAGCGTAACACGCTAATTGTTCAACTTAACATACTAATTATTCAACTTAGCATACTAATTGTTAAACTTAACATCAACATGCTATCTATAATTAACAATTGGTATGTTACATTTCACAATTAGTACGTTACGTTGCACAATTAGTACATTAAGATGCACAATTAGTATGTTAAGTTGCAAAATTAGTACGTTACGTTGCACAATTCGTACGTTAAGTTGCACGATTAGTACGTTTTACGTTACGTTGCATATCAATTAGTGCGTTATGTTGCACAATTAGTACGTTATGTTGCACAATTAGTTTGTTTGACCAAGTCAAAATTTATGGTATCACCAACGGTATCACCGATGGTATTACCATAGCAGCTCCCATTTTTAAAAACCAAATTAGTGCTTTTGAGATTTAAAGGACCAATTTCAAAAACTAAATTAGCGTTTTTGATATTGTAAACTGTAAAGTACCGATTTGATAAAAGAATGATATCCAACTGTGTAATTTACTCCCCAGAAAATTTAAAATAGTTGAGATCCAGCTCATCCGGGGATTGCGCGCATTGTTCAATCTTTAATGTGGCAAGTCACTAAGTCAGCAACTGTGAACTGGCAGGTGGCACCGTAACGTTTGGGTTCGAGCCCCATCCGTCTTGGCAATATGCAGCGAAGCATGTGGTCCATTGGATAGTCTCAAGATTTGTTGCAGAATTAGATCTCTAGACGATCCAACGGCCCATTTACTTCACCGCAGAGGATCTGAAACGCTTCATCTTCATCAGAAATAAGTTTGACTTGGAAGTTAAGTGGGAATGGCCATATTATTATTATTATTATGAGAAGTGGACAGCTCCGTTTCGATTCGCTTCGTCTTATTCTGTTGACTCTTTTATTTCTCCTCCTCCTCCCAAGTTTCCCGGAGAAGCAGAGCTCCAACAGAATGGCCAAGTCTTCGGCGACGGTGGTGGTCGTCGGCGGCGGGATCGCCGGAGGATTCGTCTCCAAGTCCCTCCAATCTCACGCCCAAGTCGTTCTCATTGAACCGTACTCTTCTCTCTCACTCTATCTATCTCTGTCCTCTTTATAACAACTTTTATTTCAACTCTTTTTCTTGCATAACACTTCAAATTCAAGGTGTGGTTTTGGTTCAGTGTTATGATCCTTTGACGGATAGAGTCATCTGGGGTATGTTTTTGGGGCTCGAGGTTGTTTAGTTGGGTTGATTGTGTTTAGCATTTAAAGTTCAGTGTTTTGATGTATTTTGTGACTGGTTTTTAATTAATGCATGGGCTCAATAGCCTCATTTTCAAAAAAAAAAAAAAAAATTGACTTATGTCTACCACCAAATGACCAGTAATTTTTGATAAATGTTGCTTTTCTTTTTATAGGAAAGATTATTTAGAGATCCCGTATGCCCAACTGAGATGCAAAGTCGAACCGTCATTCGCCGAGAGATCACTCGTTACGCACACGGATTACCTACCGGATGTGCGCATTGTCAATTGCCGTGCGACTGGGGTTACTGACAAGGAAGTTCTTTGTGAAGATGGCAGCTCGGTACCTTATGACTATCTGGTCATTGCGACTGGGCACGTTGATTCGGCTCCAAGGAATAGAAATGATAGGCTCCAGGAATTCAAACAAGGTTTGATCAGGACTGTGTTAATCTGTGTTATTTACTACACAAATTAGATCACATAGTATCATAACCTTAGAAGCTTGTATTGTTTAAGTGACCAAATCGAGACATGATTTCACAATTTAGGTCCAATTTAGGAAAATACGAAGAATTTATCTTAGCCCCAGAAAATTTTTTTTTCTGGCAATTTGGAGCGGCAAAGGTTCTTTAGTCGAAGAATATCATTTTTTGTTAGTACTTGTTTATGTTATATATTATACTGATATTTGCTACAAAACTTTCATGCACAGACAAAGAGAAGATAGAGTCCTCGCAGTCGATTCTGATTGTAGGAGGTGGGCCTGTCGGGGTTGAGCTGGCAGGAGAGATCGCTACTGACTACCCGGGCAAAAAGATCACTCTGGTCCACAAAGGCCCAAGGCTGCTTGAGTTTGTTGGACCAAAAGCCTCAAAGAAAGCACTCGATTGGCTTGTTTCTAAAGATGTCGATGTGCTCTTGAACCAAACTGTTGATGTAACCAGCTCAGAGGCATCCAGTGGAACATACGTGACCTCAAGTGGTGAAACAATTGCAGCTGACTGCCATTTTGTGTGTATTGGAAGTCCAATTGGGTCGAGGTGGTTGAGCGATTCAGCTTTGAAGGAAGCATTGGATCCTAAGGGGAGGCTGATGGTGGACAAACATTTGCGGGTTAAAGGCTCTGAAGTAGTTTTTGCGGCTGGAGATATTACTGATGTTCCGGTAAGTCCAGAAACTTGTTTGCTTTGGTTTTTTCTTCTTTTAAGTGACAGATGTTGTTGGAAATTGGCAGCTATATATATTCTGCAAAAAGAGTATGTTCTGCTATATGTTGATTGTCAGCAACTTTTACCAGAAAGGCAGAAACTTTTTTTTTTGAGATACTTATCCAGACGTTTAAGCCAGGGTAATAACCCATAAAAAGAAATCTCAATTTATCCAAGTGAATTTAAGCACTTCCATGTAACTTATGAATAGATATGAAGACATGAGAGACTAACCTAATATTGATTAGAGGCACCTTAACAGTTTGTTTTCTTGCTTGACATGATGGCTACTAAACTATTGTTTGGTTCAGATTGGTACAGGGTTCAAATTGCAGAACTGTTGGAATGCAAGTCAAAATTCAGGGCTTTGCTTCATTTATTTTTTCTTTCATTATGATAACAGGAAATTAAGCAAGGGTATCTGGCTCAAGAACATGCTGCGGTAATAGCAAAGAATATCAAGCTTCTCATCGATGGATCTAACAAGAGCAAATTGGCCACATATAAGGCCAAGTCTTCCGCTCCAGCACTTGTTTCTTTGGGAAGAAGTAGCGGGGTTGCGCAACTTCCATGCTTTACAATCAGTGGTTGGCTGCCTGGTTTTATAAAATCTAGGGACCTCTTCATTGGAAAAGTTAGGAAAGAATTTGGCCTGAAAGCATAAAATTGAAAACTGACCTTGCGTCTGTCTTGCAAAAATAAGATTCTAAATTTACCATCCAATTGTTTTTAAAATCCTTCATTTAATCTGCGTTGCTTTAACTGTATCTCTAAAGAAGTATGGCACGCACTCATTCATGATTAGTGTGTTTACTTTTCATTGAATATTTATTGAATTTATGTTTTTCTTTTTAATTATTGTCTCTGCTCAAAGCAGAAGTATTGTACAAAGGTCTGAGACTAGCAGTATATACTGAAAGTCTAATACTATATTATAATTTGTTTGGTTCCACCACCAAATGGCAATTGTCTGGTATGTTGCCAATCTAGAGTCAAAATTCTTTATATGCATATTCTATATTTCTATCTTTGAGTTTATGCCTTCCTGCTGAGCAGCAGAGCTGCATCATTCATAATTGTCGAAGTTGTACCCAGGCTAATGCTACCAGAGCCGGAACCAAATTGCGTTGGGCCAAAACATTTTTCTTTTTATTCAAAGCATGACAATTATGGTGGGTGGGAGGCCTGAATGACAATTTTATGGCAGCACTAAGTTCCTAAGAAAATTTACTGAATTATTTTTGGGCTGTACCTAATTTTCCCTTACTGATTATATATTAAGAAGAATCTAAATTACATTTTAAAATACCAATTGGATGTATATTACAAGTAAATATTGCTAGAAGTACCTTTTTGATTTTACATAAAGCGTGCTCCTTCTGATTTAATATTCTTTTGGCGCATTATGTATTTTTTACCGGTACAGTTATATACTGTTCGCCCTAGTTGATAGTACTATTTAGAGGAAAGTCTAACATGAAAGTTTAATGATGCCCAGTTTTTGACAATCAGTTTCTTATGGATGGGTATATTATCTGTCTTCAATCTATAAACTAGAAAGAGGGGTTACTCTCCAAGCACCTCAACTATGCCACATCATCAATATTATTAACCATTAATTTTGTTTAAATCTCTTTATCTACTTTGATCCAATGGTTTATATTTATTCTCTCTCCCTATTTAATAAGATGATATGATATGTCTAAGACAAAATTTAATCCTTCAAGTGGTCCAACATTTATGTGCTATTATTTATAAATTATACATCACCACCATCATCATCATTCACATCAAAAATTTTAAAATTATGTTTAATTTTTTAAATAAATATTTGTATTTTATAAGCTTTATTATTTTTTTGTTATCATATTTCGGGGCGAAGCCCGAGTTACAACTCTAGTTAATATAAGTCATCTTAGAAAGGAGGAGTGTAAAGATAAATTGAGTTACTAAAATAAAATTTATTCACAACTTCATTTTTTTTTAATGCATGGTTCATCTAAAATGCAAAACCATACAAGATTCACAAGAGACCCTCTGATAAAAAAGGGGTCTGATCCAATCTCAGCCCAGAAATAAAACATTTGGGCTGAGACAATTTGAAGCAACCATCAAATTCCATACAGAAAAAAAAAAAAGATCTTCTAAAAGGACCAGTTTCTGAGCAGAGAAGGACCAGGTCCAAAAATCTGATCCAGCACAATCACAACTGCCATGGCCAGAGACTTGTCAAGTTCTGACTGGACAAGTAGCCGGAACACGTCATTGCCGAGTGACACGCCGGTTTTACTCTCCTTCTTGAGAATTTCTGCAACCACCTGCCCCTGCTGGTTGTATACCGCACAATTGCGGTGATGGTACGAACCATCGACACGGTACATAGGACCGTTGGCCTTGTTAGTTGGTGTCATGTATATCAGGGTTTTCGATGGACGGAGAGCCACATGCTTCTTGATGGAGAAGAGGGGCTTCTTGCGATCATCGCCGTCGTATATAAACCATTGATCGCTCAGGCTAAGTTTCTGGATTTAAAGAATACAATTTAAAGGGTCAGTCACAGTTATAAATATCACTTAGTCGTCACTATTAACTGAAAGAGAGTTGTTTGGATGGATTATGATTTTATGCTAAGCTCCAATAATTGTAACATCACTTGTGGAAAAGTATGAGATATGAACATTCTAGCTATATCTTCATTAATGCACTATTGATTAAGTAACAGTGATCCAAATGGAAACTATAACGTGTTAATTACTCAAGTCACACTTCCTAGCTTGGCCAAATTAGAACCTAGAACTTAATTACTAATAAGTTACACAATTAAGCAAACTATAATTGGTGTGAAACTTCCTTGGTGATCATCAACTATTTTCAAGAGAAAGGCCTTCTCATTTTAGTGAGCACTATGATTCTGAGCCTGGCTTAATTAAGGAATGATAATAGGCCTTCAAGTTTTACTAATTAATGAAAGGTCTTACAACAAAAAATACCCATTTCTATTGGAAAAATGTATGGAATTTTGTTATACATTCTCCTAGATAGTTTACATATCCAATTAACTAAATACCAATTATCAAATTGCTTAATTTCTTGATTAACATACCTTTCGGCGAATGGTGAGTACGGAATCTCCACAAGGATCCATCAGCACAATCTCTCCGCGATACTCCGATGCATAGTTATCAACCCGAAAAACTAGGTTTCCCATGGCATCAAAGACCGTAAATCCATTGCAGTTGAACAGGAGCGACTTCCGCCACACGGTTAAAACCTCAGGCTCGTGCCGCCGTTGCTCAGCTGCACTAGTTGCAACTGCCAATCTTGGCTGCTCATTTGTGGGTGCAATGAAATTTGGATGAATCTTTGTCATTGCCTAAAATTAGCTAAGAGAAGATGAAAATTTGATTGTCTAGATATTATTTTCTTCTGTTAAGTTTTGAGTTGAAGTGAGGATGGCTTATAAGACTCGGTCTGATATGTGCATATATATACACACAAACACAGACACACTACACACACACAGAAATTTGTGGACGAAAATACCCACAATAACCTCTTGCCTAGATGGCATATGGTGGAACAAGAATTTGATTAGGGGCTTCAACTTTGAATTAATTAATTAATTGTGGGTTGATTAATTTGTTCTGTTGTTATTTGTTAATATCTCCATTCCCTAAAAAGAAAAAGCGGGCTGAAAAGGACAGAATATATAAAAAATAGTGAAGAATACACAAGTGATCAAGTCATTGGGCGGCTTGGTGGAATTGTGGCATCAAAGTCTTGGTCGGCTGGCGACTACTATTACAGGCTTTTTATATTTATCAAACTAATGATGATAATTTAAAAAAAGTGATTAATAATTAGATGCCTTGCTATATTAGCTAGTTTCCACTAAGAAATAATTAAATTGAGTAGCTAGGGTTGGATATATTCGTACTGCTTAAACTAGTATTATAAATGGATGGCTATTGGTAATTAGGTGAGCGATCGCACCATGTAGCTGTATTTCTTTTAGTTATATCCTTCTATATATGCAATGTATTGTGCATATCTTTTCATAGAAGCTAGAGAGCATCACTTTAGTTTTCCTCTTTTGAAGAAATTAATACAGAAAAATTAGTATAGACGTGACTTTATAGAGTGTAGGAGTTGTGGGAATGAAGTGAATGACATTATTTTGGTCTAATTTAATTTCAATCTCAATATACGATGATGAAGAAATGCACTCAAACTTAAATGAACGTTACTGATGAGTTAGCATCGCATCTTATAAAGTTTAAATACAAATTGCTCATTGAGTACATAAAAGTATGAGAAATAACTAAACGATTAATTTTATATGCGGAACATTTAAGGTCAGTTCTGCTAATTGATGTGAATCACATCAGTTGCTCAACAAATGAACAATAAAATGAGGGAATTTTTTTTTTTTCTGAAAGGTTAAATAGAGTAGTTTTAGAATTGAATTTAGTCAAACAAAGAAGAAGAAAAGTTCCAATTAAATTTTTATTAATACAGAAAGTAGAAATTGGTGTATATCAAGTAATCAGCTAACTAGACTTGACGTATAAATTTAATTTTAGAGTAAATATGGCAAAGAAGAGTTTAAAGCTATACAAGCTGAATTTTTATGAGTTTTATTTTTGAGGAAATGTATATTACTAAGTACTAACTACTGAGGTAGTTCATAAATATGAAAGAATATGAGGGTTCAAATGGTACAATGTCTCTCTCAATTATTGTGCCTCAAATCTCAATCATACCTCTCCGTGTACTAAAATTTTCTAACAACAAAAATTATAAATCGAATTTCAAATTAACATTGAAGTTGATCAATGTTACTTTGTACTGTGTACATAAAATAATAAAAATATATATTTTTTAATTTTATATGAATCAACAAGTTGAAAAAAAAAAAAATTTAAGATTCAAATTAAGTTTGCTCAAATTATTGTTAGTACGTTTTACTTTAGTAGCGTGTTGCTTACTGGCCGCAGCAAATCCAACTTAAAAATGGCGTCAGCGGCTCGCAGGCACATGAATGATAGCGGCGATAAAATAATCATGAATCATGATAGCGAAGGGAAGGGAAGGGGACCTCAGCCCGTTCACGCGCTACTCATGCACGAGTGCTTATTCTTAGAGGTGGCAATCGGGTCGGGTCGGGCGGGTTCGGGTTAGTTTGACCAGTCAAAGTTCTGGTTACGGGTCGGGTCGGGTCAGGGCGGGTCGGGTTTCGGATGAGCAGTAGCCGCCTTTTATCGGGTTACGAGTCGAGTCGGGTTAGGGCGGATCGGGTTTTCAGGTCAACAAGACCATGTTTTGATTGAGTCACGGGTCGAGTCGGGTCAGGGCGGGTCGGGTTTTCGGGTTAGCAAGACCATCTTTTGATCGGGTCACAGGTCGGTTCAGGTTCGGCCAGGTCGGGTCTCAGGTCGACAGGTGTCACCTTTTGTCGGGTCAAAGGTTAAGTCGGGTCGGGTCAAGTCGGGTTTCAATTCGGGTCAGCTTTCGGGTCATCTGATCTAATCTTGACCTCTCGAGTCTTGGCGTCGTATCTTTAATGCAACTTTCACAAAAATAAGATCATATATATAAGTTAGACTATTATACTAACGTTAGCATTTCGGTTTGAAATACTAACGACTCAAAATTTATATTCTTGTGTCCGAAATCAAGATTTATGGTGCTTAATAAATTCTTTATATGAAAATGTTGGGGAATACAAAAATTTTTCATTTTTAGAGTTTTTTAAGTATTTGTTTTGTATTTTTGAAAATAGCATGTACAAACATCAATATTTTATTAATATTTATGAGCTATTTTTTAAAATTCAAAACAAATACTTAGAAAATTCTAAAAATGAAAAATTTTTGTATTCCCTGATACGCGTGGAGTGTATATGCTTTTACCCTAAATAATACAATCAATCGCAAGCGTACGATATTATGCAATATAGTCGAGATCGAATCCACAGGGACAGTTATATCTCTAAACAGTTCTTTAAATCCTAACTAATCCTAACGTGAACGTAACCGATTTGGGGGGGTTTGTTTGAAGTTGGTTTTCTAACAATTAACAGATGCAAATTAGTAAATAACAGTAAATAAAAGACTCTAAAACAATTATTAAACAAACGTTCCTAGGGTTTTCAGAATCAGTTTGATGTTTGGACTAACTGCCTGCGTTCCGCACCCGAGAGGGTGCGAACCGCAAGATGTACAAATTTGTGGTTCTCTGTCTGTTCCTTGTTTGGTATGGTTCGCACCTGTCACCAATGCGATCCGCAGGGAACAGATCAGAGTCAGTTCAAGCTCAGTTTCTATTGTTGATCAAAGTTACCGATCCCGAACTAACCCAAAGCAGTTACAAGTCCCTCAACTCTCGTTTGTTGGCACTTTTAAATACTTTTAGATCAATTCGAAATCTTTAGATTATCTCTAACCTAAACCCGATTTGCTTTCGATCACAGGTACGGTTTAACTCATGTTATAACCACAACTTCTCCTCTCGAATACAATTGGACAACAAGTTATTTACCCAAATAGTGCAAGTATTGAATCTCTATCAATTGACGTTAAGTTTTCCAACTAGACTATGCCCAATCTACAGGTCTATCAAAATAGGGTGAACTACTACAAGTGCACTCTCATGCAATTAGCAATTCTGGCCTAAGAAGATATAAATCTACCAACTAGATACGAACATACAACCAATACTTGCTCATGTATCTGCTACCTATGCCGTGTCCCTTGGCAATGTGCGTGTCGCAGAAGTGTCCAAGCTGTGTCCTATACACGACCGTGTCACCGTGTCGATGGCGTATCCAAGCATGTCGACGACATGTCGGTGTCCGATACGTGTCAGACACTGACACGGCTTGTATCTAATCTAAGTGTGTCCGTGCTATAGAGAGCTGCGCAGTATTCTACGCTACAGCCTACAGGAGCAATGGATTATGGAGGACAGGAGCTGGAGGAGTAATTGATCAGCTTTTCATTCTCAAATATATATATATATATATAATACTTTTGAGGTTCAATAATGCTCTTCTGTTATTTTCTACTGTTAGTTTGGTGTAATATTTATAACTGAGCTGAGCATAATAAGGTTTTGAGCTACCTTAATTACCTTCCGTTAACTCAATTTAATTTCAAACTTGCCTTATCATATATCCTTTCGATCTTTATAAGTTTCGAGCTTTTATTCTGATTTGAGATATAAGTCGTTGCATCTAGGGCTGGCAACGAATCAAATCGAATCGAATTTGATCTAAATCGAATCGAACTGAAATCGAACTGAGCCAAAACCGAATCGAGCTGGAATTGAACCGAACCGAAACCGAATCGAACTAGCTCGAACTCGAATCAAGCTCCCAGCTCCATACGAGCTCAATTATTATAATAAATTATGATTACCATAGATAATTAAAGCTAAAATAAGTATATTATTTTGTCATTTTTCGATAATATAAACAAATTATCGCTATTTTTATTAATTTTATAATAAATTATGATTAAAAAATTATATTTTCATAATTTAACAATAAAATAAGTATATTTTGTTAATTAAATAATGAAATAGGTATATTATTACAAACAATTTTGACAAAATAGCTCAAAAAATTTGCAAACTACTATATATTGAGCTATTACGAATCGAATCCGAATCGAATCAGGAAAAAATCGAGCCGAGCTAAATCGAACTCGAACTGACAAAAAATCGAATCGAGCTCAAACCGAATCGAACTCAAGCAAATTACGAGCTACGAACTTTTTTGCCAGCCCTAGTTGCATCCCATGGTTGCAGTTCTTACATTCCACAAAGCTTATAAACAAAATCATGCATGACATTTCACAAAAGTCAATTTGCACATGCTCATCCCAGCACACACCGCACTAGATCGAGAACTCAATTACCTACCAAAATTTATAACCTTTTTTTTTAAAGGTATTTGACTTATGATTCTTTTAAATTAACCCTATATAATACCTTTTTCTTCCTGATCATGAATTATTACAAATATTAATATTTTGGATCCTCTATTGAGTTTTGTATATTATGCAATTGCAATGCAATAAGCATGAATCATTTACAAAAGACTAGCTATTATATGATCGGCTTATAGCTAGTAAGCATGCAACTTTCGAATTAAATTTTGTTTCGACTTGGCAATTATTGTTTGCAAATAATGCATGCTTGTTCAGATATATATGAAATTTTCATTTTGTAAAATAATAATTGCTTAACTTTCCCTTAGTCTTGATCAACTTATCCTTTGAAGTCAAATTTAAGTTTCTGAATTACGTTACAGACTTCAAAGATAATGATAAAGCCGGACAGATGTTAATCCAAATTTTAGTTCCTGATTTTTTTCCACCCCAAGGTGGAAGAAAAAATATCTCGAAATTAAAGATGCAGTGTCGGTAAAATAATAATACATTAATTGCCGCCAATTAATATTAACAATAATAATGAAGTCATATTGTTTGTCGTTTTCATGCGTCTGTATGTTTGTTTCTTCTGCTAAGAGATAAAGACAAATTAATTAAGTTAAGAATTGATGTGTGGCCGTGGGCAAATGCGTTCTTGCATCACCATTCACTTGATCTCCTCTTCGAATTCCAGAAGATTCCATGCATTATTCTGCTGTCAAAAAAATTGAGAAATAGTAATTGTATTTGTGGGTTATAGCCATTAATAGTCAGTAAATATATTTCCAGTCCTTGGATGGATAATATAAAAGATTATCGAGTAATTGACCAACGAGTAGATTGCATGTGTACATATGGAGTGTAAGTGTTCATATTTTGTAAAAGAAGTTGGTATACAAATACTGTTAATGATATTGACTTTATAATTAGATTAGTGGGTTATATATTAGAGGAGGGATCCATTGACAATGTTTATCTTGACAAGCTTGACAATGGAACATTTCAAAATTTTATAAAAATTCATAAAAAATCTTAAAAATGAAAAAAAATTTATGGATGCATTATTTAACTCATAGATTGATGGTGTTTCAAATTTCAATCAATTTGAACATTGTTTGATGGCTTATCAAAATTTTGTACAATTTTTAACGGTTGTAATTTAACGGATCTTTGAAGAGCTATCAAATATAACTTAAATTGTATATAATCGGAAACATAATCAATCTATACGTTAAGAAATACTTATGTAAACTTTTTTCTATTTTTGAGAATTTATGTGATTTTTTATAAATTTTTGAAATACCAAATTGTCAAGATTATCAAGATGAAAATTGTCAATAGATCCCTCCTCTATATATTATTCATGTCTTTTTCTAAAAAAAAAATTATATATATATTATTCATGTCAACTTCCTATTAATTTGTATATTATTTATTATTATTCACACGTAATACGGGTCTAATTATTGGTTTTCAAAATAAGCTACAAAAAAAAAGTTGCGTAATCATAAATATTAGTTTGAACAATAAATTATTTAGACCATATATTATTTGATAAGCATCAATGGTAATATATATCTCTCTCTTACGATTCTCATTTCAAATATTATCTTCTGAAAACAAGGGCTTGTATATTGATTTAGATCATGAGCTAGTAGCGTTTGACCTAATTTATAAACACAAATGAGATCAATATGTTTTGCTGGTGGCTTAATTACAGAAAATTAGGATTACTGTTTCAACTTTTCAAGTCCAATCCGTTATGAATAACTAACAGCCGATCATATGGATGATGATATATGCATGCAACATTAATTATTGGGAAGAAAGGAAAGTAGCAAAATTAATGAGAAAATGGCACCACTAATTATATATATTAACTTCTTGAAAGTAGAAACTTTATAAGTGGAGATGGTTAGATTATATAAAGATCCATAAAATAAAACTAATCCCCCAGGGGCCAGAGACTAGAGCTACCCATGAAAACATGGCAACATGTCTCAAACACCTTGGGATGCATTGTCCCCTTTCGACTCAACAATTTTGGCCATGCTGCTTAAACACATCATTATTCACAGCAAATGTATTCTAGCTAGCTAGGAACACCCAGCTTCTTGGATTGACATTAGTAGATTTTAATTTTATTAGCATAGATGCTCTCAGTTTTTGCACAATTAACTTGCTAGGGAACCAATAATAAACCTTGAGCATATTAATTAATATTTAAAAGAAAAAAAAAAAAAAAACAGAGAGAGAACCTTAAGCGTATATACATTCTGAAATTGGGAAGAGGGGTCGAATTCTAAGTACTGATGCATGTAATTAATTAAACCGATTACTTGGACCAAAGAGCAGCTAGATTTTGAAGCCAATTATTATTTACAATCCTGAATAACAAATAAGTCCCAAATTATCAAATTTCAATTGTCTGATGAATTTAATTGACTCATAATATAATCAGACAACTGAAGAAAGACCGACCGACCGACCGACCCAATTTTGATTTTGATAGGGCAACCATCAAATTACCCTCAGTTTGGTGCAATTTTGATATCCAAATTGTCCTTATTTTTTTCTGATGAAATCTAAATTGTCTTATTAGTATGTTATTATGTTTATGACAGTCACATAAGAATTCTAAATTTTGGATTGTACATTTTTGGCGAGTAGGTTTTGACCAGTTAAGTACTAATTAGTTCAGCTGCTCAATTATCAATAATATCACACATGCGTGTGTGTATATATGCAGATTTCATTATTACATATACCAAATGAGGAACTGAACTATATATACGTGCACAATTAGTGCACTGTACAGCACTATGGTGAACAAAACATTTCATATAATTAACATGTTAGGTACGAGAATGCTGACCCAAAATTGACCCAAGAGGAGACCCTACATTACATACATATATATGACCCATCCATGCCAATTTTATATATGCCATTAAGCCATGATTAAGCTTAATTAGATCTCTCTAGATTTATTGGGTCTCTGGCTGGTTGGTGTGCAATTACCAACCCTGGCAATTAATTATCAACAAAAGCTTAGATCTCAGCATGTATGTATAAATTAGTGTTAATGGCTTGATATGTCTCTTTCTGGTCCAACCATTTTCATTCATTTTATGATCATTTATGTACAGTTGCATTGCATATATTGGTTACAAGCACGAAGTTTTGGGAAACTCAACTTCGGTTTCAAGGAGTTGAAAAAAAGTTATATATAGTTTTGCGTGTACATGTTCATGTGCATGCATCAGTTCCGGGTACAAATGCATAAAATACAGGCATCAATGTTGTTTATAATCTGTTTTATATACTAAATAATACAATGTACATCACAAAAACAATACCTTGTATTATTGTTTTCCAGACAGGAAGTTTGCCTGTACAAATTGAACTCGATTAGCTACTTAATCTGATTATAAAAGTGAATGATCATTTTGATCCATTTGTTTCCATAACAACTACATGTGTCATCCGTATTATCCAAGTACATCTTGTATCAGGCTGGCATCACCCAACAACCAAAATGCAATTTCTTAATTTCATTCATCATGGAAGTTGGTTGGGGAATTAGGTCACAAGGGGGTCCAGCCAGAATAAAGGCCCAGCTACAATTTGGGCTGATATGATATGAGTTGGTACCGGTCTGTGATTGAATTCGGGAAACTGTTTCACAAGTACAGATACAAGGACAGATGACAGGACAAAGATGGCACTTATGTATGCTTTATGAACCAATTTGGAATAGTGGGTGTTTTGGGGGTTGATTTTATTTCAATGTCAGGGTTTTTCAATTACCTTGTAAAGTGAAAAGGGAGGAGTTATGATATATAGAGGCAATTGATAGGCAACGCGGTGGATCACACGGGTTAGGTCCGGTCGTTTTTGTCATCGGCGAATTATTTCTTGGTTTCGAATCATTATAGGTTGGTGGTTTTAATGAAACCTTGAATCATGAAACTTTGAATCATTTTCGGATCATGTCATCGCAGGTTGGGGTAAATTGGGTCAAAGATTGTCGGTTTCAGATCATAGTGCATGAATTATGAATAACCTCAGACAGGATTAGGTTTGATAACTTAACATATATTCTGTTTTTGATGTATTGCAGCTTTGCAGGTATGGGTAGAATTTATGAGCATGCCATGCTTTTCCATTGTTGGCAGTGCTGTGATTCTGGTATGCCACATCGATTCGGTGGCTTCATTACATAAAGTACTTGTATTTCCTCTGAATTATTATAGCAAGTAGTGCTGGGTATCAGTCAGAACATCGTCAGTTCAAACAGGATAAACTGATAAAGCCAAGTTCAATCATATTGTAAATTTCAGTTTGCAGCAGTTGAATCTGAGTCACAGTTGGATGGTTTGGATATACTTGCACAAAAATGATGCCTGATAAAGTGAAAAGGTATGGAAAATTCAAATGACAGCTTGGATCTCAGGAGCGTGCGTCAATATCGATTCAACTGGTAAAAATTGCCAGGCAGCTTATAATACCACTTTTGTTAAAGGCATGTTGATTGCCGCCTTACTTCATCCAGTGGAGGGATGCACTTTTATACCGGATATACATCGAATTATCAACTTGGCATTTCGCAACAGTTGTAATAACGTCGTGGCGATTTACAAAAATTGATGACCAAAGTAATCAAAGGAAGTAAAATTGCTAAAAAAAAAAAAAAAAAGTTGAAATACGAAGCTCGGTCAGTTTGCACGCCAGTTCAGCTTCTTGTTTTCCATCTTTTTTCTAAGGATTTTCATGATAAATTATACATGGCCGGCACATAAATTTGACTCATGTCATGTATATACAGCATTATTACACTAAATAAAAAAACGTTGAAGATATGAGATTATGAGACATTCAAGAAAGAAAAATGAAACTGATAGAGACTGTACCACTCACTGTACCAGAGGCATCATTTATAGTCAGCATCCATTCATCCAACAGAGAAGGAAAGAGACAATTGATGTTCAGTTGGGCCCTGCTGGAACGAATTGGAGAAAAAAGAGAGAAGGCATTGAATTCATAAAGCCCCTGTACTTACTGGTACCGTACCAGTGGTCCAGAATTCAGAGCCCTTTTACCAGAAATCCAATAGCTGCAAGTTCAACTGTTCAAGCACTAACAAAAGTACCCTCCGTACGTCAAGCGTATATATGAGGTCATCCCAGACCCATATAGAGTCATAATCTCATTTTAAATTATTTAAAGAAAAGAAAGAATCTCATTTTAAATAGTTTACACCTGAACGCTTAGACCCAATACATATACCCAAAAATTTCCATTGTTTATTTCATCCAAAAAAATAACTTCGTTAATTGGAACATATGGAAGGAGAGGAACAGGTGGATTTTCCGCTCCATCTCTGCATCTCCGACCAGGCTGTGAGAGACATCATCTGGAGCGACGGAAGGCAATGGAGATTGTACTGCTGAACCGTCATAGAATATCACACCTTGCTACTTAGTGTCTCGGGTTTTAGCTTTTCTTTTTTCTCGTTCACTGAATAAGGGTCACTGTAATTTAAATAAAACTTTGTAACCAATTTTCTTATTTAATGAAAATCAAGCATGACCGTTGTCTGCTTCTCAAAAAAAAAAACTTCGTTAGTTAAGAGTTTGGTTTGTTATGTACTTCTATAATTTGGTTTTTTTTTTTTTTTTGTGAAGAGGTGATTTGGATCATTGTAGTTTTGGAGAAAGTAAAACAGGCGTAGAGGGAATGCTTTGCTTTGGATAAAAGTGTAGTATAGTGACAATGAAGGGTCATAATAATATATTACCAAATACCAATTTCCAAACTTGCTTCGTAGTTCAAAAGCTGGTACCGTAAAAGTAAACCGTCAATTTTCAGTTTTTCACACAAGGCTAATTCGCTTCTAAATCAAGGAAATTTTTCATATACTTGACATTTTTTAAATAACATGAATTTCTGTTGTATACATCCATATCATATCACTATATCCAACTTTTACGTGTGCACATATAACCAAATTTTGTATGAAGAAAAAAAAAAAATTTTAGATCATTTGTTTCTAATTTGTTAGATTAAACGTGTATGACATTGAAGTTTAAAATGTAATTGGTGATCATATTCATTATTGAAACCACTAAACTTCACCAGTAAAATGAAATAAAAATTGTTTGATGGAGGGATAAACAATTTTATTGAAAAATTGGCTAAATTTGGCATGCATATATGTCTAACCGTGTTGATATGATAATATATCTATATTTTCAGAATTTCAATTGAAAACTATTTCTTAAATATATTTTGCGGTAAGAAATGGATGTATAATAGATATGAACTTAAACTGTTTTATTTTTTGGGCCTTTTAATTTGTCTGTTGAAACTTTGTTGGGGCATCATCATGCATGAGTCTATATTTAACTGTATTTGTTCTTTTTTAGTTTCGGCTAGAATTGAGGTTAGGTAATTCATGGCCTATCAAATCACATTATCAAAAAGAAAAAAAAAATTTGCAAACATGTTACATGATCCAAGATTTGGTGGAAACTAGGTATTTGTTTGAGTTTACAATATACATATTTTACTGGATTTGGACCCCTTTGGACTCCCTTTTTAATTTGGGTAGTGCTTTTGTACGTCGTGCATGACTCCAATTAAATTGCAGATGCTTTGTTTATTTGCATAACTTCAGGATTAGGAAGAAAATTAAGAGCCGTTAATTAAACCATTTTTTTGCAAGTACAATTAAACTTTAAGATTCGAAACTAAAAAAAAAAAAACCAATAATAAGCATATAAACATGCAAATTGTAGCTCAGGCTAATTAATAACACGTATTAGTGTACAAGTTAATATAGGTGCCATTAATTTAATCATCCTTTAATATGAACAAATCAAAAGGATTAAAAAATCAAATACACCCCACAAAAATTCTAGTAAAATATAAGCAACTAAAAATCTTAATTAACCGCACATTATAGGTGTAGAATTGTTCTTGTGGCAAGTCCTATCCATGATTACCAGAAGTGCCATAACAATCTGGCACTCAACCCCTGGATGCAAAACTAGGCTAAACACATCATCCGAAAGCATCACCGGCGTGTTGCCGCCGGCCTTTTTCCGTGAGATCTTCGCGACCTCTCTACCTTTGCTATCTGTCACTCGACAACACCTCTTTTTGAAGCAGCCGTCTATCAGAAAAGTCGGTCTTGATTTGTTAGTGGTAGTACTGTTGCCGCAACCTATGAACACTTCCGACGAGTCGGTGTTTTGGAGAATGGAGCATCGCCTGACAGAGAAAACTGGAGCTTTCGATCTGTCGGTTGTGCAGTCGTCGCCTGCGCTGTACACATTCCATTGATCATGCATGCTTAGAATCTGCGCGTGTTATATATACACGATAATTTCAATTAGTTCAACTTGATCAATTCTTAATTACATGTAATTAATTCTTAATTAGATAACTAATGATAAATACAAACCTGAGGCTTGAGAGATAAAAGCGCCTTGCCGGCGCCGTCGAGGAGAAGGATCTCCCTCGTCAACAACTTAGACCGCCTAGAGTAGTTGTCGACGCGGAATGCCAGTTTCCCACGGCTGTCAAAGATCGAGAAGCCGTCGGTCCCCTGGAACGACATGCTCGATTTCTTCCACACCGTCCACACCGTCGGCTGGTTATGATCACTCGTCGAAGGCGACTCTGCGGCGTTAGCTTCGGTAGGGTGGATTCTGCTCATCTTGTTCAGTTTGTTTGGCCTTTGAGCTGATAAAGCGCTAGAGTGTTGAGAAAGATATATAGAAGGATGAATGAATGAAGAATGCGTGAAGTTGTTTACCCCTTCTTTTATAACAAGTAAAGAAAGATAAAGTTGGCATCTGAAGTCAGGATTTTTTTTTCTCCATTTGCAACAATTGGAGACTTCAAGTTTCAAGTTTCAAGTTACAAAGTTACAAGTACAGCCATGGATAAACTCCACCGTGAATTCTTTATTATTACTATCTAGACTTGGTTTCTTACCATAATACTACCATGGAATTATTAAGCATATCCGAGTGCATGGATTAGCTCAATGAGCAAGCGAATTAAATTGTTTTTTTAAATAAAGTCTAAGTTTAGATGCTTAATTTCTTTGTTTCAAAAAAAAGTAAGCCGAAAATAATTAAAGAGCCTACTTATATATATCTACTTGTCTTAAAAATTGATCATTTTTATAAATTACCAGAACAATTAACGATATTTAATTTGAAAAGAAAAAATTATGTTCCGTTATTATGTTCGACAAAATTAGAACTGCTTGCTTGATCAAGTTTTATTCAAATAAAGTTAAATCTTGCAATGATAACGCTAGTAAACAACATTATAAAAAGCAGTGATGAAAACAAAATTAAAAGATATGATCAGTACGTACGTACGTATGTTATTGTTATCTCTGTTTTTTTATATGATAATGAGATCCCGTGACATCCGGGCCGGATATTCATCTAAAGAAAGTTTTGTTTTTTTTTTTTTTTTTTATCAGTTAACCAGATTGCAACTGTTGTTTGTGATTCTTTTTTTTTTTATTCACAGGTAATAATATTTCTGATCCACCGTAATCACTGCATGCTCTGATTCTAGGGTTCGCAAATCACGCCAACGATCTTTTTAGCTCCTTTTCTTCTTCTATTTTTATTTGTTATCTAACGCCCCAAGCTAGGGACCCAGGCCAACAATCTTTGAACTAGTTTTCTTTTTTTTTTTAAAAAAAAAAGAAAAAAAAAACTTTATACTTTTGATTTTGATTTTAGGTTTCCATTCTTGTTGAGGTTATTTGTGGTTATATTTGTTACATATATATAAATAAATTCACCTCTTTTGTGGTCTAGACAAAAACAGCTAATTAGTTTGTATAAGTTTACATGAAGTTATTTTTATATATTATAACAGAGTATTATTTTCAACAGTGAAAGATGTAAATGAGTTTTTCTTTCAATTGCGTTGTAAATTAACTATAAAATACTAGTTTGGTAACCAAAAATCATTTTCTTAACAAAATGTATATATCATTTAATCAGCACTAATGTAGTAAAATATATATATCTGCCATGAAGTTGAAAAATGGAGAGAATAATTAAGAACTCATCAGTAAAGAAAACGTTAGTACATACTTCAACATCGAGGATTAAGATGGTTTTCAGACGGAGGTTACGTGGGATGAGAATATCACAATCAACTTTATATACGACAGAATGTCTAAGTTGGACTTTGTAAGGAACGGGAAATTAATTTTATAACTATAGATAATTGTATTTTCGGAGAGAATTAGATACTTGCTGTCCATTATCTCTGGCCGAAAGTAAAACAAGTGCATGCATCAAGGATAATTCCTTGCCTCTCAAATTATATGATCGTTAATTAATATATAAAAGTACAAATAATGAGAATCGTCAATCAGAACCAAGCTTTTAAAAAACTTAGTTTTAACTTCGTTTAAACCGTTAAACCATTTTTTGGACCCTATTACGTTAAGTATTTGTAAGAAAACCGTTATTTATGGAAAAACCGTTTTAATAAATTTAAAACCATTAAAATCCATGTTTTAGAGGCATTTCAACGCCGTTAAAATATGTTTGCACATTATTGACGGTCTAAAAGTTTACAATAATGTTTATCCTATGCATATTAACGATTAAAAATTATAAACTCTTTATTATTGTTGTCTTCAATTTTCCATTATAATTTTTTAATGTTATAATTTTTGTTTCATAAGATTTATAACTTTTTATGTACTTAATTAGTTTTATAATTGTTATTTGTACTTACTTATTAAGTATAATTGTATGAGAGTGTATTGTGTAGCCTTTTTAAATATAAAAAATATATAGAAAATGAGGACCCGTTTTAACGGCCATGTACTTCCATTTTAACGTCAAACCGTTAAATGGTTACCTCACCGTTTTTTAAAAGCTTGATCATACTGAAAACTAATAAATTCGATATATATCGTTAAAAAATATAATAGTTTAAAGAGGTTTAAATCAGTTTGAGAATGAAGTGTGTATATATATACAAGTTGTCAACATCATGACATCATTTTTCATTAAGAATTAGAGTTCAAATTGACCAGTTTTGAAATTAAATTGACCTATATATCACTTAACAACATGGAAAAACGACGTCCTTACTAAAAAAAATGCATCAATTAATTGCAACCGAGCATATTTAGGAAAAATAAATTAAGAAACTTAATTTTTTATACAAAAGCATGCAACTTGTATATATGTGCATTGGGATGTTAGTTAAGTAAAGATATCAAACTCAAAAGAATAATGGTTCTTTTTTGCTTTGGTGACGCAGATCTGATAAATAAATTAAGTAATATATATAAATGCACTAATGAGAGGAGGCATGCAGTGCCAATTTTAGGTGATGGAGCATGCAGCAAATGCATGTTAGCTGACATATATGTACTTTGGATGTGCATGTCTATATATAATTATATATATACACACAGTGCAAGTACTCCAAACAAAAATATATATATACGCATGATCTTAAAAAAGTAATGCTTAATTAACAGTTGGTACTTATCGGAGATAAAAAGGATAATTAATTAAAATAGTAGTTAGGAGATGGATGATATATCATATATAAACAACAATAAAAAGTTTGGTCACATTTCCTTCCCCTTGATCTCACTACCACAGAAAAAATCATCAACGGCGGTTATTTATGACAATTCCCAACGGTTCAGCGAGGGTTGGGAATACGAGGGTTGCTAATGCTTACTAAAGAACCGCTGTTGATGCCGTCAATCATCAACGGTTAAAAGAGAATAACAGTTGCTGTTCCTACGCAATCAACAACGGTTATTAATAAAAAACCGTTGGCAAATGACATTATCTGTGATCTGAAATATTTAAATAATATATCTTTGCCAACGGTTCATAAGAAGGAACCGTTGTTGATGACCGTAATTCACAACAGTTTATAAGAAATAACCGTTGGCAAAGAAGCTAATCCACAACTGTTCTCTCCAAGAACCGTTGGCAATGAGACGAATCAACAACGGTTATTTTGGAGAAACCGTTGGAAAATGACGTCATCAATGATCTAAATTATTTAAATAAAATATATTTTCCAACGGTTTACAATAAGGAACAGTTGTTGGTGTTGTCAATCAACAACGGTTTACAATAAGAAACCGTTGTCGGTGATGCCAATCAACAACGGTTCCTTAGTAAATAACCGTTGGAAACGACTTTAATCAACAACGGTTTTTATAGTCAATTGTTGGCAATTATATGAATCAACAACGGTTTTTTGGTAGGAACCGTTGTTGATTTCATCATTTGACAACGGTTTTTTATTAAACCGTTGTTGATTGTCGTAATTCCCAACGGTTCGTTGTTGTGGAACCGTTGTTGATTATTTACATGTTTTATTACACAGCGTTATTACCAACGGTTTTTTTAAACAATTAAATAACCGTTGTTAAGTTTTGTCGAACTGGGCATGTTGTTTCTGTTTCATTCAGAGAACCATACACATTCACATATATTCTGTTTTCTATTTCATTCAGAAATTAACCAATCTAAATTAATATAAATCACATAATTAACACATCTAAATTAATTAACCAATCTATATACATACAAAATCAATTAATTGTACCTATTTTACAATTCGAAACCTCCTAATAATATCTACTACAAAAATCCGATCGAGATCACAATTCGTAACGCAAAAATTCGCAACAAAATTCTATTACCTCGTCGAGTTGATGTCGTTCGTACCTTTCGGATACAATAGCCTGTAAATTTAAGATGTTGCATATATTTGAATTAGTTTGATATATAATATGAAATAAAACATATATACTTGATAAACGAAATAGGTATATATACCGAAGGTAACTTCTCCTCATAGCACGTATTTATTAGGTCATGCATCGTCCGCATGACGTAATATCCGCACTCGGAGCCGCCCGGTTGCCTTGGGCCCTACAATAATGAAAATAGATCAAGAATCAATATGGATTTCGTACGTTTTTCTTTTTTTCTTTTTTTGAATATTTACAAGCCTAATTGTATATATAAGTTACGTGTATACGTATATACCTTGATCAACTTATACGTGAGCTTGCCTCCGTTCTTCTTGATCACTCCTCTTTTGGTCCAATAATTTCGGAAGGCCCTACAATTAATATAAATTAGTGCGATGATTCATATTTTGTTTTTTAATAAAAGGAGAACGGAATTTAGTTGATTATTAAGCTTACGTATTCAAATAGCCCATAATCGTTAACTTCGGCACCTCGGTGGGACACAAGGAATCCATGATGTAGCACCGAGACTCGGCTAGATGCACGATGAGAAGCCGCCAGTGAGACCTACAATATTAATTATTTCAGTTTATTTGCCATCCAAACCAACGAGAACGAAAGGTAAGAATTTATATATTTTTTTTGTTAAAGTAGAGTTGAGTAATTTCGAACCCTTCGTGATACGGGAGGAAGACGATCGAGTCGAGCTCCATCGGCTCAATGAAGTCGGTGAGGTAAGTAGCACCCTCTCTCGCAATGTTGTCGGCCGCACATCGGTAGGGGTCCAGAAAACGGAAGCGGCCGAACAACAACATCTTGCACCGACGTGCGCTTGCACTACATTGGAAAACCAATTATCATATTTTTTTACGCTAACTACAGATTAATATTTCATGAAAGAAATATCAAAGTCAAATAATCGATCTTACATGCTAAACATTTGAAGTATTGTTACTTCGAGCCAATCATTCTTTAGCATGTCGGTGATCGCGGTGGTGGTGAGCACCGTTGTACCCCCGATCCCTAGATCCTCCACACCGTAGTCGACCTCGAAAGTGTCGACCTCTGACGGTTGGCTCATCAGCAACTGGTAGAGCGCGAGGCCATGCTCCTGAAGTCGGTGCACCTGAGAATCCTCAAGTAGTGGCACCCGACTCGCAGCTTGTGACGACCTCGGGGGCGGTGTACTCGGGCTACGTGCCGATGCTCTCCGGGCCTACGATTAATGAAACCTATGCAATCAGGACCGAATTGGTATATAAATAGTTTTTTATTTTTTTAAAAAATATATACCTGACCGGTCGACTCGGTCTCTATCAAGTGCACCGGCCACAGAACAAAACTCCCGACTGCTTCATGGATTTCCACAAGATCCGCCACCGGAGTCGGGAGTTTGTGTGACCGATTCGCCTCGACGCAAAAATCTATCTGCACCTTTCTTTGATCGGGCGGGATCGGTTGACTGTGGCATGTAGCGCCCGGAACGGGTAGAAACATCCTTCCGGTCGCCACCTCGATCTGAGTATCCGCCGCCTCAACATAGAGTTTGCAATTGCGTGACCTCTGGAATGTAAATATTATTGTTAGAAGCTTTGAATTAACTCAACCACATTTTTTAATTCGTCGAGTAGTGTTGGACTACAAATAAAACAGAAAAAAAACGTCTACCCATATTTCGGACTGAAATAAAATATTTCGGTCCGAAATCTGTCTTCTGTTTCGACAGACAAAATTTCGGTCCGAAATATTTCATTTCGTTCTTGTTCGTCGATTGTCGTCTCCTACGTTCGTGCATCACTTCGGACCGAAATTGTGTCTGACACTTATTTCAACAAGTAGAAAGGTAAATTACCTTGTTCTCGGGGGCGGGCGGTCCCTGCGGTGCCGGCGCCGCAGACGAAGAGGTACCTGCCTGCTGGAGCTCACCTCCGAGCAGTACCTGTTGGAAGTTACCCGGGACGCAGACGGAGGCCATTAGGTCCTGGATCCTTGCGTTCATCTCCTTCGTCATTTCCGCCGTCATCTCCTCCCGTTGCTTCCTCAGCTTCTCTTCGAACTCCTCTCTCATCCCGTCAACCTCCGATTGGGAGTAGCAACCGGAGTGAGAAGTCGCGCCCCGTCTCCTCTTTTGCTTCCCGAAGACGTCTTTCCGGCGTGTGTACTCGGAGCTGTGGGCCCGCGTTCTCCCGGGATGTTCCGGCGTCCCTAGAGCGGCAGTGAGGACATCATTTGCGCCGTCGGGGATGAATGATCCCTCACTCGCTTCTCTTATTTTTCCTTCCTGCAGTGATCAATTGAGTAAAATTAACGTACATGATATATGTTCAGTTTAAAATCAATTGATTAAAAACTGTGAAAGCATCAACAACGGTTATTTAAGAGAAACCGTTGTTGTCACACTCAACAACGGTTTTTACTAAAATAACCGTTGTTGATGATAACCATCAACAACGGTTCTATACATAAATAACCGTTGTTGATACTTTCCATCTCAAAATTCTAAAAAATAATTTTGCTTGTCATTAACAACGGTTCCTCAGTTAAAACCGTTGTTGATGACAACAATCAACAATTGTTTCTTCAATAAATAACGGTTAATTTAAAATGTGCAGTTAATTTAAAATGATGAAAGCATGTGCAGTTAATTTAAAATGTTAAGTTAAGAATATATACCACTCTCTTCTGGACCTCCCGAATAGCCGGATCGTCGATAACGGCAACTCCATCGACGATGCTCTTCGACCTTGCCAACATCCAGTCGCGGCTCCGTTCGTCCAAATCGGCACTGATAGGAGTGCCCGATGGTTCCGTCGGTGCAATTACGACATTGCGAGTCCACTTCTTCCTCCTTGCACTCGCGTAACCGCCCGAGCCGAGCCTGTGAGGGTACACGTTCTTCTTGGACGCCTCTCGCCCTTGCGCACTCTTTTTCTGTCAATTTATGAAACAGCGGCGTCAGTACAAATTAAGTAATTAGTAGTGCAGATTTTTAAATAACAGTGATTTAATTAATGAACCTTAAACTCGTCAGTGTTGCAGTTCCTGACAAACTCTTCCCACACATGTTGCGGGATGTTATGCTTTGCGCAAGGGTCCTCCTCACTCTCCTGAAGAATGTAGGTTCGGTTCAAGTGCGATTTGAACTCCTTCCAACGGACTCCCACCTTTATCAAGACCTTCCTCTTCTCCCTGTCGTCCGGGAGATGCCAGAAATCCTGCAGGACATATAAAGTAATTATTCAGTTAATCAACGAATTCGGTTAATTGTACAATCAATTATGCAATTTCTATTTTGAATAAAGTTCGAGATTAAATTTTGCAATTTCTATTAATTATACAAAATCAAATGAAGGTATTCAATTAATAATATAATCTGAGATTAAAGTTCAAGAAAACACCTTTATTTTGTTCCAGCAATTCGTCTTGTAATCCAACGGGACCTTCTTCCAGTCCGAGAAATTGATGGGCACATGATCTCTCGCGGTTTGGCCCACATAATTCGCGAACGACCCCGTGGCGGCCCCTGTGGTGTTGCCATCTGTCCCGAACTCTATCTTCCTTTCGGGGTCTTTTACCTTCTTGCGGTAAGTCTCCCCGGTGGTTGGCCCTCGTCGCCTCCGGGGTTCTTGTTCGGGTTCGGATTGTTGTTCGGGTTGTTGTTCGGGTTGTTCTTCGGGTTGTTCGGTGGTTTCGGGGTTTTCAGGGTCCATGGCTGCGGAGCAGAGGAGAGGCAGAGAGGGAGGAGAGGAGAGGCAAGGCAGGGAGAGGAGAGGAGAGGAGAGGCGAGGCAAGGCAGGGAGAGGGGGCGGCGGCAGAGAAGGAGGAGAGGAGAGGCAGGGCAGGGAGAGGAGAGGCGGCAGGGAGAGGAGAGGAGAGGCAAGGCAGAGGAGGTCGGAGACAGAGAGGAGAGGCAGGGAGAGGAGAGAGGAGAGGAGCTTACAGAGAGGAGGGAGAGGAGAGGCAGCGGCGGCACGGCAGCAGCAGCGGCGGCACGGCAGCAGCAGCGGCGGCACGGCAGCAGCAGCGGCGGCGGCGGCACGGCGGCAGCAGCAGCAGCGGCGGTGGCAGCGAGGGCTTGATCGCCTGAACAAGCGCGAGAGAGGGTTTTAGAGAGGTTCTGGGACTTAGAGAATTTTACAGTGAAATTTGAAATGAAAGAGAGGAGTACAAACGATTAAAAACTGTGAAAGCATCAACAACGGTTATTTAAGAGAAACCGTTGTTGTCACACTCAACAACGGTTTTTACTAAATAACCGTTGTTGATGATAACCATCAACAACGGTTCTATACATAAATACCCGTTGTTGATACTTTCCATCTCAAAATTCTAAAAAATAATTTTGCTTGTCATTAACAACGGTTCCTAAGTTGAAAACCGTTGTTGATGACAACAATCAACAACTGTTTCTTCACTAAATAACCGTTGTTGATTCTTTCCAGTTTTCAATAAAAAATATAATTTTTCCTTGTCACTAACAACGGTTTCTTTGTTAATAACCATTGTTAATGAAATCAATCAACAACGGTTTTCGATATAAAAAACCGTTGTTGATTTATTCAAAGTTTTAATTTAACAAAATTATTTTGTTGTCATCAACAACTGTTTTTCTTGAGTAACCGTTGTTGATGACGGCAATCAACAACGGTGCTGTAATTAAAAACCGTTGTTGATTGTTTCGCGCCTTAATAAAATATGAATCGCGGGGTTTCCAGAGACTTCAGATGCGCACTGGCACCAATCTCGAGACCCAGTTAATGCGGTTGCCAAGAGTACTTTTAATCTAATCAACAACGGTGGTTCATGTAGGAACCGTTGTTGATTCTGTCCAGCTTTTAAATCTGAAAAATTACTTTTTGTAATCAACAGCGGTTTCTCAGTTGGAAACTGTTGCTGATTCCTTTCAGCTTTTAATTTAAAAAATTACCTTCTTGTTATCAACAACGGTTCCTGATTGATAACCGTTGTTGATTATTTTATTGTGGGATTTTCTGAGACCCAAATAATGAATGAAATTATGTTTCAGCCTATCTGATAGAGGTAAATTATGGTGACACAATACAAATAAAAATCTTAAGTGTCTTGCATGATCAAATTGTCGTCCATTTCAGCCAACTCAGCTGCTTTAGCCGGCAGGAAGAGAAGAGTTGCAAGGTGTGTAAAAAATGGCAAGACCATTTTTACTGGAGCCACAGGGGTCCTACAGGTGTGTAAAAAATGGCAAGACCATTTTTACCTAACCCATGTCTCATGACCGGCGTGCGCGCAGCTCCAGTTAGCAGCAAATTAATAAGTGCAACAGTAATTAGGGAATAAAACAAGGATGGAAAAATGCCAGGAGCTGGTGCACCGTCTGAGTCCATTCTCTGACGGTTTGCGTCAGATGGAGACCCAACTCAAGTGCCCTGCTTGGTAACTAACTAACAGTACCCAAAAATGATGAGTTATGACCATGCTTTGCAGATTTGGAGGCATTTCTGCTATCTCTACAGCTTGAGTTGGTAGGATCAACCCTTCTGCGAGGTTTTGCCTGCGGGTGTGGCATTGAGTTGTGAACCTTCTGGTTCTTCTGAGGTGCTGCAGGTGTGGTCCTGCCGGTTAAAGCAGATTGCTCATGCAAGGCACTTATCAGATTGCCTTTTCTTCTGAGGTGTTGCAGCTGGTCCTGCCGGCTAAAGCAGCTGAGTTGGCTGAAATGGACGACAATTTGCTCATGCAAGGCACTTAGTTGTTATGTGTGTTCTGGTATACTACCTCTATCAGCTAGGCTGAAACAGGAATTCATTCATTATTTGGGTCTCAGGAAATCCCGCTATGAAACAATCAACAACGGTTTTTTTAATAAATAACCGTTGTTAATTTTGCCATCCACAACGGTTTTTTAATAAATAACCGTTGTTAATTTTGCCATCCACAACGGTTTTTTAATAAATAACCGTTGTTAATTTTTCCATCCACAACGGTTTTTTAATAAATAACCGTTGTTGATTCTTTCGCAGATTTTAGTTTAAAAAGTTATTTTGTTGTCATCAACAACGGTCCTCAGTCAGTAACCGTTGTTGATACCTCTATCAACAACTGTTGTTCACTAAACATGATCTTAGTACGAGCAAATTATTTTGTTGCTTATAATAAATATTTTGAAATATCTAATTAATTACAAATAGCAAATTATCTAAAAGTTCATTAATTACAAATAGCAACACACACAAACAAAACAAAAGAAATATTAGAACTCAACAGGCGCAAGATCCCAAGCTTGTCATCTATCCGATACATTCGCTGAACATGCACCTGCATTAATGAATTAATTTAGTTAATATATCTATATATCTAATTAATTTCAAGTATACCTAATTACTTTAAGTAATTATTCTATTTAATTAATTAAAAAAATGTATCATTTACCTTCTATGCGGTTTTCTTTCTTTTCTTTGATCCCTTCGATTTCTTCCTTTTTCGTCTCTTCAGCCACGTTCCTTCGTCATGGTCTGTACGGATGTAGATTGTCTCTGGCGCATCATCAACTGGCTGGATGGCGGTACCATTACAAAATGGTCCGGTTTCGTCAAACTTATCGTAGTCGTCCTCATCGACAACGTCTCCGATCCCTACAATGTGCCGTTTACCGGTAAGAACAACATGCCTCTTTTTGTCGGCCGGGTCAACAACATAAAACACCTGCTTTGCTTGCTTAGCCAGTATGAAAGGATCGTCATGGTATCCCAACCGACTGAAATCAACGGTGACAAATCCATCCTCATCCCGTTGGACTCCGCGTCCGTTATCGATCCACTTACAGTAAAATAGGGGAATCTTAAATTTAACGTAATCTACTTCCCATATTTCTTCAATCCAACCGTAAAATGGCTGGGGCATATCTCCAGAAGCCGCTAGAGCTACTAACGTCACACCACTGTTTTGCACGGTGCTCTTGCTGTCTTGGGTCCGAGTGTACCAAGTGAAGCCATTCAAGTCGAAACCTTGGTAGGTGTGCACTGTTGACCCGGGTCCGAATGCTAACCACCTGACAGTCTCACTTACGTCTTCATCGGATGGTCTAGAATGTACACTGTCTTCGAACCATCTTATGAATGTTCGATTATGCTCATTGGTGACCCAACTTTCACTTCTCGAAGGATTTTTCTCACGTAGCTCTGTCAGGTGCCGGACGACGTACGGACTTACATCAGCAAGGTGCTGAAGAATTTTGAGATGTGCAGTCCGGATCAAATCGTGATCCGGCCTCACCAGTTTGTACCCAATAGTACCTACACCTTGGAGTCTCCCCTCGTGCCGAGGCTTGGGAAGGCCGATCGGGTCAATGTCGGCCACGTAATCGGTATAGAAACCGATGATCTCTTCAGCATCATACCCTTCAACCATACTTCCTTCGGGCCTCGATCGACTACGGACCAGCCCTTTCAACTGACCCATGGCTCTCTCAAAAGGGTACATTTGTCGCAGGAATGGGGGGCCACAGAGTTTTATTTCTCTAACGAGATGGACTGTTAAATGCACCATGATATCAAAAAATGAGGGTGGAAGATACATTTCCAGTTCACACAGGGTCGTCACGACATCGGACTGTAAGAAGTCCAGCCCTTCGGGATCGATCACCTTCGAATTAACTTTGTTGAAGAAGGAACAGAACCTGGTGATCGACTTCCTAACATGCGGGGGGAGGATACCTCGAATGGCAACCGGGAGCAGCTGAGTCAGCAGGACATGATAATCATGTGATTTCATCCCGATCAGTTTCATATCTTTCATGGACACCCTTCTGGAAATATTTGAAGCATAACCGGATGGCACACGAATTGATTGCAGGCATTCTAAAAAACTGATTTTCTCTTTTCTCGATAGAGTGTAGCAGGCCGCCGGTAAGAAGGTACGCTCTCCCTTTTCTTGGGGTGCTAGCTCTGGGCGAATGCCCATTTCAACCATGTCCTTTCTAACGTTGATGCCATCCTTTGTTTTCCCTGCGGTGTTCAACAACAAGCCCACTATGCTCTCAGCGACGTTCTTTACAATGTGCATCAAATCCAAACAATGCCTAACATCCATGTGCAGCCAATAAGGAAGATCCCAAAATATGGACCTCTTCTTCCATAAGTCGTCCGGATTATCGTGAGCAACAACATCCTTCCCAAATTGGACTCTTATGTGCTTCACTTTTGTGTAAACTTCTTTGCCGGTTAACGGGACCGGAGCTTTTCTCCTCTCAGACTTGCCATTGAATTCTTTCTTCTTCCCTCGATATGCGTGGCCAACCCGAAGGAATCGACGATGCCCCATGTACACAATCTTCTTACAATGCTTTAGTCGTATGGAACAAGTTTGTTCTCCGCAAACAGGACACGCCTTGTATCCTTTTGTTCTGCATCCCGACAAGTTACCTAACGCGGGAAAATCGTTGACCGTGCAGAAGATCATAACACGGATGGTACACCATTCTTTCTTATATGCATCGTACACTCGTATTCCCTCTTTCCATAACTTCTCCAGTTCCTCAATCAGAGGAGCTAGGAACACATCTATGTCATTACCCGGTTGTTTAGGACCCGATATCAGTAGTGGCATCATTAGGTACTTCCTTTTCATGCACAACCAAGGAGGAAGGTTATAAATGCACAAGAACACCGGCCAGGTACTGTGCCGGCTGCTCATGTTACCGTAAGGATTCATTCCGTCGGTACATAGCCCTAACCTTAAGTTTCTAGGTTCGCCACCGAAATCAGGGAATGTCATGTCAATCTTTCTCCATTCAGAAGAATCGGCGGGATGTCTGAGCATTCCATCGTCTTTTCTACACGTGCCAGCCCACTGTAACAACTCAGCGTCTCTTGGATTTGCAAAAAGACGTTGCAATCTCGGTTCTACTGGCAGATAATACAAGATTTTCGCCGCAGGTTTTTTACCTTTCTTTGATGGGTCAGTTCCCGGTTTGTACCTTGAAAGCCCACACTTTGGACATTTATCAAGATTGACATGCTCTTTTCGATATAGTACACAGTCTTTCGGGCATGTAGGAATCCTATCAATTGTTAAACTCAACGGACACAAAATTTTTTTCGCTTGGTAGGTTGTATCCGGCAACTCGTTATCTTCTGGGAGCATATCCCCTAAGAGTTTTAACAGATCTGTGAAACTTTTATCGCTCCAATTATTTTTTGCTTTCAGGCTAAATAATTTGAAAACCGCTGATAATTTTGAAAATTTCGTACAACCGGGAAATAATTCTACATTAGCATCTTTGCTCAGATTAATTTCAGAAAATTCTGGTATGTCCACAAAATCGTCGGGAATGTCGTGCATCATTTCATCTACTTGATCATAGTCCGTACAATTAGTGCTATCTATATTTTCTATATTTTCAACCCCAATTTCCTCCCGTACATCATTTTCTCGATCTAAAGAGGTCTCGGACACATTGGAAGCCTTGCTTGACTCCGCATTTGCCGATTCTTCGGAGCACTCGCCATGCCACACCCAACGAGTGTACCGCTCCTTAAATCCACGACGGATCAGATGACCCCTCACTTCTCTGACATCCCTAAATCTCCGCAAGTTCTCACAATCGGAACAAGGGCATAAAATAGTTTCATCACCCCTATGCCTCATATGTTCCTTCGCACAATTAATGAATTCTTCGACTCCTAACAAGTAAGCACTTGTATCACGCCTCCCATACATCCAACTCTTACGATCCATCTGTAAGAGATAATTAAATATAATTTTTATTATGCATGCAATATTAGTACTAGGTCCCTGCTGGTTCTACAATTAATAGGTTCCGGGCTGGCCAACCATCCTAACCCACTCTTTGAATACCTTGTCTCATTAGCGAACATGCGTTGGGCAATTTGTTGTTCGAGAAAAATTCGGCAGCATTTCCCATTAGCTCCCCCGAGTACGCCATTGCACGTACCCGTGAGAACAAATGGAGAAATGATCTACCGAATTTTTCTCGAACAACAAATTGCCCAACGCATGTTCACTAATCCTAAATGAGACAAGGTATTCAAAGAGCAGTCCCAAACGGGGACTATTCGAGATTAACCCCTATTGGATTAATCTCGAACGGGTAACGACCTAAAGTTATTCAAGTTCCGGTAGTTTGGTTCTAATGCATGACAATACCCACATATAAAAAATGCTAACATGCATGCAATTATATGCTAATTAATTATATAATAACTACTGATTATTCAATCAAGTAGATAAATAGAATTAACCTCAATATCTCGAAACGAAAATGGGAGTCGGAGGGGAGAGTGGTATGCCTTCCAATCAACTTCCTCTTGAGCTAGATTGAAATTAAAGGAGGAGGGGGAGGGGGCGCTACTGCCTGCTGGTCTGCTGGAGGAGGAGGGAGGGAAAAAAGAAGGTATATATGCCTTATGATTAATTTGCTAGCTGCTGGGTGAGGAAAAAGTGTTGTTGTTGCTTGGAGAGAATCAACAACAGTTCCAAATGAATAACAGTTGTTAAATGGGCCACAGGCGGGAAATTCTCCCGCCACAAGAAGGACTCAGCAACGGTTCCCAACAAAAAACAGTTGTTAATTCTTACACAGGAATTACTTTATGTTACCCAAGAATCAACAACGGTTTGTTCTTTAGAAACAGTTGGGAATGATAACGGGTTAGCAACGGTTTCTTATAGAGAACAGTTGTTGATTCTTGCACATGAATTTTATGTCAACAACGGTTTCTCTTTGAAGAACCGTTGGTAATGATTATCCCTTTACCAACGGTTTTTAATAGTGAACCGTTGTTAATTCTCGCACAGGAATATTTTATGTTACCAAGAATCAACAACGGTTTGTGTTTTATAATCCGTTGTGAATGCTCCACCTTTTCCAACGGGTTTATGTAGAGAACCGTTGTTAACTCTTGCACATGAATCAACAACTGTTTCTTCTTAAGGAACAGTTGGGAATGATATGCCTTTCCCAACTGTTTTTTAAAGGAACAGTTGTTGATTCTTTCTCAGATTTTGGGGTTGTCTTTACCAACTGTTCCTTCTGATAAACCGTTGCTGATATGTTTAATTAAATTTCCAAAATGCCACTGCCACTTTTCACCAACGGTTTTCTTGAAAACAGTTGCTAAGTTGGGGTTGCTAATGCCCATCTCTGTGGTAGTGTCTGCTCCTATGTAGCAGTTTGTGCTTTCCACATCACCTCATTCGTTTCAGGTATGATGCCCCATGTGCATCCCACCGTGTATTACACAAACAAACATGCATTATATATATATATTAATTCAGTATATATACAAAATCATTCTATCTAGTTGAGTTAATCCCTTTCTAGTATATGATTAAAGCGTCAATTGGGTTATACTAAATTAATTAATTCATTTATTTATTTATAGGTTTGATTATATGAGCAAGGACGTGCTCTTTTAATTACAAAAGTAGATAGATTGGCTAAAATAGCGGTCAATGCATGTGTACTTTATCCACGCTTGTATAGTTGTAATTGTATGTGCATGTTAGTTTAGTTTTTGTACAATATATATATTCCATCAAGTTCATTTTGTTTACTAATGCAGTTTGGTCTGTTTCCTTTTGCCAGAAAAGAAATAATAACTAGGTCACTTTCATGTTTGAAACTGCGTGATGAATGCGAATTATAGGAGCTTTTTTTTTTTTTTAAATTAAGAGGGCAAAAGATAAATTCTTTTAAGAATATTGTTCGTGTTTGTCAATGCAATAATATTCCATGACATGAAGTCATGAAGTAACCTTAGTTCAATAATATAACTGAAATAATATGCATATAATTCAAGAACTGTCGTTTTTTTAACCTGACGGAAATTGCCCTACTGAATTTTCACCGAGAATTCAAAAAAAGTATATTTAAAGATATTTCCTATATATCTAATTAAAATATGACCTGTTATTTTATTTTGAAAAAAAAAATCATTACAGAACATCAGATAAAACAAATGTATCGTATAATTGTCCTCAATATGACAGTGACTCAAAGCCACCATTAATATAAGATCATGAAATTAGAACTACCCATGTTTTTTAAGTCAAAACCAGCGGGCTTTGTGAGACCCCCAAAACAAAAAGTTTATAACTTTATATTGTATGACCTCCTCTGTTAATTGAAATATGGAAATTAAACCTTGTTTTGGTGATAAACTGATAATTCATATATGCTTAATGAGTGGTGTATGAGTCACATAATAATTATAAGAAGGTGCGGAGTGTACTGTACTGTGATATGTCGGCTGCCAGCAGCAACAACTCAAGCTCAAGTTGGCAACTGGTATTCATGAGGGAATCTGAACCGACTTAAAAACATTCGAAAATTCGATTCCGGATGAATTTTAGTACTTTTTTTTTCGAAATCTTTGTAGCAGGTGCAAAGTTGCGTGGGCGGGTATCGAACTCTCGACCTTTGGGTAAACAACAGCCCTAAGACTTCTCTCCTGGCCAACTGAGCTACCACCCGTTTCCCATGAATTTTAGTACTTACTATTTAGTATTACTTGCTGCTAGAAAGTAGAAAATTTTAGATTTTCATGAGCACCAATTTAATTAGTTAGTCCTTTGAGGTTGGCGGTTGCATTGACGTCGTAGGTGTTTCAGAAAATCAGTGCGTGCAATGCTAGTGGTGCTACCAGTACTGCAGTGGTACTGATTTTCTCATAAAAATGCTGAAGATGTGGATCATTTTCCAAATAATTTTGGAGCTATCTTCTTTGGTACATAGCTCACTTTTTTTTTTGATTTGGAGACTAATCAGTGGTTTCTCTTTCATGTATACAGTGATCTTGAAATTTGCTGCTAATTTTTTCAGCATATTGTTTAGACTTGTAGTCAATGCATGCGTCTATATATAATTCCGAGTTGTGAATATAGATATAAAATAAGAAAAAGCACATAACTTCAGAGAAAATTAGAAATAGTTCTAATGAGTTTCTGTTTTTCTTAAGAGGCCCGTGGATTTCCGTAGATAAAATGATCGATGAGGCTGTGAGTGTGAAAAGTGAATATAAAAAGAGGCTGCTTTAAACTAAACAAAAAGAAAGAATTTACAGAAAAGAAAAGGAAACGCAAAGGTAGGTTATTAGGTGCGTACAAATTAAACTACATGCGGACACTCCAAAAGACAATGTTAAGAGTTAATCTGTCATCTATGTTGGCTTTTTTTAAGTCTAGGCACCTGACTTTGACTGATATTATAAACTTCAACTTGAAAGATGGCAACAAAATAGGGAGAATCTCCCCCTTGATATCTTAGGTCACTTTGGTATATTAGTTGTAATCAAATCTAAAGAGATTTGCATGTAAATGATTGTCATGAACGTACACAACCAAAAAAAATAAGAAAGAAAGAAAAGTACATATATATGATTATTATTTTATTATTTATTTTGTTTGAAGCAATGGGGGCCGGCAACGAATCGAATCGAATCGAACGTGATCGAAACCGAATCGAGCTGAAATCAAACCGAGCCGAAACCGAATCGAGCTAAAATCGAACCGAGCCGAAACCAAATCGAACTAGCTCGAACTTGAATCGAGCTCCGAGCTCCATACGAGCTCAATTATTATAATAAATTATGTTTATCATAGATAATTAAAGCTAAAATAAGTATATTATTTTGTCATTTTTTGATAATATAAACAAATTATCGCTATTATTATTAATTTTATAATAAATTATAACTAAAAAAAGTATATTTTATTAATTTAACAATAAAATAAGTATATTTTGTTAATTAAATAATAAAATAAGTATATTATTACAAACAATTTGACAAAATAGTTCAAAGAATGTGCAAATTACTATATATCGAGCTATTACGAATCGAATAAAAAAAAAATCGAGCCGAGCTAAATCGAACTCGAGCTGACAAAAAATCGAATCGAGCTTAAATCGAATCGAGCTCAGACCGAATCAAACTCAAGTGAATTACGAGCTACGAACTTTTTTGCCAGCCCTAAATAGGACAATGGCGTACTGAATTTTTATTATGAAAAAAAATTAAAAATGTTCCACAGATAAATGAGAAATTCAGTGACACATTTTTAATATTTGGCCTATCGAAACCATTAATTGTTGATACTTGATATCATTAATAATTATGCATCATAGTCTTCTAATGCATATTAGATGAATTATGATGCACATTAAATGTATAATGCATATATGTCATATAATTTAAGAATCATGATGCGCATTAGATCTACAATTTACATTAGAGTGACTTACCATACACATTAGATTAATGTCTTATTGTGCATATTATTAGATTACTGATGGTACACATATTATATGTCTTATTGTATATTTATACTTATAATATATAAGGTTGGGATCCCATAATAGCTATTTATCTTAACAACCATATATAGCATCCAATATCAAATAAATTTATAAAAAATCTTAAAAATAGAAACTTTTTTATTAGGATGTTCATATATTTATAGATTAATTATATTCAAATTAAATTCAATTTGTGTCATTTGGTACTCTATCAATCATCATTAACTGTACAGAATATAATTTCTAACGCAAAAGGACTGGATGAGATCGAGTCCATGCATATCATCATAATTGAATGATAGAAATTCTATAAAACAATCAAATATTTGATTTGAAAACAAGATTCCTTTGGCAACAATTCAGAGATATTGATCCATTACTTATTTTATGATGGATGAACGGCTAACATCAGGTCTTAATTAATTTTGTGACAAATTAGTTCATTAGTCGTATAAAGGCCCACCGCCACGCTCCAATTTATAAGCGTTAAAGCCCACAATTCAAAAGGCCTAAAGGGAAACTCAAAACTGCCATCCAACTTTTAATTTCAAGGTCGATCGATTGGCACTGGAACATAATGTACTTATGAACTTCATACTTATGAACTTCTAATGAAAAATAATCCACAAAGAAATAATTAGAAAGTTAAAGAGCTCCAATTATAACTTCATCTACATGTATATCGACAAGCTAATTAATACGCTTAGGCTTCTTTCGTGCGGTTTTGAAATCGATCGGGCGATGCAGTCCTTGTACAGAGAAAGAAGCACGAAAATAAATCAACACAAAAAGTCATATAGGAAACATGCAGAAAATATAAAAGTTGTTTGTACTTGGTGAAAATGATACCAATGGCTAAATATATATCCAAACAGATATTTAGACAGGTAGCAATTGACCCTCAGAGGAGTAATATACAATGATCAAGTATTTCCAAACTGTATTCAAACCGGTACTCGATATATATATATAATCCAATTACAGAGAACTTAATTGCCCCATGTTCTTCAGGCTGGTATGCAAACTGGTACCCCATACAGTATATATATTCCCATTTTCTATAATCAAAATGATCATAAAGTGACTACGTACTAGAATTAAACACGGTTCCTTAAACCTAAAAGTAATAATGCTCAAGTTCAGAAATAGAAAGTTGTCTCGCAATTCTGCAATGGCTTAACACAAATTAGCCAATCCTGCTCCTGAATTGGCTTAACACAAATTAACTAGCCAATCCTGCTCCTGAATTGGCTTAACACAAACAGAAAGAGCCAAAGAACTAACTAAAGAGGTACGTACGTATATCAATATTCAGTACAATTGGGATATAAAATGAAATAATTTGCAATTCTGTAATGTATTATATAATTAACAGAAGGCTAACTAATGAAATGGTTCAAAAAAGATCCTTAATACACACAATATATCGAAAAAAGGTTCCATAAAATTGGACAGAAGATCCGCTTGAATGCCTTTGAATATACATATATTTGACAGGCACGACACCCTCGTTATCCTAACTTGGTGATCTTAAAGAATACACAGAAAATTGCTCCTTTTCTTCCGATAGGTTTCGAACCTAGACAGTGAGGTGACAGAAAGCTTAACCTCAGAATGGCGAGGCAAGGTGAGGCTTCGTACGAGGTGTTTCACCTCACTCCTAACTGTATTTAAAGTACATATTTGATAATTAATGCACCCTTCAAAACCGACTTAATTTCACCCTAATATAAATTTACATTTCCCTATTATAATAGTAAAAAAAATATGCTAAAAGTGTTAAAACTAACCACTAATATTGTTTTGCCAAGTCAACCGATGTGCATGAGATTCAAGCAAGTTATCTACTCTGATGATTAATTACAAAAGAAGCTGCTGTGTATTATTATAATACCACTAAACATAACTGGGTAAATGTATATATGCATCGCATTATATTTAATTTGGCAGATGAAATGCATGCTCTAAGATAGACAGAGATGAATTAATGCATATATATATATATATATCAATCATATGCTAGCTTGGTTGAAGGCTGGGAATTTGAAAGTTCTTCTGATGTTACCAAGAAAATTCTTGAATTTGAAAGTTCTTTGAAAGTTCTTGGAATTCATGACCATATATTTTACCCATAGGCCGTAGCAAAATAGATAAAAGAAAGATACTAATAGATTCTTGTTATGTTAATAAACTTTACCAGTGTTGTTATTGTTCAACTGAAAATAAGTGCAATTGGGACTCTTGATTTGTGTCACTGTGCTCTAGTAATGTGTAATTGATTGAGCACACCCAGCACAGGAACTACACAATTTTTAATTTTATTGTGTTTGAGAGACTGAAAGAGAGAAAAAGAGAGAAGCTGGTGCATATGCTCTTTCAGGTGATGGTTCAATGGCTGAAATAGCACCTGTACCAGTACCAGCTTGAAACATCTTGTCTTCATTTGTTACAAAAGAACCTAACTGGAGCTATCCGGCTTTCGGTCTTGCTTAACATACTTGCTTCTGTTTCAGGTAAAGGGCTTAATGGCAAATTTACTCGGCAGAAACCTTGGCCAAGGATCTGATGCACCTGGTGGTACAACCGTACAAGTTCAGACAATGTAAACAACTCCAGTGAAGGTGCCAACTCTGATGCAGATGATCATGAATTTGACGATCACGACGACCCTGATGACCTCGGGGATGATGCAGCTGCTTGGTGTGACATTGGTCTGTGAATGTGATACTGATCATATACCATTAACAATCAAGTACAGTGAGCTTTTTATTTCATTGTGAACACCTTTGAAACGTTCTGTGTTTATGTTGTTATCAATATAATATGTGATTGGATATTTTCCTTTTTTGCTCCTTTAATAAATATGACGCTGGCAGTGTGCCACTAGTCGGTTTTTTTCTTTTTTCGGAGTATGTACCAACTGGATCATTAGCTAGATTCATTACTACTGAACCAGTAACAACAAGAATTGACATATGTAGTTTCACCATACTTATAATTCTAGACTATCTACTCTTTTCAAATTGTCTTTTACAAATGCATCCCGATTCTATAGAGAAAGCTTCTATGTACCAGTACCAGCATTATTTCTGCACGCACTTGCAGCACTCCACAAATGTTAATACATTGCAATCATGCCAGTTCTGATCTGAGTTTTTTTTCTCTTATAACATACCAGCATTACTTTTTTAAATTAGCCAACTCTGAACTCTGTATCTGTTGGAAATATGACTAATTTATTATGAGAACTTTAATTTGTCATATAGGAATTTAATGAGGGGTCTGTTGGTAAAATTGTAATAATACCCGGTTAAGGGCTGTAACTCACTGTAAGGAAAAGAAAGAAAAGGAAAAAAATGTCATCTTCCTCGCTGATATTACTCATCTCTTCACAATTAATTAATATTGCTTGAGTAATTAATCATGAAAATCAACACTTAATATAGTATGATTATATATAGACCTGCACTAAGAAAAATATATACCCTACAAATTCTTCCTTTTGATTTTGCTAAACACACAAACTTCACCCTCACATTTAATACTGATGATAACTTGCAATACACAATATATACACTTGCCAAAGGCTATTACATGGTTTTAGAAAAGAAATACAAGAAATCTATAACTATAATTAAGCACCGTACGTGCTGCCTAGATAACTGGTTCCACCCACGACATGCTCATTAATCCTCACAAATTAGGAGTCAGCCAGATTGGTGATGCTATCACAGGAATGTAGGTTTTGCGGCTGTAGTATGTCGAAAAGGAAGATTTAGACATATCATAAATCCAAAGATCTTTGCATCCGTACTTCTCCGAGTTGCCCACAGGTATATCCGTAAAATAAAGAGCGTTCTTTGTGCATCCTGTAAATTTATAAGTATCAACAACAACCGACGAATTGGCACCCATAAATATTGCATGACCATCAATATTAGATTTACACTCACAGTATTTGCCCTCCTCTAAATTCACCTGATAGACGATAATTCTTTTTGTCACAAAAAGTTCCTCTTTAACTCGCTTAAACCACCTCTGCATAAGCAACAGCTCTCCCTTCAAATCGACCAAGTAACAAAATGATTCACGAAACAATGGAACGAGAGGCTCAACTCGTGTAGCTTCTGGATTTAAGCCATTATATATATTGATAATATATATTTCACAGCTCTTAGAAAGAGATCCAACAGCATAAAAATTTTGCTTGAAGAAAATGATATCATCAAATACCGGCCGGTGTCCACCTTCTATGTTGATCTTGGTCCAAGCCAAATCATCTGGTCTCCAACAGGCTAAACTTCTATGGGCACCATACAATATCATCACCTTAAATTGATCTGAGCTGTGAGTTGGATCATGATCCAAGATGGCCTTGTACACCAACTCTGTCTGCATCTCCGCAAATGTACATGTACATGTAGGGATACTGGATTCAGAATCACCATCATCCGGGTCGACAGCCTTTCTGTAAGTTGAGATATCACTGAACCTATCGTAAGGAGGAAGAGGAGGCAGGTTGTAGCATTTTCGAGTAAAAGGGTTGAGCAAAGAAAAATTCAACTCGATATCCAAAGTGAAAAGCCAGCCATAAGATGATCCACAGATGCGGCGGCCCCTTAATTCAGGGATGTCGATGTAGTAATGTTTGTTTTCTGAGAGATTAAAGAACATGCGGCGTTTCTGTTTCTGGTTGGCACATGATGTACTGTCCTCCCCAAGCACCAATAAAGGAAGCTGTTCAGCCGGGGGGTGGCGCTTTTGTTTGGCCACCAAGTGCCAATTCTGGCATACAGCACCAAATATGAGGTACTCTTTGAGGGGTAAGAAGCTTGTCAGGTGTTCGAGCACATCAAAGGGCAGTTCTGCCCAGTTCGCCATCGACATGCTGCAGCTAGCTTATATATATGTCTTCTTCTTCTTCTCAAGGAATAGGAGGAGAAGCCAGAAGTTTATATAATAAGAAGAGCTGTACCCCGGGGCACTTGAGAATTGCGGCCGTGCAGTGTTTTATATATCAAAATGTTAACTAATTATAGCCTTTAAAATGAAAAAAGAAAAAAAGTGTAACAATATTAGAAAGATAAAGGGCAAACAATAGATATTCATATCCTCTAATTAATTATAAGAAGGAATTCCTTTTTTTAAAAAAAAAAATCAAAGGAAAAAAAGAACATGCTGTTTTTAGATCATCTATGCATAGTGATCAACACTTCTATTAATAAGGAGATATAATGATCATCTCAATTTTAAATTTGCAGGTGTTTAATTAATTGTAGTTGGAAATTGTTGTACTAATAAAGTAACTAACTCAAATTAGTAATTGTTAGATAATAATATATATGACAATGCTCTAATTAAGCCTCTAACTCGTACTGTTTTTCCTATTTTTATTTTATTAGTTTGGAAGTGACTTCCATATATATTCATTTAAAAAGAAATCAATTAAAAATAGAAACAGGAGCATGTTGCTTGATTTGAACATACTATTTATATGTTTGGGATCTTGTGTATTAATTAAGTAGGTACCAATTAAGAAGCTACTACCTTTTCTCAAAATAGTACACAAGGGATTTCATCATGCCATCAAAAGATCCAAAACTTTCGATTTTATTTTGTATACAAATTAAGAGTTTTATAAACTTAAGCTCACTGGGATGTTCCTTCCACAAAGAAAGGGAAGAAGGTGAATGCGTATCACTCTTTTCAAAAAAAGAAAAAAGAAAAGCTCACTGATATCTTTGATGAACATGAATCAATAAAACATACTTAAACATCCTTAAATTATGATTATATTTTCCATTATTTTTTTATCAAAATGTCATGGAACATAAAATTTCCATTAAATATTTTTTTAGTATTGGTTTCATAATTTTTAAGATGACTGCAAAATAATAAAACAATAACGAGAATAATTTATCTTAAAAGATCTAAAACAAGCGTTAACAGTTTCTACAAATATAAAATATTTGCATAACTTGAGATCTTTGATATATACTAAATTTAGAGGGTTCCAATGCCAATAAACATACTTTTTCATTCATATTTCAAACTTTTACATTCATATTTGAAATCAAAATCATTGAAAATTATTCGTATTCATGGAATGTCGATGTATACATCTAAAATTTGTGATTTATCCAGCTCATATCATACTAGTCATGTGGCACAAGAACATGATTAAAATCTGTAAATTATAGTTAACTAGATTTGGTTATCTTTAATTCTACTTGACCTGGTATGAAACGAACTCGAAAATTATATTATGTATACATTGTTCATATAAGATGGGAATAAAAATAAATAAATAACAGAGAAGATGAAACAAAGATACTAAATGTTTATGAATCATGTTTGGATTCTGACTGTCTTAAAAACTGCATGTCTTGTCATGGGAGTTCTTTTCAGTAGCAATAATATCTTACATGTATTATCATACACCTCTCAAGTTTCAAAAAAGAAGCAAAAAGCTCTGTACAGAATTCACATCATATGTGCAACATAGAAGGCTAATGGTCAAAACTGTTAAATTATGTATAGATAAACTCCGCCTAAAAGCTCACTCCGATATGTAGGTTTTGTCCTCATAATACTTCCTTTCGCTAGCTTCTTTCTTCTCATTTCTTTTCTGCACCCAGTAAGACAAAATTGAACAAAATTAGTACATAAACAAAACTCTATGTGTAAATGACCAAATGATACTGTGTATAAAAAGCTAGAGGATAGTAAAATAAACTATAAAAACCTACAAACCTGATATGCTTCGTGATTAGAAACAATCCTCCTGATTATAGTACTAGTTGTGATCTCTAATGGACTCTCCAGTTGCTTAAAGATGCCCATATCCATTGGAACCCTATATGGATTCGGCTCCTCCTGAAAAAAAGAGCTCCATGTCAGAAAATAATGTGTAGCCTACAATTAAAAGTTCCCCACAAACATGAAAATTACCTTCATGAAATCCACATTTTCAGCAACTGTTCCATGCACTACCAAGGAAATATTGAAGGTAGTGATCTGCACCACAAGGAAAATTCACATATGTGAACAAGAAACATACGGGAGACCAGATAAAAAAAACATAAACTATAATTTCTAAAAAGAAATTAAGAACAGAACACATGATATAGATTTGAAGTATACCATATCTTTGGAAATGTCACGAGGGGCTCCTATTATAACTTCATCTACATATCGACAAGCTAAAACGCTTAAGCTTCTTTCATGGAGATTCATTATTGGGCGATGATGTCCTTGTACCGAGCTGGATAGAAAGGAGGAAAAAAAAACAAATCAGAATAAGAAACCATATTGGAAATATAAAAAAAATACTGGTACACAAACAAATAGAGACTATTTCAATTGTGTGGAGGGGGAGGTGGCTGCACGTGAAGGATGGAGGTGAAATAACCTGACTGTTTGGTCACTATAAATGCCAACTAATAAGAAATCTCCCAAGGCCCGAGCAACACGCAATATCTGTAAAAAATTATAACAAATACAATTAACAACCAAAAGGAAAAGAAAAAATTTCTACATTAGAATAAAAAAAAAAAAAATTCAAGATAAAGAGAGTACCTCCACATGTCCAGCATGGAAAAGATCAAATGCACCATCAATGTAGATTATTCTAGACTCTGGGCCTGGCCCCTGCATTACAATAGAAAGGAACCCCTTGAATTTATATTTCCCTAAATGAGTCCACCAAATTGATGATAAACATATCAAAATGTGGAAAATTTTAATCTCATATAGTACTGATTTTCACAGGAAGAGATGAATTACCTTTCCATTCGAGAACTGGACTATGCGCCTAGACGTGGGCAAGAAACGAGATATGCGGGTAGCACTTCTAGGTGATCCACTTCCACCATCTGATTTCTGTCCATGGCCATGACTGAACTGCCTTTGCAATGATGAATGGCCACGCTCACGCTTATCTCCAGTTGATCTCTCTCTCACACAAAGAAGCATGCGACCTGTTAATACTCAGATTAAAGTTGTAGTATATATGAGAGAGGAGATTTGAAACAATATTGCACAAGTGTTTTGCAACCTGTAGCCTTTTCTGGCATTTGAACACCTACTGTTCGACTAATTTTCAAGCTGGTGCTAGTTTAGCTTCCTTTTGACACCGATTAATGTTTTCAAGGAATTCAGTAATGAGGACAATATTACACAAGTGGAATATCAGAAATGCCTTTGATGTTACATATAAATCTCCTGAATAGGGTTCAATCAATTATGACAGGTTCTTATTTCAAATATAGAATTAAACCGGTATCGGAAGGTAATAATACAAAACAAACAACACCACCCCTCGAAACTTAGTGAAAAGTAAAGGAGGAGCACATAACAATTCTGAATCGTACCAACAATGTCGGTGCTGGAAACACCTTCGGTTCTCTTGATCTGCTTGTACCGTCCGCACTTTTTCGCAAGGGCGTAAGCATCGGTACCGTCCGGAAGCAGGCACGGATCGTCTCCGTGTATGATATAATCAATGTTATACTCAGTGAAGAGCTTCTTCATAAACTCTTCATTGATCGCGTACGGCGCATCGGATATCACTTCGTCCACCCACTTCACCGCCCCCACCATTATCATCCTGCCCCACAGATCAACACATACAAATCATTCAACAGCATGTATGTAATGTAGAATGTAATAATTTGGAAGAGTTAAAGTGAAAGAGAGAACAGCAGCAGAGCAAAAGAGGAGAAGTGGAATTAGTTACCGCTCGTAGAGAGGGATGACGGGAGGGCCCTTGTTGGCGATGATCTCGTGGTCGCTGACGACGCCGACGACCAGCTCGTCGCCGAGCGCCCGCGCCTGTCGGAGGGCGTTGCAGTGGCCGTAGTGCATCATGTCGAAGCAGCCGTCCATGTAAACCCTCACGGGCCTCCTTCCCTTCCTCCTCCTCAAGCCCCGCCACACGGAGAGGCCGAGCACGAAGAGGACGACGACAACGGCGCCGATGACGGACGTAACCAGGACGTCCCGGTGGGAACGCGGGAACAGATCCGCGGGAATTGGAAACGAGAGGAGTTCCATTGGCGATTGTTAGCTTGCTCCGGTGAAGGGAAGGGGGAGCTGAGCTGATTGCTCAGGCATTAAATTAACTTGGAACGTACCGCCATGGGAGGACTGGAGGTGTCATGGAACTCTGGAGATGGGAGTGTAAAATTTAGAAACACTATCTGTGATGGGCCGAGTTGTGTTTGTTGGAGATGAGTTTAATATGTATAAAGGCCCAATATGTTTCTTAGAAATTTGATTCGAAGTTCTATTGGAGTATGAGATAAAATAAATGGTTTTTCAATTTTCATTGATTTAGTGCTGCTTGTATTTCATATTTTTCTTAGTAATTTGCATATAATATCTTCTATTTTGACACTAGCTTACTAGTTACTGCCCCCAAAAAATCTTTTATTTTGTGTTATCCCTTTTCCTTAATTTCCATGGAACCATCAGAACGTGTGCCATTCCATGGAACCTTACAATGGGCACTTACATGCTAAAATCTAAAATTAATTATGTTTCTGTATATTCTTCTTTTTCAACGTGCATAAGTTGGATATTCAACGTTTAATGAAATATATTTCCTTTTTGGGGAAAATTCTTATATAAAAATCACCTGAAAAACCCAAACTTGGAATTGGAAGAGAAACATTTCTTTCAATTACCAGCAGCAGCATCTGAAGAAGCTAAATAGATATTAGAATTAACAATCTGAGCTAAATATCTTAATTCACAACGATCCTTATCTAAAAAGCAAAATGAAAAACAGCAAATTCAGTTAGATCGATCTCCCTACTAAATCGGATCGGCTTCTACATCTCTTCTTACAATCAATCAGTTCCATCCGACATTAAAAGCGTGAACCGGGCTAGAATTTACATTCATCTTTAGATTAGCATTGTTCAGATACTGTTGCACTGGTTGGTTATTCATAGGACTCTCCATGCCTCGTCTCATGGGAGTCGCCGGTGGTCGTTGGTTGCCTTCTGGCACATACTGCTGTATCACCAGCACTGACACCACCACAGAGAAATCAGCTGAGACCAGTATGTCACCTACTGGTCCGAGCTCCGGGCATTCGGTCCAGTCTTTTAAACCAGAAGTTAGTTCATTGCTTGCATTTTTGTAGCTTCTCCCGACAATGTAAAGCTCGTGGCGGCTCTCCATCTTGCGTATTGTGCTGATTACTTCCTCACTATTGTTAACGAACTTTTCAACATAGTTAACATAATCACGCCCAATTGTCCTGATTAAAAAGGTAAAAAAATCATCTACAAAGACTACAATTAATTAATGTGATTAATTCTGCTTAATCATTCATATGTTGTTAGAGGAATTAATTGTCATGTTGTATGCTTGATTGCTAGGTACCTGACACGAAACTCATGGAGACATTCTTCATCAAGCATGCTCTGGTAACCTTCTGATGAATTTGCATTCGCCATTGCATAGTTGTCGACGGCTGCAGACGAAGAGGCTCCAGTCTGTTGTTCATCCGACGACAGAAATCGGACAATGGTAAGCGAGATTGAAGGATTATCAATCATGCGCATGGAGAAGGCGAGAGCCTCACGATCATCCGGACCACCAAAGAATAGAAGCATCACATGACGTACAGTAGCCAAGCGCACCGTAGATGATGATAGGCCGCGATCAACGAGAATTGCAACTGAGCATGGAGCGCTATCAAGTATAGTTTCGTTTAGTTCCTTGATTGCCGGGTTGACAGATTCCATTCCTCCGTCAACTGTTTGTTGCTTGTGGAAAGGAATCACAATAAGGGACACATGCTTGTCTTCTGCTAGAACGCGTACATCCTCATGCATGGTTGAGTACGGTGACACAGTTGTCAGAGGCTGTACTGACACACCACCGGCATGTTGTTCATACGACTCAAAAGCGGAGAAGATATGAGGAAAAGATGATGTGTTGCTCTTGTGAGGGGTACGAGAAGAGAGAGGGGTAGAATTGGCGGTGCTGTGTAGAATAAGCATGTTGGAGGCACGACCTGTCAGCTCGACTAGGTGAAGTGCATATAGAAATATAGGAGAGCGCTTAGTTGGACTAGCGACGCCTAACAGAGAGATGATGGAGGGAACATTTCTCGGTATGTGGATGCATGCCAACATACGGAGCTCACTGTCGGGGTTGGAATGTTGAAGATTGCGCCGCTTGTATCCAACCATACGACGGTTCCCACGATGCATCCCTGTGACAACAGGTGTCACTAAAGCAGTCATTATCACTGAGACAATTACCATTGTTGCGAAGGACTGGTCATCTAGGACCTACAAGGAATTGAATACTTTGTGCGTTATCGAAGTGTGTAGTAAAAAGGGATTAGCAATAACTGTATATTATCTGTTCATACATTAAGAAATGCAAAATCACAAATGATATATTATTCGTTGTTGATTCATTCTGCTTCTTGATTAAAATAAGGATGCTAACAAGTTAATTTTTCTATAATTAAAGGTCGAAAAAAATGCCAAAAGGCCCAAAACCTCATCACAATATTCCTATGACGAACAAGCATAAGGATCTTGCCGGATCAAAGAGTGCATACCATATATACTGGTACAAGCCCTGTCATGTTGCTTTTCCTTTAAGGGACAGATAAATGCAAATCAAAATCATGTACCAAAAAAGTTCTGTACATGTAAGTTTCGATGTTTAGCCAGTTGAAGATAAAATTGATTTACCTGCTTGTCGCGACCAATGTTGAGCACAATCATCTCTATAAGCCCCCGAGTGTTCATGAGAAAACCGAGTGCCAGTCCCTCATTAAATGGGGTATTATAAAGTGCAGCTATCAATATAGTACCGACAATCTTCCCAATACTCGCAAGCACGAATACAAGTACCAGCAGACCAACAGTAATGGGATCCTTCAATTTTGTAACATCCGTCCTGAGCCCGCTAATTGCGAAGAAAAGTGGCAGTAATAGTATAGTAACAAAATCCTCTAATTTCTCTACTAAGGCTATACTAACTGCTCCATTCGGTATAACGAGGCCAAAGACAAACGCACCAAAAACGGAGTGAATGCCAATAGAATCAGTCACTACTCCGGCAAACATGACGCCGGCAAGGATTAGACAGATGTTTCCGTCACTGATGCTTTCACCCTCAGGAGTCCGTCGCATGAGCCACCACATGGTAGGCCGCACCACGAAAAAACACACTAAGACAAAAGCAAGTCCTGAAAGGAGAACCTAAAACAAGAAAGAGATACTGGTAAGAAAATTGCTCAATGTTTCTGTCTATAAAATTAATACTCAATGTTTCTATGACATAATAGGAAATTTTGTAGTCATAAAACAGAACTTACATAAAGAGAGGATAATGCACTTCCATCCACCTCAGCAGTTGCAATGGCAAGTGCCAGTAAGACCCATGCACACATATCATTGACTATAGCAGCTGACATGGCAATGCGACCGACATCTGAATTGAGCAACTTTGTCTCTGCAAGAATACGCGCCAGCACAGGAAAAGCCGTGACAGAGAGTGCGACACCAAGGAAAAGTAGGAAGGCGGCTTGGTGTATGTTCTTCGAGATCTGATGTCTGAACACAAATGAGGTAGCCGTGCCAATGCAGAATGGCAGTGCCATCCCAGCAGCTGCGATGATCAATGCCTTCTTCCCTGAGCGGCGAATCACAGCGACGTCCATTTCAACTCCGACTAGGAAAAGGAAATAGAGGAGTCCGAGGTGGGCCACTGTCTCGAGTGTCAGAAAACTTCTTGTGGGGAACACCATCTCACCAAACACCTTGATACGTCCCATGACGGATGGCCCTAGAATCACGCCGGACTAAAAAGACTTATCAAAATTAGTAATTGATACAATATTGGATATATCTGTTTCAGTTCCCTGCTGAATTCTTAAATCCCGAATTTGGACAACAAAATCAATCAGAGCTTTTAGGTGTTTTTCTGATTTGACAAGAAATGAAAAAATAAAAACAATACAGACTTTTTCTTGCCGATGTGTGGGATAATAATCAACTAGATGACAATAGCAGCTTACCAATATCTCAGCATATAACTCTCAACTTTAAAAACGAAAAAATCTGATCTTAATTTCTTTGTTTATCCATATATCAGACGAAGGCCAACTTTTCTTTCATGACAATGCAAATTATCAACAGAAAATGATAACACTAATGAAAAGAAATTCCCTGAGGTGAAACTGCAAGCAGAAATCACAAAATTACAGTGGAAAAAAAAAGAATAAATTACCATGATCTCGGCAATAACACGGGGTTGGCGGAAAGGCTTGAGGAGGACGACAAGGATGCGTGTCATCACGACAATAATCGTCATTTGCAGAATGAATAGGGGGAGAGAGTAATCCAGAGGGTTGAGGCCTTTCCAAATGCCGTTCGTCGAGACCAGCATCGGCGAATAGCATATCACCCCTGAATTGTTGTTAAACGCCACATGCGCCACATTCCTTATCGTATCAGTCGATGTCGTCAACTCGCTCTTTCCTACGTGCATCATTGTTTCTACTTCCATCTTTCTTTCTGAATTTTCGAGATTGATTACATGTAAAGAGGAGGTGATAGCTTTCCCCTTCTTGCCAACATTTCCTTTTTACTTCGTTGTCCCCTTGTGCTCGATGATCGTCACCATTGTCACCATTCTATCCTTAATTTGCTAAACTTGTATCAACAGTCAAACTTCCTTAAATTTAGGATGGTAGTGAAAAATGTTTTAGAACTTTTTTCCTCAAAAAAATGTTTTGGAACTTGAGATGATGAGAAGGGAAAGAGAAACAGAATATCTATGTATCATTTACAGTATAAGAACTGGTAACTTGTAAGCAAAATGGTTAAAATCCAACATTTTAAAATGATAAATAACGTACATATTCATTTTTGTCTGATTTTTCAAATCAATGCGTAATTGTACTATTCTTGGGCATTGTAAGAATTTACTATTTCAAGGGACCAGGCATCCTTGCACCTTGGTTCAGTTAAAATGAAATGTACTATTTGAAGTAGAAATGTTGTGTTAAGTTTTTTGGGGGTGTAAAAAGAGAACAATTTCCAAGAGTGAATTTACTCTTTTCCCGGAAGACCGGTGTATATTCAGTTATTTACAATTGGCTCGCCTGAGAATTCGGTATCTGTTATAACTTATACAAACTACAAAAAGGCATTTGTCCTCAATGGGACTAAGTTACTAAATTCAATGAATTAATACAACTCAAGGTCTAATTCAAGTTATTACATACTTCTGAATGAGAAACTGAGCATATTTAAATCTGATCCTGGATACATACTGTGCAAACATAATATTGTGAAAACAACCAGAAAATCACTTTCAGCATTGTTCACCTTGACATCGCCTGCAAGATAGAGACATGTATGGAACCTTACCACAACAATATAACATCTATGAAGTACTATAATTACAAACATATTCCGCCTGATTCCGTCGAATTTGTTCATTTTAGGACAGAATCTGACTTGTGTCTTTTATAAATTTTTCATGAGGAAAGATATCGGAAAACCATTTTCAACTTGAATTCCCAGACAATTCATGAACTCATGCAGAGATAATTTCTTGAATGGACATTTTCTGGTGTTATTAGAATTGTGTGTTCTTTTGAGTTTAAAATCTTTACTTCACTGTTTCTGAACTTAAACTAAACAAATTGACTATGGTACACTTGACCTTGCATGAAATTGCCGAGCAACCAAGTTTGAGAATATACCATGATCTGCGAAACTGGTATTTAAAGATCCTAAAAAGATACCACACATGGCCCAGACCGGCCCAATTGTCCAAAAAACCCAGCCTATATATATTCAACCACACTGTTCAAATCCGACGTCTATATACATATATTTATTTGCCCGTGTCGTGTATGCCAAACAAGTGGTCTCTCATTGACCTTTTATTTTACAAACCTTGGGTTTCAATTTCATACGGTTTTGGATGCACCAAGATGACTCGCTGTGCACCAATTCCTGAACAAGGGCTTGACAAAATGATAATAAATAAATAGAGACACAAAAAGAACCGAGTTCTGGGTTCAATTAATATATGGGATGTGCTTTTCAAATCATCTATTTTAATTACAAAATTGACTATCTTGTACCTTGTTCTTGCCATTATTGGAGTGGCAAATATACAAACTCCCCTATTTTTAATGTTCATCTTTTTTGGGGGGTTCAAATTTAGGCATCTGACAAAGAAAGTTACCTTCTTTGACTTGACAGTTTAATAGTGACTTATTTTGAATAATTCTGATGTGCACTTCCAACATGGGTGTAAGTGTATGATGTATCTGGGGCAATGCTATATAGCTTTGTTTCAGTTTTGGCCTTCTTGTTTATTTTCTTTGTCTTTACCTGTTAAAATATAATTACTTTTCTTTAGTCTTTATCATCTGGAAGATAGGTTTCTTCATAAACAGTTTTGGGTTTGAATTGTCTTACAATCTGATCTGATATTTGTGAAGTTAGTAATCCATGGATCAGAATTTTGGTCAGAATGAGCAAATTTTGATGCCGATTTCAGTTGTCTCTGGCATACTCATGTGCAAAACTGTAAGTTTGTTATTATTTTTTTTATTTTTGTATGCTGCTATTGGACCTCTGTTATTGTTGATTTATAATGTTCCTAATTCTTTTCTTGAAAAATTATGGTTTTATGCTAAAACAAGCAGCTACTGCTACCTTAATTTACATGTTTTTTTTTTTTTTTTCTCTCCATCATATGGCTCTCTCTTCATCTATGAAGGTATATGAGATTACTGGGAAGGTTAGCTCATTGCTATACAAAGGTTATGATGGCCTTAGAAGCAGAGACAAGGTTGAGTGGAACAACCGGTACGTAGGACTACACATCGATATTTCCCTTTTTCCTCCTATATAAACTCTTACTGATGGCAAAATTTTCACAAAAAACTTTGGGTTTCAAAATAAAGGAACTTTTCGACATTCCATTCGGTGATGGTTTCGATAGTTTCCTTTCATCTGGTGTTTCTGTCGGATATCTTCAAAGAAGACCCTCGTAATCCCATAATACTAATCGACAGGAAATCTCCTCTTTCCGTCTGCTTACAAGGGGTATAATTATTTCTAGTTTTCTCAATTCTACAGGTTCATTTTCCATTATCTATCTTTTGCTGCTATTGCTAACATAATCACTTGGTACTGGTATTTTTCAGTGACAAAAAAGTCAAAAACAGTTTGTTAGGAAGTATACAGGTTCCAATTTACAAATTATATGCACTTTGACCAGAAAAAAAAATATATAAGCACCAATTTACCCTTTTGGTTCAATATATATATGAATTAAACAATATGCAATTTAGCAGCTTGAGATCATCCATTACCAAACTGGTAACGTATTAATTTATTTATAAATTAACTGTAAATGATATGCATGTCCAGGTTTCACTTGGTTATTTCATCACAGATTTTGCCATGATTATCCAGTTTTTTCCATCATTAGGAGGCATGGAATATGTAAGCACTCGCAAATTGCTACATTATACTTGAGAATTTCAATACATATCTCCAGTTTCTTCCATCATCTCATTTTTCTGAAGTTTTAGGTGGTGCATCATTTGCTCGCAATCTTTTCAATTGCTCTAACTTTAACGTGTGGGAAGGGACATGTGTATGTACATACGCTGCTTCTTACAGAGGCAACTACACCCTTCGTGAACCTCAGATGGTAAGTGCTACTGACAACTTACGCGTTCAGTTTATCGAAGTTAGTTGAGTTCAGAAAGGTCCCATTTTAAATTGAGCCAGAAGACAATTCTCATACATTTTCTAAACTTCACACACAAAAAACTGAAAAAGCAAAGTCAGTGTTTACCAGGTAACTTAAGCCACTATAGGATCATAAAACATTCACTCATCTTCAAGGACAATGTACCAGTTGAGAACAACTACCAACGAGACTACCAGAGAACAGATACAAGTCTCAATCCATGTAGCTTCAGTTATTTATCAACATATGTTTGGCCATTCAGATCGACAACTGAAGGAACAGTGCAGAAAAAAAAAATGAATGCTTCATACCAGACTTGGTACCAGAAAAACATAGAATCAGCAGAGGCCATTCTTCTTTTAACCCAAAAAACAAATAAAGAAGATATTCTTATCAATCAAATCGATATCATTAGAATGTCTAATCCTGGAAGTTACGAAAATACCCTTCAATCAAATAAGAGCATCTATCCTGTACCGAACTTAAAGAATTGAGAAATTATCTCAAAAATTAAATTTGGGCAGAATATAGTAAACGGTTGCTTTATTCTTCCAATGCGCTCATTAGAATTGCAAGTTCCCAATGATAATAAATTGCAAAACTAACCTTGAAAACCTTTGTACCAATATACTAGTTGTAAAGACCCTGGTTATCAAAAGAAAAAAAAGAGAGAGATAGTATTACAAAGTTCGAACTTTTATATTAAGTGAAAACCTTTGTACCAGATTCCTCGCTGAATACTGATAACTGAAAAGAGAACACATTTGTTCATTCCTTTCTTCATAACTATATATTCTGTCTCAATTCTTATGAATGTCATCTTAAGGCAGTTGATAATGATTATTTTCTTTCATTTTGTGCTTGTCTTCAGGTACTTGGATCTTGCTGGGAAGAAAAGCTCACCTCTCTACTTGTACAATGGCTTGGCCATGTTTTCTGTATGGCTGGTAAGGGATGATTAATCATGTTTGACAGACTTAACTGCAAACAAGAACTTTTCTAATAATTTCTAAGATTTTATTGTTTCTTTCGTTATCACTGATATTGGGCAATCAAGTCAAGCGCTTAATATTCCGGAGCCTCACTCTAAGAACACATTGGATTAAAAGGGCACTTAGGAAACTGGCAATTATGTGGGTTATAATTTCTAGTTACTAATCAAGCTCTGATTATTTCGATTCATTCTACAGCATCCTTTCTCAATTTCAAAATCAGATTGAAGCTTTTTAGCAGTTTAATTATTTTTTTAAGTGTACTGAAGCAGCTCTCGTATTTTTATTTCAGGTGGCAAGGATTTTTCTCTTTGTATATTTCTTTGCACATTTATATCATCATCTGGATCAGGTATGCGCCTTTTTCTTAAAGTGATATTACTTACAATTGATTTCATTGTAAAATTGTTATGCATTCCGATTATATACAATTTTTATTCTCATAAACAAATTTTGGGAATCCATAAGGATAGACTAATCAAAACATTGTATTCTCACAGTATGTTTGTATTAATTGTATTTTCAGGTGAAGAACAGCTTTCCTTTTGGGCTCTATTCTATGATCACAGTACCTTCAGTGCTGGCATTGATGAACCTCTTCTGGTTCTTAAAGATTTTGAAGGGAATGATTAAGACTTTAGCCAAAAAGAAAAATTGCTGATGAACTTAACAAAAATGATGAGGAAATTCATTTATTCATAATTTTCCATTTTTTTTGTTTTTTGTGGTGGAGCACTGTAACCTGAATACCCTTCATCTGGATTATAACAGAAGCAAATTTTAACAAATACTGATAACTTAGAAACCCAGAACTACAGACGGATGCATATATATTGTAAAATGATTCATCTAAACCCCCCCCCCCTCCCCCCCCCCTAAATGATTTTTTTTTTACAATACTAAGCTTTCAGTTAATCAGTGAAATAGTCCTTAAACCGTTTTCTGGCTTCAAATTTCTCTGAAAAATGAATCGATAGTTATTAAACAGAGATTATATCAATTGAAATCATGTCCAGTCTTTAAATACTAGTATAGATTTGTTAAAGCTTAGATGATGCTTTAGGTGGCTCTGACGATGCTTATATGGTAACATAATTTTGTATATATAATAATGGAAACATACTTTGGGGGCCGGCCTTGAGAATAACCAAGTTATTGTATCAAAATATAAATATTTGAAAGATGCACCACAATTTTTTTTAGTTTACATGTTTTTACACTATTCATAAATATAATGCTAGCAAATTATAAACACTTAGTTAATCAGCATCCATTTCCAAAATATAAATACTAGTACCATAAATACAAAAAACGGAAACTTAAAAAAAAAAATTGCATAACAACTGCAATCACGGAAACTAAAAAAAATTGCATAAAACTAATATCACATTACATAAAAGTAAGAAGTCTATGCATAAAACCGGTTTGTGCAGGTCGCCCCGGGTAGTTCGTGCGGATTGCCTAGGCCGTCCGGGGCTGCGTGCGGGTTTCCCAGGGAGGTTCAGGCGAGTCACTCGAGGAGGTTCGGGTTGGTTGCCCCAGGCAATTCAAGCAGGTCGCCCCCCAGGAGGTTTGTGCGGGTCGCCCCGAGCGGTTAAAACTAAGAAGTCTACGCATAAAACAAATCTTGCATAACAACTGTGCAAATTGAAAAAAAAAAAATTCAATAACACAAATATCACACGGAAGTTTATGCATAAAACAAGTATTACGCATAAGAACTGTATAAATCACAAACTTAAAAACTTGCATAAAACAAATATCATACTGCAAAAAAGTAAGAAGACTATGCTTAAAACAAATATCATGCATAACAACAACATAAACACAAACTTAAAAAACTTGATAAAAACAATTATCATATGTAAAAAAGTAAAATTTATGCATAAAACAAATATCATGCTTAACAACTACATAAACACAAACATAAAAATACTTTCGTAAGACAAATATCACACTGCATAACAGTAAAAAGTTTATGCATAAAACAAATATCATGCATAACAAACTGCATAAACACAAACTTAAAAAAAAATTACATAAAACAAATACCACACTGTATAGAACAAGTTTCACGCATAACAACTGTATAAAACACAAACTTTAAAATCTTGCATTAAACAAATATCACATTGCATTTGTGTTGTGCCCAGGTCGAACCGATGGCCAAGTCAGGGTGGGTCACAACGGGTTGTTCGGGCGGGGTTGTCCGGGCCTCCGGGGAGATTCGGGCGGGTCAGCCCGCGGCCGGTTCGTGCGGGTCGCCCGGGGAGGTTCGAGCGGTAAGTGCAGGTCGCCCCAGCCGGTTCAGGCGGGTCGCATAGGGCTGTTTGGATGGGTCGCCCAGGGAGGTTCGTGCTGGTCGCCTCGGGCGGTTCGTGCGGGTCGGCCCCGGGTGGTTCGGGTGGGTCGCTCCGGGCTGTTCGGGTGGTTCATGCGGATTGACCAGGCCGCCCGGGTAGGTTCCAGTGGTTCTCCCGGGTCGCCCCGGGCGGGTTTAGTGCGGATCTCCCTGGGCGATTCGTGCGGATCTCCCTGGGCGGTTAGTGCGGGTTGCCTCGAGTGGTTAAAAGTAAGAAGTCTATGCATAAAACAAATTGTGCATAATAACTACGCAAATTAAAAAAAAAAAAAAACTTCAATAACACAAATATCACACTAAAGTTTATGCATAAAACAAATATTATACATAATAACTGTATAAATCACAAACTTAAAAGGTTGCATAAAAGAAGTATATGCTGTGTAAAAGTAAGAAGATTATGCATAAAACAAAATATCATGCATAACAATTATATAAACACAAACTAAAAAAAAATTGATAAAAAACAAATATCATACATTATAAAAGTAAGAAGTTTATGCATAAAACAAATATCATGCTTGAGAACAACATCAACACAAACTTAAAAAAACTTTTGTAAGACAAATATCACACTACATTAAAGTAAAAAATGTTCATGCATAAAACAAATATCATGCATAACAAACTGCATAGGCACAAACTTAAGAAAAACTTGCATAAAAAAATATCACAATTCATAAAAGTAAGAAGTCTAAGAAAAAAAAAAACAAATGTCATGCATAACAACTTCATGAACACAAACTAAAAAAAAAATTGGATAACTCAAATATCACAATGCTTTAAAATAAGAAGTTCATCGATAAAACAAATATCATGCATAACAAATGCAAAAGACAAACTTAATAAAAAACTTGCATAAAACAATTATCATAATGCATAAAAGTTAGAAGTCTAAGAAAAAAAAACAATCATCATGCATAAACAACTTCATAAACACAAACTTAAAAAACTTGCATGACACAAATATCACACTGCACAAAATTAAGGAGTCTATACATAAAACAAATATGTTGCATGACAACAGTATAAATTGCCTGGGGCGATCAACCCGCACAAACCGCCCGGGGCGACCCGCACGAACATCTTGGAGCGACCCGCCTAAACTGCCTAGGGTGACCAACCCGAACCTACCCGGGCAACCCACACAAATAGCCTCGGGTGGCCAGGGCGACCCACAAGAATCACCCAGGGCGACCCACACGAACCACCCGAACGACCCGGTGCGACCCGCCCCGACCAAGCCATCAGTTCGCTCTGCCCCGATCGGGCCATCGGTTCGCCCTGGCACAACACAAATGTAGTGTGATATTTGTTTAATGCACACATTATATATATTTTTTTAATTCATGATGAAATATTAAAAAAAAAAAAAAACTAAAATTCAATCATAAACATAGCATACAACGGGAGGAGGTTGATTTCATTCCCGTCGGAATAGAATAGAATCAAGATGAGGGCTCCGGGCCAGGCAGAACAAATTGATTTCATTTCATTTCTAATCGGGCCGGACCGCTGGAAGGGAGGCGCTCTTTTAAAATAACACTTACTTCGGGCTTCGGCTTCAGGCTTTGGACCTAGGTACCTGCTGCGGCTGTTTTCGGGCTCGACTTCAGGCTTCAGCTACCGCACTGGGCTTCGGCCTACCCAATCAGACCATTTTTAATAATAAGCGGGCAGGCTATACCGGATCCATTGATAATCGGATCGTCTACCAAACCCGTTTACCACCGGTTTTAGTTCTATTAACCCGCAGTTTGTTTGTTTCCGGCTTTCCGCCGAATCGAATCCAAAGTTTTAATCAATGTTATCAGAACCGGACCGGACACCGAACTGGTAAAGCTCCGGATCAATGGTTTGCTGGTCGGACTGTCGGGTTAATCGGTTCAACCACTGGTTTATAGTTTTTATATACATATATATATCAATACGTAATATATATACATATGCGAGTACAATATTGTTGTATATACGAAATATAAAAATTTGCATAAAAAAATCTACTATACAAGACGATAATATATTTGATAATGAAAAAATGATGGAAAAATTATCTTATGAATAACATATAAATTGAGTCTTTCACTATTTGTAAACAATATAAGAATTAATGAAAAAAAAAAACATATTGGTTAGCACGATCTTTTAAATGTAGTGGATATTGTAAATAATTGATTGTAAAATTATATGCTATTTGTATGAATATGGGCCATATAACCATATAGTCGTATAGCAGCACAATATATTAATCATGTAATATATAAAAAACATAAGGTCTTATGTGAAATTTACAAGTAGAGTAAAAAAACTTTGAATTTGGGTTCACATGTCAGATGCACTTGGAAGTTAGTCTTCAATATATAGCTACAGTGTACATATCTTTATTGTCAGGCTATAACAAAAGGTAAAAAAGAGCATGTGACTGCTAGTCTCTCTCCTCCTTTCATTGGGTGCAGAAAAAGTATGGTAACATGTTTAAAACCGGGTCTTTAAATAAAACAAGTTGGCGGTTTCCAGAAAAAAACCGGATAAAAAACCGGTTATTACCGGGTTACATGCAGAAACGATCCATTGACTGAATCGAACCGTACAAAGGGCCGGTTCCGGTTTTTTTCGGTTGAACCAACCGGTCCGGTCCGGTTTTAATAACAATGGTTTTAATACATGCTTGCTTCTTGGTTCTTGCTCGCTCGGTCATCATCTAGTTAGGAAAAGAGACTCGGAAGCTCCTTTTATTTTCCTCAATACTGATGGCTACATTGATTGCTATAATTATTACGGCAACATTATGATATTCCTATATTGAAGGTAACTCCATATCCTTACTAATAATAAAAGGAGGAGTTGATTTGGGAGACCCAAATGACTATTTATCTATACTGATTTTGAGCCGTTATATATATATCAATATGTTTTAATCCATACCATTGACTAAATATTTGACGATTCGATTTCCAGCGGATGAGCTCATTCCCATAGGCCATAATGTGTTTTTTTTTTTTAAAAAAAAAACACGTTTTCCAATGAAATGAAGAAAAAAGTAAATACTTCACTCTTCATATTAAAGGAGTAAAGATACCCGTTTTCCAATGAGCTCATTCCCATATGCAGGTACTTTTTTGTTGAGGGAGTGTCACGTAACTATGTAAGGTTAAAACAAGTAAAGATGTTTGTATGAAAGGCTAAAATTGTTGATGCTCTTCTCCTAGAAAGCATGCACATTTATTAATATTTCATATTGTGATATGTACATAGTTATAACAAAAATTCATTTAGGCATCATGCCAATGTTGCAAATGTTTTTTATTTTATAAAAAAATAAAAATAAACAAAACAAAAAAAAATATATATACACATATTAAAAAAATAAAAATTTTGATGTGTATAATAAAATGTTAAAACTACCCACTGCAACGCGTGGGCACTCGGCTAGTCAATATAGGAAGCAAAGTAATTAAGTTTCAATATTATTTAGTAAAAGATAAAAAAAAGAAAACAAATTCAGAGATAGATTAATCGAAAAAAAAAAAAGGTTAACACGTCGGGTGTCTGCAGGTTTAATCTAGAAAAAGAATCAGATTCGAGAGGGCGAAAAACAACACGTATTAATTACTTTAACAGGATTCAGACACAACTAATGACTTATCAAGTTATCATATTATATATTCAAGTTCGCAACAAATAGGTCAAACATATTTTATAAATTTTACAAATTACTCTCTTAATTTATTTGCAAAATATACGAATAGTTTGCTAACTTTTTTATATTTCTGTACTAAACAACATTTTTAATATTTATTTTTCAAAAAATTCAGTTTCCTTATATATCTTATATTATAAGAAAATGAAATCTCTGGTATTAATTCTAAGGGAAATACCATGACATGCTTTTATCAGATTAGTTATAGCAAAATGGTTAATATTCAATTTAGAATGCGACATGATCTTTATTACGTACTTATATATACTAGCAAGAAACCCATCCATTTGTGGGCGTTTCAAATTCTGAGCTCATGCCGTGTAATACATATAACGTGCTATTGGTTTTTGACTAATTATTTACCATTCAAATTTCATCTTTACACTAAACTAACTCATTGGATTTTAGAATATAAAACATTAATTTTTCATTAATGTAAATTCTAATCAAATTGATGTCTTCCATACCAAAATTGATATATTTCCAAGAGAAAGTTGTTTAATTAGAGAACATCAACACCTTTGAAATCAATACATTTTGATCTCTGCCGTTGATTAAGGAGTAGAATGGGAATTAAAAAAATTTGAAGGAGGAGAAAAAAATGAAGACGTCCAATACTTACGTACTTTATAATATATAGTATAGATATATGTAAAATATATTGTCGCAGGAGATTATTATTACATTGTAGCTGGATTGGGTCCGAAATTTAGAAGTTAAAACTGATGGCCGAAATGAGATCCTGAATGGGCTGAATTCATGCATCAACAAAAATCTTTGCGTGGACAATATTTATTCAAGAAAAAGGAAAGCAATAAATGTACCGCGTTAAGAAAGAGCCAGAGGGAAGAAAAAAAAAGAAAGGGAATGCCAAAGTAAGTGTCGCCGTGTCACAGGCGATATTATAGTTTACGAAAAGGATAACACTGCCACAAGGAAATAAAAATAGATGAAGATGCGCAGTGGATGCTACAATGCCATATTTATTGCGATTACAATTTACTTCCCTATTTCATTTTCTATACGAGAAATTAATAGACCCACTTTCTCGGATGAAGCCTACGCCATACCCAAATCATATCCTCAACTGTTGGATCTACTTTAAGACTCGTGCAACGCAATCACAGAAAAGCCTCCTATAATCTATATCGTTGATTCGCTGTGCAGTACAATACTGCGCAGCAGAGGATAAGCACGCACCACTACCAGTGCCTGTTGTTGAGCGTCAGTCAGTCCCTCGTCAGAGACGCACAGTTGGACTTATTTGTCATACACTTCCGTCAAGTCTCTGTGAATATTAACGGCCAAATTTGAGCAAGGTTGCAAGACTTTGGGGGTACACCAACCTAACACACGGGTTGTTGTGGTTCATTTCATTTATAGATTTTAGAATCTATTTCTTACATAATAAAAGGCAAACTTCATTAATCTTTAGAGATTATCTAAGTATAAGTATATGTTTATCATTGATTCTTAAAATCATCGATATGGTAATATGGTTGATACTCTTCAAATTACCATAATTTTTTCGTAATTTTGGTTGAGTATCTCATAATTTTTTTCTTTCATATAGAATAGTAAGATGGACAATTAGATCAAATTACAATAGTCTAAATATAACAACAAATCTTATTTCCATATTTATATAGACCATCTATTGATCAATTTGACAACGAGACAATGACATAAATTGGTTGGCTGATGCCTGATATGAAGTTGTCAAGCCCTGCACAACACCTTAACGGGGTAAACCTGGAGAAGCAAACCATTCCTTAAATCTAACGACGTTAACCGTCATCCCGTGTTGCCAGACGTTGACCACTTTCGACCTTTCAAATGATCAAATCTTTTTTTTTTTGAGGAAAAAATGATCAAATCTCAGTTCACCCCATTTCAAAAAAGGAAAGCCCCCGCTGTGTACACAGTACACTCCGACGTCCATCTCTTTACGAAGATCTACTTTCAACGACGTGGCTCCACTTGACTCTGTCCCTTCACATTCGTATAACAATTGTACTTGAAAGATCTATTCCATTGAAAAGGTAAAGACGCGCACACATACGCACTATGTTCCTCCGACCTCACATCCTCTGTTATCCTCGTTAGAATAACAGACTCTAATATTCAATATGAACCGTCGGATCAAAATAAACGGATGACATCAATTTAAGAAAGGCCCTTGTCTGTCGTCCGTTCTGATCTAACGGTCCGGATTGTAAAAACAGGCTCCTATTGTTGTACGAAAAAAACAGCAGATAGGGAGTGGCGTTCGTCCCTCCGACCCACGCTTCGAATTTCCCGTTAAAAATTGGAAAATCTCCTCACCGCTAGAGTTCTAAAATCGTGCCGTTCCGTGCCGTACCGTGTCCAGAAACGTCGTGCCTTCGTGCCGTGCCGTGCCGTGTCTTTTTTTTATTAATATTTTTTTCGTACCGTGCCGTGCCGTGCCAAAAATTGGAAGGAGGAGGCACGGCACGGATAACATACACCGTGTCTATCGTGCCGTGACTTATTCGTGCCGTGACTTATTCGTGTCGTGTCCAATCGGATACGTGACTTACCGTGTCGTATCTACGTGTCTTAACCGTGCTAAACGTGCCCACTCGTTTCGAACATAAAAATTTTAAATATTCCAAAAAATATTAAAAAAATTAAAAATTAAAATTTACCCCAAAAAATCATTAAATTATTTTTTTCAAAATTTAAAATACATAAAAAATATTAAAAAGTATCAATATACTATGAAAATTGTCTTAATTAATAAACATAATGTTTTATAAATTACCCTTCCTCTTTTTTTCAGGCTTTGGGACCGGCTATGTTTGAAATATAGGTGGAATTACTGCATGTGTCCTACCCGTAACCTATCCGTGTCTACCCGTGTCCTATCATTTCCTACCCGTGCCACCTATGTTATTTATACCGTGTCTGTCGTGTCCCGTTCCGTTACCGTGCCGTGTCTGACAACCGTTCCGTGTCGTGCCGTTTTTTCGTGTCGTTCCGTGCCGTTTCTGGAACACTATGCGTGCCGTTCCGTGCCGTTCCAAAATCTTCAAAACTCAGACACGGCACGGTTAAGACACGGCACGGTTAATGACCCGTGCCGTATCCGTGCCCGTGCCTTACCCGTGCCGTTACCACCCGTGCCCGTGCCGTTCCGTGCCGGAATTGGCCACGCCGTGCCATTTTTTAGAACCCTACTCACCGCCCCATTACCATTCCTACTCATCTCTCTCCTTCATTCTCCCTCTCTTTCAATCTCATCGAAGAAAAACGAAACAAACAAAGAAATAAAAGGGAGGAGAAAAAAAAAACAAAACCAAAAATTATAACAACAATGTTAGGGCGCGCGCTTTTCTCTCCTCACCGGCGGCTATGGCAGGCGCAGACCACGGCGGTCCGGATCTGGTCGCACCATTACGCCTCTCTGCCGTCGCCTGCTCCGACCCTGGACCCCGATCCCACGACCAGCGGTACGCCGCGGTCGGGGAAGAGGGACCGGGACGACGAGCCGGCAGTGACAATCTCGGAGGCGAAGAGGCTGATGCGGCTGGTAAATGTGGAGGCGCTCAAGAGGAGGCTGGGGGAGACCGGCGGCGAGGTCATCCCGTACAACGAGCTGCTCCGCACATGCGAGTCCATGGGCGTCGCCAGGACGTCCGATGAGGCCGCCGCGTTCGCCCGGGCGCTCGATGAGACCGGGGTTGTGCTGCTCTTCCGGGATAAAGTGTATCTCCATCCAGACAAGGTGAATCTCTTCTCTCTTCGGAACAATTGCTGGTTTGCCCCTGTGAAAGTGTGAAATGTTGAAATCTTGTTATGGTAAATGGATGTTGTATTGGACCTGTTGATTGATCATGAAATTGGCATCTTGATGATCCGTATCCTGTTTCGTTGCTACTTTATTGCATTAATTGAGTTATGGATTTTAATTTGCTGAAAAGGGTTATTCGTATCCCCATTGCATTAATTGAGTTATATGATATTGTTACGAATCTTAAGCATTTCAACGGATTTGCCATTGTATTAGTTATGAGGTAATCCAACATAATTCAAACTTTCATCATACTAGATATTGTTGATTTTCATTTTACTAATCGTGCCATTTTTGTTGAAACACAAACACTTATGAACATTGTTCTTGTTCTAGTTATTGTTGTTTGGTTGACAATTCAGCGTTCCAAAAATCCCGTTTACTTTTCCCTTCTTAATTTAGTGTTTCATTAGATCCAATGAATCCATCATAACAGCTCTTTTAATTAAAAAAATGGATGGATGGAGTTGACTTAATAAGAACATGAATTGAATTCATTACATTTTTATGTCATCCGATTAAGACCTGCCTATTTATTTGTTGTATTCAAATTATATTCTTATTAGTCAATACATCTAGCCCCCATTAAACTCAAATATATAATGTAATAACTTTGACCTTCGCCACATGCTCAGGTTGTTGATTCAGTGAGGAAAGCTGTACCGTTTGCACTGGCACCACAGAATGACCCAAGAAAGGAAGAGCTAAGGCAGCTCACAAAAAAGAAAGAAGAGATCGACAAACTCGCACACAAGCAGGTGCGTAAAATCCTGTGGACTGGTCTGGCTGGTTTAATTGCTCAGGTCGGTCTCTTTTTCCGCCTTACCTTCTGGGAGTTCTCTTGGGATGTCATGGAGCCGATCGCATTTTTCACCACCACAACTGGTTTAGTGATCGGATATGCCTACTTTCTGATTACGTCGAGAGATCCGACGTACCAAGATTTCATGGAGAGGCTGTTTACTACAAGGCAGAAAAAGTTGATACAGAAGCATGGATTTGATATGGAGAGGTACTTGGAGTTGCAGAAGTGCTGTAAGGATCCATGGGAGAAGATTTGCCGGGAAAATCATTCATCAGGAGATGATGCTTCGCATTCGACGTATCATGATCTTTCCCTTCACAAGTGAGAGTAGGAAAGGTAGTAGTACAGTCAACCCTTCGAGTATCTGAATTTATATCAGATATCGGGTTAATGCTACACCTATACCACACACGACCATTAATACTTCTTTTCTTTTGTGTTTTGCATATTTTGCTCTGATTGACTATACTTTTGTTGTTGCGGCTGTAAAGCTGCTGCTAATTTGGGTTTAGGAGGGGGAGAAGAAAGGGCATGAGTTGTATCACGACCAAATATATATTTGGGGAGTCGATTTGATACGATTTTGATTCAATATATATATATTTTTTTATTACTTTCAAATTATCATTCTGTTCGCAAATTATAATTTCTATACCTATCTGAATTACTGTTCTTTGATTGCTGTTTTGGGGATGAGAAACTTATCATCGTTACTAAATTTTGTTATGTAAATTCATCAATCACCAGTTTAAGACTGGCAGGCAGTCTCCTTCCTAGTATACGTTGAACTAATACATGATACAGTAGATTTTCATAACATTGTGAAGAGGATTGAACAGACAACTCCAATTATCATTTCACTCGATTGTTACTAAAAAGATGTTAATGTGAGTTGTTGGTTTTGGAAAAGCCAACAACCCAAGCACCAAGATATGGAGAGTGACGCTATTGTACACAAAAAAGTATCAAAATACCAAATGTCCTGTAATGTAATGCAAGTTGCTGCAGTGGCTATTGTTTTCAAATGTATATATGGTCAATCAATATACATCAGAGAATACGACTGGAAATATTATATAGAGAAGAGCGAGTAAGTGGAGGAGGACTCAAATCTGAACTAAAGAAGAAATCAATCCACAGGAACAGGTAAGAAACTAAGAATGTGATGTGATATAATAAAGGGTCAATCCAGCTTGTGCTCGAAAGAGATTTAGTCAAGTTTACAAAGACGAAGCACCGAGCACGACTGTTTTCAATGATTTCAAACTCTATAATTTTTTTTTTTCCAAATAAGCTTGCATCCTCTCTATATTTATATTTGTCTGACTTCAGATTGATTAGTAAAATATTGGGGGCTTCCAGCCCGATAGATCCCATATACCATATAAGATATACTTACAACCAATAAATAAGATACTTAGACGAGTTCCAATATGATTAAATTTGACAGTGACAGCATACACGACTAATGACTGGGATCCATGCCATTAAATTCGGTCAATGTTTCAAACAGATGTATGTCTGGAATCTCTGGACTAATTCATCCCGGCAGTTGCAGGCACGAGATGATGAGAATGATCAGATGGAGACAACTAGACTAGTTCGTAAGATTGGTTGGTGCCCAACCAATATTCAACTTTGACAGCCACAATTCTCTTTACTAGGCCCAATTTGTCAAGCTTGACGGGGGATCATTTGAGGCCAGTCGTATAGCCACGGAAGATTCTCAATTACAAATTAGATTGGAAATTATAAAAATTCACCGTTTTTTGTACTTCTCTAATTCTAAGCCCGCAAAAACCATATATTTTTGGGCTTTAGTGTTCTGTTTACTTATATTGGGCTTCTGACTGTGTTTAATACTGGCAATCTGGCATTTGAATGAGATATGAATATCGACAAGAGTGACGAGACGACTTGACCTTGTTATCATTGTGTTGCAGAACCAACTTAATTTCACAAAGATCCCATCATTAGTAGTATATTAACGACTCCATTATGCTACATATTTTTCATAATTATTAAGATGTATTATACAAATAAATTGAATAGGTAATGACTTAATTTTATTATATACATTGAAAGATATTTTATTATACATTATCTTTTTTTTTTTTTTTTTTGTAAAGCACTTTTCTAATAATAGACAAGTACGGTGATCGGAAGACGGGGTTTAGGGTTTACAAGATCGATTGCTAACAGCTCGCAATCTCCAGAAGAGGGGTTGGATTCATCAATCGTCATGTGTGCTCTGTAGACAATCGACACTAGAGGATGCCGGTCACCTATTCCTCCGGTGCAGGTACTCCAAACAACTATGGGATGCATGCTTTGCGAATTGTGCAAATGCATGGGACTACAACGCTCAACCATTACAATTCTGGTGGGCAGTACGAGGAAGAACCAACCACGAATATACAGCCTTATGGATACGGCATGCATTTCAGTAATGTGGAATATATGGAAAGAACGTAACAGAAGGATCTTTCAAGGCAAATCCAAACCAGTAAGGGTACTCAAGGAAGACCTACAGAGCGAGCTAGATTAGGCTATGGCAGAATAATTGTTAGGAAGTATAGCTACAGTAAAGAATTAGATCAATCTTGTATATAGGGATGAGGGTATTTCAATAAGGGATGGGCGCATTCCAATATTTTGCTTTAGCTTTTCGTATCTGTACATATCTTTTATTTATCAATGAAATCAAGTAGGCGATTCGCTTACTTCTTCAAAAAAAAATAATAATAGACGAGTACACAAAATTGGTAAGAACAGAAAAAGATTATTTTATTTTATTACATTAAGAAAACAGAAAATAAAGAGATAAATTAATAGATGTGCAAAATATAGCACCGGTTATATATGTATCCATTTATTACTATTTGTTATTAAAGTTTATGACAACTATACTTCTTTGCATTTTTACCCAAATCGATCTTCTGCATACATATATCTCAGTCCAGAAATATTAGCTACAAAACTGCTTCTCGGTTTATTTATTATATTGTGCAACCATGGGTAATAGATCAACAAATAGCCGTCATCCGACAGAATTTCTACCGGGTGGACCAATCGCCACCAACGTTAAACTCCGGCGAAAAAAAACGATGAAAAACAAGGCTAAGGTTAGTGATTTCTCTTATACCATAGAAAATTGAATGTCCAAAGTTATTTTCATCACACGACTTGTATCTATCCCCTGATGGGAGAGAAAAATGTAAGCTCCTCATTAGTTTCAAACAAGAGCCGTACGATTTAGTGATCTGACGATCCAGTTTGATTAAAGATGTATGCGGGAAACATAGATTTTGAAAAGAAGAACATAGACGTATAGAATTATAAATCCTTACTAATAATAAAAGAAGGAGTTTTTTTTAGACAAGAAAGGAGTCTCTGTCCAGAGTAAATATGGGCCGTCGGATTGAAGGATTTTACTTCATCTTGTCTGTTGCTCTTCCATCTCCAGAGCGGATCCGCTCTCCCAATCTCTCTCAATTGTCATTCGTCCGTGAATGGGCATTGAATGGGTTGGTCTATCCGGCATTGAATGGGCACGGCAGCCCCAATTTTTTTTTTTTTTTTGGGTGAATAATTAATGGGAGCCACTAAACCTTTTAATTTGACTCAAGTGGGAAAGTTAGAACAAGACCTCATTCATCATGTTGAAGATCGATAGTTGCGGTAGAAAAGTTAGGAATCTAAGACAATTTGATTAAATTATGCACTTGTTAAACTTCTAAACCAATAAAAAACTAACACCAGAAAATTACTTACACACTGTACATATTCTATTTTGTTGCAAAATTGGTAATTAAGTTGGAGTAAAACTATGGTGCTCTTAAGCTCACGGGGGTCTCCCGTGAGCTTAACATAAAAAACATATCAAATCATATCCAAATTTTAATTTCTATGGCTCAAAAATTCTTATATCGAAATCATGTGTCATGCAAAAATTTTCCATTTTTAGAGATTTTTAAGCATTTATTTCAGATTTTTTTAAAAGTTACATATGAAACATTTATTTTTTTTTATTATATTGTATAGTTGCTATTAAAAAATTCTAAATAAATACTTAAGAATCTCCAAAAATGAAAAAAAATTTGCATGCTATAAGATTTTGATATAAAGAATTTATTGAGTCATATAAATCAAAATTTTGAATATGATTTGATATATTTTTGGTGTTAAGCTCAAGGGAGGCCTCCGTGAACTTAAGAACACCGTAGTTTTACTAAGTTGTTCTTTTAAGCCTCCGGTTTTAATTTCAAAAATCAAGCATCATTAAAGCCTAATACACAGACTAACATTACAATTATAGTTAAAAATACACATACAATAATCACACATGCATAACATTAAAAAAAGTTGACAATATATACCAAAATTTATTAATAAGTTCATCTATGTGACATAATATCACATATATAGTAAACAGGGAAGATTGGATACTTAAAACATGTATTACTGAATGACTATTTTTTAAATAATATTAACCTTGCTAAATTTTTTGGACTGCATTGAACCTTTCTATGCTTGCTTGACTAATTTGTTTTTTCTCACCGCCTAGGAAGACATTCTTTTGAGATTTCTTTGTTAAAATATCTACCAAAGAATCAACAAATTGTTCAAGAAAGATGAGCATCTTGTGATAATTTTGCCATAATTATTACATTTATTAATGAGATATTACGAATACATTAGTTGTTGGATATTGTTATTTGTATCATTAAATATCATTATTTTTAGTATTTGATTACGTCATTTCGAGAATGTAGAAATTTATGTGTTATTCTAATTTTTTATAAAACAATATATATATAAATATTATGATAAGTAATATTAGTATCCCACTGCAACGCGTGGGTAATTGACTAGTAATAGAGAAAGGTCTAATTGTGGTCTTTCAACTATTACATTTGATTCAAATTGGTCAGTGAACTATTATATTTGGTTCAAGTTGATCACTGAACTACTGCATTTTATTCAAATTAGTTCTTAAACTATTTCCTAATTCAAAGTGATCCCCTAATGACAAATTGACTAAAAGTTTTTATACAAATAACTAAATGTGTTTTAAAAACTGTAAAAATTTCACTACGCTTTGCTTGTATAAAGCTGAAAAATGTCAATCCAACTTCACATGTTACGAATTTTGAGATGGAAGGTGAACTAGTCAGTCGAAAGTGGGGCAGTACGACAGTGGGGCGGGCAGAGATGAGTCAATCACCGGAGGTCCGGCAATGGGGATTGCTTCTAGAATCTAATGCACGCACAAATTCTTGTCATTTTAATTGATCAATCTCAACCTTGGTTTTATTCTAGATACATGATGTTACGATTGCACAAGAGGTTGGCTCATCACAAGATGAGAACAATGTTAATGCACAGGAGGATGATGATGATTATCCCTTTTATACACCTTCAATAATCACAGTACATTTACATTCACATTTCGTTATTTTATTTTTTCCTTATATTTGTTCTTTTTCTAGTTGAATATTGTGGGGATTTTTCATTATTTGGGTGATTTTTCTGATCAAGGATTTTTCAAAAGAAGTGGACATCATGACATTGGTGCCTCCAATGCCAATGGAAGATGGAATTTGGGAACCAATCTGTGTGAAGGCAGATGGAGAAGGGAGGAAGGAGATCCAAGTATGGAGAACCCCTTGTTGAGATTTATGAGGTGCGTATCAGTGATATCATGGGTGGAAGAGAATGCGGCAAGATCCATGGAACAATTGTTTTGGGATGTCGATATCGCAATATCAGTCTTCTCGACATCGACCGAGAAGATGCATTAGCAGTTGAGAGTCAGGTCAGTGCACAATACAATTAGAGAAATATCTTGCGTCCATTGAAAAGTTGTCCATCCATCCATAGACACATACGGAATATAACAGATATACTTCAAAATGTAATGTAACAAATACATCCAGAAATGTAACCTATAGACGCTATAGATAGTTTTTCTATGGATGCTAGGTATTACTCATACAATTACATGTTGCACTCTATGTTGTGTGCTAGCATGCATGCATCTTATATATATAATATTTGTACATGTTTATGTGTGAAGCTTGAGCATCCGTTTCTATATATATACATATACATGCAGGATCCCTTGCCATTTGGTCCAACTGTAGCCCCCTTAGGAGATGAAGGTGTTCTCATTGCAGTTAATCGCAAGGAAGACGACGATGAATTTTGTCGAGAACTTGATTCTGTGGTATGGCGAGTCCGATCCCATTTTAGACAAATGGTTCAACAAGACGCTCACGGGCAAAAGAGGAAATGTCAATGTAATCTACACTGTATTCAGCGAAGCTTGCCTCGCCGAAGTGCGCCTGAAACTCACCAAACTGCAGAAAGGAGCTGCAAGCATGGTCAGAATTGCGGGAACCGTAACCGTCTATTTCGATGATATGCAGTACCTGAGAACTGTTGTGCTGAGTAAGAGTCGGGACGACTGCTTCACTGTCAATCTTTTGGAGGACATTCCCTTGTCCAGATCTTTGTTCTGCTGCCGCATCGGTTCTTCTGTCGTAGTGAAGATAGACCTCAGGGATTCTGACAACAATGAGCAGCTTGTGCAGGGTTCGTTGCTCTTTCCACCCGCATACTACGGCGACACTGTGGGGACTCTCGGCGGCCCCTGTGGTGAGGTGCAAGTAAATGTTGCATGGAGTGATTGGGTGAAGCACCCAAAATCGCGAGCTGCCCTATTTGTCCCTGACAGAGTTCCACTTTTTTAGTCTAACTTGTCATTATAATTAAACTGAACTTGTTTCTCAATTTTTACATTAACGAAGAAACTAAGTTTATTTTTTATTTGTGAAGGTGCAGCACATACATGATTTTGATATATATACATATCATATATCTATAATATATGAAACACGTTAAGGAATGATCTTGTTCACTGCTTTTTTATGTCTGATATATTTCTTATTTGCAAAAAAAAAAACCCCATTATCTTGTTGTATAGATTCATAGCTGTTTGAGAAAAGAGCGATGCAGACATCTGCCTTATGTTATGTACATGTCTAATGGTTTATTCGTAGTTTTTGATGAAGCATCACATTATATTTGTAGCAATTAACAAGTTATCCCTATGAGCACTCGGGTTTGCGGTTTTACAAGTTTTAATTCACACACATTTTGCATTTGAAAATGTGATAGTACAATTAACAACTGGTATCTGGTACAATCCCTGTTATGTTTCCTTCTCCTAATTGTTAGCCATATACTGGTAAACAGTAAAAACAAGACAGTCATTCAGAATGAGTTTCGGAGATCAGAACTGATATTATGTATAATTAAAGACTAAGATCAATTTGAACTATTGAGTATTTATTGTTCAAATAAACTAGTTTAATATTTATTTTTCTATCAAAATTTGATGCTAATTTTTTAAAAAGTGAATACAAGAAGATTCGAACATAGTAAGCACAACGAATTGCTCATTCAATTCTGCTAGAAATCGATGGAGGCTTCAGTCTGGTTCAACAACGAAGCTTCTTTAACTCACAAACGAATTCCTAAATGTCTAAGACCCAAGGGCCAACTGAAAATAAAATGAAGGAAAAGAAAAAAAAAAATTGAAGCTTCCACATAACTACTGTTAAAAAAAAGAATAATAAACAACAGGGAGTGTTGAAAAAAGGTGAAAAAGGAAGAAGACAGCTTTCTCTATTATAATCACAACCAGCACCACCCTCAGAGGCTCAGACAACTTACTAGAGCTAGCATGGAGAGTACTGGAGCCCCTCAAATTAATGCAGCCATGAAATAAGGCCACGGCATTTCTTCCCACTTTCATTTGCATAAACCACGAGCAATACTTATATGCAAATGCTGCCTTTCTTTTGCTAAGAAATATTGGCCTAGAATGGCTATAATTCTAATAAGTATCAGATTTCTTATCTACGGAATTATGTTGCACTCAGCCATAAACGGCTCGTCACGAGGAAAGTACTTCCTCCAGTATTTTTTGTAACGTGGAATGCCAAGGTGTAGCCAGGGTTTCATGTTACCATTAAAATGGAGTGCCAAAGCCTTTCTTATACGACCATGGGTAATTCTGTAATTATGACCTAAACCATAATTGATCCATCCAGTTTGCAATGGTTGGACCAGATCTTGAAACATTAGTAGACTTGCTCGTAGAGTTCCAGTTCTCCATGATTCTTCTTTTACACCTTCAGACTGTACAATAATAGAATGCATTATTTCAGTGGTTCTTCCTTTTTCATTTTAATTTTCTTTTTTAAAACAATGTCGAGACAGACTTCAAATTATAAAAATAAATAAATGAGATAACTAACCCTTTGAAGTAGCTCATGGTAGACTGAACCGATATTATGTTCTCTCCATTTCTTCAAATCAACAATATTTAAACCAGACATCCAAGCACATGAATTAGAATCATACTTGAATTCACCTACATACTCTTTGATTTGCCGCAATGTGACCTCACAAAATCGGACTGCTCCAATCACTTTCTCTCCCAAGTCAAAATTCCACAGCAACGACAAATCTTTCTGTACAACCATATCATCATCTAATACTATCACCTTTGAAATATTTTTTAATAATTCAGGAAGCGCAAAATGGGAATAACCAAAAACTGACAGATACTGAGTCCTCTCAGCTTGATTATTTGTTGTATTGCTACGGAAAGAAATGCGGAACTCCTCAGGTGGGGATAATTTTTGGGCACCCAATACAGATGGAAACTCTTCAATGTTAAGTATATCGAATGATGCACCTTTGTATGATTTTCGAGAGAACCAGCTCTTGAAAGCATAAAAATTTTGTTTGTCCGTAACAAGATGAAAAACTATAGCTTCTGGATCCTGAAAACTACCAAGAGAAGAGGTAAGAAAAAACAAGATACATTTTACACTAAGAGTGAAGCATTTGCATGATATAATTTTCTACTGGGCTTCACTGGTTAGCTCAGTTCAGAGATATAACCTCCAATTAATCCTCAGTTACTTCTGCGAACCCAAGAAAATAGCATGGAAAATAATTCAGTTGAATTAAATGATCTAGAGGTGGCAAATTTTGACCCGACCCGAAAAACCCGCCCAACCCGAAACCCGACCTGAAAAACCTGCCCGACCCGAAACCCGACCCGACCCGACCCGAGTTTCAGGGGAAGTCAAACTGACCCGAACCTGACCCGACCCGACCCGAACCCAACCCGAACCCGACCCGACCCGTGTTCCAAGGAAAGTGAGACTGACCCAAACCCGACCCGACCTGGGGAATATAGGTGTAAAATCTGACCAAAACTGAAAAACCCGCCCGACCCGAACCCGACCCGACCCGAAAAATTGCCGGCAGACTTCAACCCGATACCCGACCCGACCCGAAAAAATGCCGGCAGCCGTCAACCCGATACCTGACCCGACCCGAACCCGAACCCGACCCAACCCGACATTCTGCCACCTCTAATTAAATCTATACAAGCCTACAACAGTAGTATACTTAAAAAAAATAATAATAAACCTAATCAGAGCATTATTAGATTCTGAGATCTACAATGCTTGGCATGAGAACAAGATGTTTTATACCTTGGAGTTCATCACGGTAGAATTAACAGTGACAGATGTGGCGATAATGTTACCAGAAAAGATAACATAATGCTTTGCATCAGGGTCTTCAAGCTTGTCAGCATCCAGAACCGGTAAATCTTCGGATAATGAATTGAAATACTCTACAGTCAGTCTCATTGCTAGACAGTGATGACTTTTCGGCAATGTTTGTACATCAAGATTGTACAAGAAAGCACTCTGTTTCATGTGAAACCGTGCCTCATCTTCTGTAAGGTCAAGCAATTGCCTTAATTTATTGTCAACATTGTGGCACTCAACCTTACATGACTTTGCCGTTGCAATTGTCTCGTCCATCTTCTCTATCAGTTCACCAACACTGTAAGGGTGGGTATTAGGGTATATATGAAGGTCTTGGAATGTCCATATGGATTTAATAACAATCAATCAGCATCATGACAGAGCAAATTTGATTTAATTGTAGCAGTACAATAAAATTTGGTATTTGTCTATGTGTTTATTTATCTTCCAACTGCTCTCCTACATGTAAAGTGTTAACTTCAGGGCCTTACAGGGGCAGAAGTACAACTCCTTATCCTTCAGCCAAAGATATTGACAGTAAACTGACAAGCATTTTTTTTTTTTTATTTCTTTTTGATAGAAAGAGAACTGACAGAGAATTTATTGTTACTCTATGAGTCATGTTCGGCAATAGATAAGTGGTAACATCTTTTTAATCATTTCAATGTTCCAAATGTTATGTTATTCAACAGTAACAGGTTAAGGTCTTAATATGCCAGAATAATATTGCAACACACTACCAGTTAGCCACAACAAGGCTTTAAATCAAACATATACCAAAATGAAAGAAATGATTTCTTACAATGTGGGAAGATCAGGGTCAGAAATGACTTTACTGAGCATCTGTTCGTGATCTTGTATCCGCTGTTTCATTTCAAGTGCAAGGTTGCTCATTTCTGTTAATTTTGCGATGGTTGGGTAGTAAGCTCTAGCAACAAACAACTGATCTTTGACCCTCTTTACAGTAGAATCCTTCATTATTTCTTTGTTCTCTTCAGACCATATGCAATAGCTCCCGAACTGAACCTCGCAAGACTTCATGTTTATACCACTGGATGATACATTTTTCTGGTATATACTGTTTTCATTTACTTCAGTTCCCTGGTACAGAAATAAGTAAATAGTTTGACATGCAAGCTATTACTATGTTTTGGTCAGAGTTAGGAAAGTAGCTCACAGTTTTGTTTAGGTACAATAGTTCTTCAGAAGTTATAGTTTGAAGTTTGGAAGAAGGCCCTATGAAAGAAGAAGATCCAAAGAGTAAGCATTAGAGAGAAAAATAATATAAAATGTTTATAAAAATAAAGTAATAGACACTGAAATTACTCTGAGGGGGAGCAGCAGAATTATCATTGTCAGCTGAACTATCATTTATCTTGTTTGTTTCCCTGAACTGGCTAGTCAGGTTTCCTTTCTGCTCCTGCTGAAGGGGACATTAATTTAATTCAAATCATGAGTTGAAGAGTCAATCCAATTAAAAGGAATAACAAAATGAGCTGATAATGACCGCTAATTTGGATTTAATATATCCTTCTCCTGCCTAGGTAAGAAATAAAATATCATTAATTGCATATTAAAGAAAAGGCACACCTCGACAATAGTTGTAGCAAAATTCTCAACAAGGTTGTCAATTCTTGAATCCTCGGTCTGAAGAGAAACAAATTGTTAATCCCAATTATGAAACAAAGTGACATCAATACATCACGGCATCCTTGGAGTCAAAAAAGGATGATAAGCTGAAAAAAATGTACAAAAGAACAAAAAAAGAAAGAAAACAACCTCAATAAATTGGGAATCATTCGTCTGCCCACTACCGACGGAGCTCACATACAATCCAAGTTTCTTTTCCTATATCCAATCATAAACCAACCTAATAAGTCCAATGTTACAACTACAAGTTTCAATTAACACCTTATGATTTTGACATATTATTTCAATATAAACATGATTTGCTCCAATAATTGACTACAAAAGAAGTAAAAATACAAACTGATTGTGACACCTGATGCTGCTTAAAATTTCCTGCACAACACAAACAACAAAATAAAAAACTTCAATCAGTACGATCGATCGGTCGATAGCTGGAAGATTATTTGAGCAAATCAATCGAAAATGCAATTGAGCTGAGTTAAATAAAAGCGGATATTAATGGACCGTAGGGGAAGATGTTGTGGAGGCCTAGAAGGACGAAGAGTGGGACGAGGAGGGAGAAGAAGACGAGCGCGACCAGGGCGGCGGCGAAGAGCCACCTCCAGCGCCATTTCGCCGGCGACAAGAGGCCCGCGCCGGCGCCGTGCGTCTTCATGTGCGCATCCGCGATTCGTCCGCCCTAGTAAGTCTAGAATGTGCTCACAGTCATAGCCTGCAGCTGCAGCTGCTGATGACTCTAAAGTCTAAACCTTTTGTTTTTGTTTTTTGCTTGCTTTCGGAGTCCGCAGAGTCGCTGAAGCTCTCGGGATCAGCCCAGCTCGATTGAGAGTTGATAGGACTGACGCTAAGCCTTGAAATTGAAGGGAGGTTTGGAAATGGAGGTCAGGAAGGAAGGAACGGACGGTGTGGACTGTGGAGAAGTTAGTTTCTGCAAAGGCCCTCCAAGTGCAATTTAATTACTTACCAACTTTTGGGGACCAAATCTCCACAAGAGACGGAGATTTAATTAAGTTATTGTTTTTGTTTCTACTTTCTAACAAATAATAATATGCTGACATGATATGATAGCCTTAAAGGAAATTTGTTTCTCATATGTTTGACGGAAGGAAGCAGCTTCAATTTGTGATTTTTAGACTTTTTTTTTTCTGTTGTTCAAGTTTAAAAAATATTTTCATCACTTTAGAGACACTTATTGCGTTTTGATTATATTAAAATCATTTGACAATTTTCTAAATAAAACAAACTTAAAGTGGTAAATTTCTAACTACAGTTTTTAATGACAAATTTCTAAATTGAAATTTTGGAGTAACAAATATCTTATTCTTTCTAAATATATTAAAATGTTAGGGGTGTTAAGTTCATATGGCCGCAAGAGTTGACAGGACAACTTTTAAGACCTGCTACGTGATTCTTAATCACAACTTGTTCCTGGAGTAGGAGTAAAACTGTAAAAGGACATTATGACAGAAAAATAAATGTATTGTAGATTAAACTACCATTAGTTTACCTTTACCACCATGATTGCAGCATGTGCGGGCCGCAGGAGAATTTATCTTCTTTCGCATCATAAACGAAAGAGTTGACTGTGTGATATATTATAGAATCAGTTTAGTCAGTGACACATACATAATACCAACGACGATAAATTTATAATCTATCGTTGCATAGTTTTATAGACAAAATGTCGGTGCCAGTGCCAGACCAGCAGAACGCTTGATTCTTCCCAATCTCGAGCTTCCCAGCTCTCCCCAAAAACCCCAATGTGTGCAGTCATTCAGCAGCTTATTCATCAACATCATATGCGTATGCAGTGCAGAACTGTTACTGTTATGTTGTGAGGCCGAGAAATAATGGGCCCGGCCCAGTTCTGGTGTTCCCCGGAAATAAAGCAAAAGATGGTGATCTGTTTGTTTAGTATCGAGTGTCAAAAAATCGGCCCTCCTGCAGCGAAGTGGCCTCTTCTCCTGTTTCTTTCAACTCTCCGTTCTGGTGGTATTTTAACTTTGCTCTCTTGTGATAATCTACTTCCCCTTTTGATTATCTTAATCTTGTTTTTTGGTGCTCTCTGAAGAATTCTTACTTTACTCATATGAAATGAAATACATATAATGTTGTGATTTATAATTTAAGAATTACCAGAAAATATCAACATTGTATTCATCCCCTAAATTCATTATCTGTGCAAGTTTAAAACGGGCATTGCATGATAATAATTGTGGATGAATATACTGAAAACTCAGATCATATCCTCATGTATAGCTGGACTGTAAATCATCACAACACCATAACATAATTATAGAAATTGTAATCAATGATTTAATGTAAAACAATCACTAATTACAGAAAACAATATATTCCAAGAGAAAAGTTCTGGCAAGAGCAACCCAACAAATATACAAACGGCTTTGCAAAAAAAAAAAAAAAAATCAAAATCAAAATTGATCCTCAAACAAGTTCTTGCTATACTATAAACACTCTTCACACTCAAGATACAAACTTTCCACTACTCTAGGCATTGTTTACATAAGGTTTAGGTAGAGGCAGTCCGACCACTTTGCCACACCGAAGCGCGTTCAACGGCATGTTGTACTCATCGCGAAGCGAGCGTGCAGGAGATATAACGCTAATATAGAGCTGCTGGCCAAGATAGCGCCGCTCCCACAGCTCCGAGCGGAGGTTCCACATGCCGGCATTGTCAAAACTGAGCATGATCGCTGTCCAGGAATTGGGATAAACCTGGATTGTGTACCTACTTACAACATCAAGAAGATTGTATGTATTTCGGCTTGCTGGACTCCATTTGCCTGGCCCCATCCTGTACCAGAAAAATTACATATTAGAGGAGAATTCAGCTATACTTTATATGGAATTAATTTATGTGTTCACTAGTTGAGAATCAGCACAATACTTACCCAGCGGGGAAGAACGCGTATCCGTCCAAATGATAAGACTGAATGGTCTTCTCATGGTTTTCAAGCACAATCTCGATAAAGGTCCGGAACTCAGCCTTGATGATGTTTGGTGCCAATTTGGCAGGGGCTGAATCAGCTGGCGGAACGTCACCGATCAGATCATACTTGAACATCTTGTCGGCTATATTGAAATACTCAGCCAGCTTGAACGGTGTGTCGGAATCAACATGTGAGACACCATTGAGAGCGTAGCGGACCTTTCCACCGACCACAGCGCGCGAGCTGGAGAGCTTGATGGTGCGGGTGATGTTCACTTGGCCATAGTGGTACGAGCCTTGCGGGTTGGGACGCGCTGCACTGGCAGTCAGGTTCCAGCGGAAGGACCGCCACTGGATCAGGGACCAGGGCCATCCAACTGGAGCCGCGGGAAGCTCTTTCGAAGGTGGAGTCTTAGAGCCCGCATAACGGATAACAGCGGTGGTCGTCTGAACATCCTTCATGAACCGGGTGGACGCGACCATGTAATAGTCCATGGGCTTCTGATCAGCAGTGACGAGCACTGAGTAGCACTGGCCAACATGCACGTCGAGGGAGGTGTACATGTTTTGTATTGTGTGGGAGCCTTCTAATTCGACGAGCTTCATGCTGTGACCTTGGATGCGGAAGTTGAGGGATGATCGGATACCCACATTGCAGATACGGTACAGGTAGACCTTGCCGGCCTCCATGGTGAATAGAGGAGCATCATTTTTCCCGGCCTTAGTTGTGCCAGCCTTGCCATTGATCAAAACACCGGCAGGGCGGGAAAGTGATTTGCCTGAGTCAAGCTGGCTGGCAAGCTCCTTGTGTGACTTGCCATACCTACAATTACAATTCCCCAATTGAGTTTCACACTGAATCATTTCCCCCCCCCCCCCCCCCCCCCCCCCCCCAAAAAAAAAAAATTGAAAAATTCATCTCCCTAATCACTGTATTACTAATTAAACATTTACTAATTAGAAATTTAGAATGTTGTAACACAGACAGATGGGAATTAATTAAACGTTTACAAATTAGAATCCTTAATATAGCTCTCATACCAATCACCAATCAAGACAGTGAAGTCATCTGCCGGTGGATCGTACGGGACCGGGATGAGGAGACGGCTGTGGACATGGATTCCACCGTAACCACCGGCAGCCTTCTGCATCCTGACGGAAGGGAAGTAAAAGAAGCTCCCAATCTGATCCTTAGGCTGCCAGTGGTAAGTGAAGTTCTTTCCGGGGGGAATCGGGCAGTTGGTGCCGGTCAGACCATCCATCCATGAGTTCTTTCTGTGCTGGATACCATTCCTGCATGTCAAATTATCAATTATAACAAAATTAATTAGCATTTGTAAAGTTTCTGCTGGCATTTCTTGCATTTGCATTTCAGTAATTTCTGTTTATTCTTTAATATTACTAATTTCCAGAGAAAAAAAATAGTAATATAGATAACAACAATACAAGAAAATAATAACAGCAAGTAAATTTTAACAAACAGAAGCAAGTAAACAGTTCTTGTGCAGCATTTTAAATTAAAGATGAAATCTTGGAAAGAAAACAAACCATGAGAGAAGGAAGGGCTCGTCGAGGTGGTTGAACACATTGATCACGATGTTGTTGTTCGAGCTGCAGTTGATGCTGGGTCCGGGAAACTGGCCGTTGATCAGGATCGCCTGCTGCTTGACACCGAAGGGCGCGATCGTGCCGTAATTCACATTCCACGTGAAGTACAGGTAAGGGTCCTCTGCACTCGCCGAATGCAATTGCAGAGCTAAGAATGCAAGAAAGGCACACAGTACTACTCCTCTGTGATCCATTGTTTATTCTATTCTGTCTGTTATCTCACTAATTCTAATCAACTACTCTTTTTTCTCGAGGATAGGTAGGGAAAAAAAAAGAAGAAGAGAAATTTACTGGGCAAGATAGACTTAGCGGGAGGCCATTGGTTTTAAATCTCTCTCAAAACTTATAAAAAAAGGTTGTGAATGGGAGTCTTTGAGAATTGATTGTGAATGGAAATTTTAACTAGAATGAACCTAAGAAGAGTTTGATCATGATCTTTTATAGAGGAGAATGGAATGGTGAGACTAGGAGGAAGGAGTGCTCATCCTCTGTAGCGCTACATTGTGTAGCACAGGACGTGAACCGTTTGATCATCTCGATATTTGAGCCAGCGCAGATCTCGAGATGATCTAACAGTTCACGTCCTGCGCTACACAATGTAGCGCTACAGAGGATGTGAAATCAGGAGGAAGAGATGGTCAATGCGACATATGACCATTGACCATGCATCATCATCATAAAACAAACCATTGGTTGGTTCAGAAGGGAGCTCTTTATTTATTTTTAGTATATGAGCAATGTGCCTCTCTGCGTAGCATACATAGAATGACACTCGCTCCTTCGATGCCATAATTAGGACTCAGTTTTATTTATGTGTTTGGATTTCCGAGCAGGTACGTTGCTGCGGCGTAGAATGAAACGGAACGGACAGTTGGTGGGTACCGTGGGTTCCATGTACTTTGTGAAGCTAAGTAATTAGTTAATTAGTTTTCTCCCAGTCACTGAATATGCAAATCAGTTACCAACTCACCATCGAAAAGTAATGAAAGCCGGCACTTTAGGTGCTTTTCTTTTCATAAAAAAACTTACTAACTTACCATACCAGAGACCTTGGTGAAGTTTTTTGTGCTTTCTGCTTGAATTTGAGTTTGAGTGGTTTAATTTCTGCAAGATTATTCTCAACTTAATTTAAATTACGCCATTCCAACCTTTCTTCAGGTTAATTTTCACTGTTGTGATAGTTACTATGCATCTAACTTTATATTGTCAGAACTGCCTCTTAAGATTTTTAACGTGTAATAAGTAATACTGAGCTTCAAATCCATTTCATTTTATTTACTATTCAGAAACTACTTTTGATCGAAATGCCTTCTTGTCTTCAATTCAATAAATCATGAAATAACTATCAACAGTATAATTATGCATCTTTAGTGGCAAAACATAATGCTCTCGGTTGTTGGAGGTCCGGATTGGGGAAGTGTTTTATGGATATTTAAATTTAAGGGGTTTGACCCTTATATTAATTCTAAGTGGCTTGACCCATATTTATCTATGAGAAGGGATCCATTGACAATGCTTATTTTGACAATCTTGATAGTGATAATTTTAAAATTTGAAAAAAAATACCATTTAAAATTTTAAAAAATTGAAAAAAGTTTATAGAATTATTTTTTAACTTGTAGATTTATTATGTTTCCGATTGTATTTAATTTAAGTGATGTTTGATATCCTTTTTAAGATCCTTTAAATTACATCCGTTAAATAATATATAAAATTTTGATAAACCATTATGCTCCTCCCGTCTATTTCTTTCTTAATACTTATTTTCTTTGTTGGGAACCAAAGAATGCTCACAAAAATAGGTAGATTCTTATTTAGTTTCAAACTTTCAATGTAAAGTGTAAGAATCATTTTTTGGTCTAGTAGTTGAGGCAATGCTCTCCGTATGGGACATCGCGAGTCTGAAACCTGGATGAGGGATCTTTTATAAATATTTAAATTTAAATGGCTTAATCCTCATCTTTATCTCAAAAAAAAAAAAAAAAATTATACGTATATCGTACTTGGTTCATCAAATTGGTACCTATATTTTTTCATGAAAATAGCTACATCCTCAGCTTCTTGCTTTTCATGCAATAGAAAGGTAGTAGCCGCGAAATAATCTCTCCTTTTTCTACAGGATCATGTTATATGCTCCATTGGGCCTTATACATCTACCTTCTGAAGAGGTCTTATGCTCAAACGGCAACCAAATATTAGATGGAAAACTGGTGTGAATAATGACCGGAAATATAAGTTTGAAATGTGGCTTAATTTTTTATATACCCTTGTACTCTTCGTTAATCTCTTATTTCACCCTCTACTCTTTAATATTTCTAATTTATCTCTAAACTCTCGTAGTTAGTTTCTTATTTGCCCTTCAACTTAATCACATATTATTAACTATGTTAGTCCATAGATTCTTCATATTGATTTCAAATAAAAATAAAAAAAGACAAAAATGTCCATTTTCTTTATATCTCGTATTTTTATAATCCTTTTTCTCAAAGTGTCTTCCCACCATAAACTACAAGCATCTTGTCTTGACGTTTTGCACAAAATTCGCACAAGATAGTATCTTGTCGTGGAGAAAGAATGAAAAGATAGCGATAGGATAACTTTTTTTCCCTTTGAGATAAACTAAACCAATTTTCTGTTAAGAGGTTGGGAAAAAGAATGAGAAAAACCAGCAGAAGATTAAAAGAAAATTTGTCTTTTTATTTAATTTGATATCACTTATAAAGAATCCATATAATAATTATACTTAATGATACATGATTAACATGAAGGGCAAATAAGAAACTAGTCATAAAAGTTGAGGGACAAATTAGAAATATAAAGAGTAGAGAAAGAAATAAAAGATCAAAGAAGAGTTCAAGGGTATATAAAAAATTAGTTACAAGAGTTAAAGGGACAAATTAGAAATATTAAAAAGTAGAGGGAGAAATAAAAGATTAAAGAAGAGTTCAAGCTATATAAAAAATTATAGAAATATGTGAAGCTGTCAAAACTTAATGTTAGAGCCATTCACACAATCTGGGATTAATTAGTACAACAAGGTTAATTACATTCTGTTTTAATTAGTTGCATTATAGAGCACAAGAAAGTTGCAGAGCTTCCGATAAAAATCACATTTAAAATTCTTCAGAAAATCCAAAAGGGAGGGATCCCGTGCCAAGTAATTTGAGTGCCAAATCTGCCGAGCGATCCTGAGCGCTCATCAGATCTCATCTAAACGGCTTAGATTACAGTTGCAGCGCTTCTTTATATTTCCCTCGCTCTCTAGTCTCTCCGCTCCGCTCCCCTCCACGGCTCCACTCCTCAGTCCTCTCCCGCCATTAGAGAGATTAGAGAGCGAGCACAAAATCAAAATGGCACCTCCACGGCTCCACTCCTCTCGACGCCATCGTGCGCGCTCGGCATCGCCCCGACGCCTGGCCCCTTCCCTACGATCTCACCGTCAAGGTTCCGATTTTCAAAATCAATAATATATAGCCAGGGTTTCGTTGGTTGCTGGTGTCCTGGTGATGGCGTTGAACTGATTGGGGTTTTGGTTTGTTTGTTTGTTGCGTGTAGGTGCTTTCAATGCTGGATACGAGGAGCGTCTGTCGCGCTGCCGCAACCTGTAAGCTGTTGAGGGAATGCTCATTGGATCCCTTGTGCTATGCAGATATTGATCTAACAACAAGTGTGACCAAGGTGACCAATCCACTAATCCAGAGGTCTGGAATATGATCCACAGAGCCGGCAAGAAGCTCCGGTGAGGATTTTTCTAATCACATCCTCTTTTTATATATTTCAGGATTTATGTTTAATAAATTGTGTTAATATGGAACCTACATTATCTGTTTTGTCATAGTATTGTTATGAAGGCTTTCAAAATCGGCCCCGGCCGAGTCCGAGTTGATTCGGCCGAGTCGGATCGGACTCGGAGAAAAGGGCGAGCCGATTTCTCCCCGATTCCATCGTCTAGGCGATTTTTGGGTGTGAAATCGGTTGAATCGATGCTGAAGTGGAGAATCGGCCAAGTTTTGTCAGTCGTTGGATCATCAAGAGATATGCTCACACGAATCTCAAGACAATCCAATGGATTGCTTGGTAGATTTGGCACTCAAATTACATGGCATTGGATCCCTCCTCAAAGTTAATATTCGTTGAATCAAATAGCAAACGTGGCCAAAAAAAAAAAACAATAGTTCTGCAATATATTACAGCCCGTCCACAACTATTAATCACAAAAACATTAAAAAAAAAAAAGATATATATCACACTTGAATTGAGCCCCCTTACTTTGGTTCGATGTGCACTTGGGGTGGGAACCCGCCACTCGAGTAAATTGCGCTACTGGTATCTCTTATCATTGAATCTTGGTTACCGTAGGGATGTTTTGGGGAACTTGTAGAATTTTTGAAATCATCTAAATGATCCATATTTGTACTTCCACTACTAGAATCAATTTGCAATATTATCTCTATGTCTTTTACGACTTTGTTCATGGATGGACGCTCTGCAGCTAAGTCCTCTACACAATCCAACGCAAGTTGCACAAACTTCCTGAGGCCCACATTTGTCGCTTGGTTTTTAATTTTCGGGTCCATTATGTCTCCTAAACCATAATACTCTTGGTCGTTCTGGTCAATGAGTTTCTCGACCTCTCGCACTACGTAAGTTCCCTTCTCAATAGGCGGTCTAGCAGTTATCAGTTCAAGCATGACCACACCAAAGCTGTATACATCACTCTTTTCTGAAAGTTGTTGGGTCATGTAGTACTCTGGATCCAAGTAGCCCTAATAGACAGGAAAAAAAAAAACAACGAAAAATTAGTAAATATGTTTTTTTCTTGTTCTGAAGAATATATTTCCTTTGCTCTCTTTGGCGTTTGTATACGAGGATCAATTGGTGTCACCTGCTAGGTTCAAATGCTTCAATTGATTTCATTTTGGCAGCAAAATGTTTTTGATATACAAAACTGAGCTAATATGTGCTCACAAGTGTTCCCTTGACTTGAGTAGAAACATGCCCTTTCTGCGTATCAGTGATCAGCAACGATAGACCAAAATCAGCAACTAGTGCATTAAATCTTTCGTCCAGTAAAATATTAGATGACTTGATATCTCTGTGTATTATTGGGGGATCGGCAAGCTCGTGAAGATAGGCCAATCCCCTGGCTGAACCTAAAGCAATTTGTAACCTCTTTTTCCAGTCCAAATAAGCTCCACCTTTGCCTACAATATGTAGCAACATCAATTTATAAAAGAAGGCAATTTATATGATAAATTGGTCAGTATTTTAGCAACCATTTTATACAAGTTGAACAATGTCTTACTGGAACCTTCGTAAGGAAGTCTTAAACAAAAACTTTATTTCCATAATGGAACATAGAAAAGTAAAAAGAAATAGTGAGATTTTGTAAATGAGAAGATCCCATTAGTTAGGGGCATACCTAGTAAATTGTCTCTTAATGTTCCATTAGCTATATATTCATACACCAACATTTGCTCCCCTTGTTCATAACAAAATCCTATCAAGCTCACTAAGTTCTTATGATGAACCCGAGAGAGCAACTCGATCTCATTTTTGAATTCCTGTGCACCTTGCATGGATCCTTGTTCTGCTCGTTTTATGGCAACAATTGTCCCATTTGTAAGGTATCCTTTATAAACCTGTCAAAACCAGAGTTGATGCTAGATAAGATAACTATTTGAAAAGAATGTTACAATCTTAAATGGGTTAATTATAACATACTAAAGAGTTTGATGTACCTTTCCATAACCACCTTGCCCAATAATATTACTTTCCGAGAAATTACCCGTGTGCTTTTTAATCTCTTCAAAAGAGAAGCATTTTGCGCCCTTCAATTGAGGTGCGGTACTTCCATCATCTTTGCCACGAGACGGCCATGAGGCTGAAAAGAAATTACAATTCAGTAAGAAAAATGAAAATTGCACTTGGTGACTAAAAAATTTTAAAGATTCAGTTACACATCTGAAATTGTACCGAAAGGGTTGGCAATAACAGCTGCTTCAATGGCCTTTTTTCTCTGTTTGACAGCATAAACTGCAACCAAAGCAAGTGCAATCAAAATAACACCACCACCGACTGCGATTCCTGCAATTACAGCTGTACTGATTGAAGTACCGCTACTTCCAGAAACTGCAAGAATAGTAGAATAATTTTTTTTAACATTCTATGAAATCCTTATTTTCCAAATAAAAAATATGACCCACAAACCAAAATTATGAAATTACCTGGGATATTGTACGGGTATTGGACAAAATAATATGGTATGAACATGTCAGGTGCTTGATAAGTATGATTGCTCAGATCAAAACCCAATCTTATAACCTCAGCTGTACTGAAGCGCATCCCTGATAAAGGGAAGAGCGCCACATTCGCCTCCACATACTTACTACCAGTCATGACTACATCAGAGATATATACCGAGTTTGGCGCAAGCCCAAGCGTGTTCCATAAACTCGACTCGAGTTCTTGAAAGAGCGCACTGTCTGAAATATCATTAAACCTTGGTGCCCTGAATACCATCAAGCCAGAAAAAGGGTAGGCGCATGTGCAGTTTCTCGGGCTTAACTTCTGAGGGTCTGGACATGACGCTGACCCACATTTCGCAAGGCTTGTGGTGTAAGGACGTAGGTCCTTTTGTTTGACTTGGCAGTACAAATTGTTAGAGTACTTGGGTAATTGGCAAAGAGGGTTGTTGACAAGACTGGAGATGCACAAAAAAGAAGACTGTTGAGAAGTAGATAGATTTAGGCAACTATAATAATCTAGAACTGTGAGGGTATTTTCGTCATAGGTTATTTTTAGAATGAAATATTAAAGAGCGATTGTAGAAATTGGGCTTCAATTTATTTTTTTCCATTTATTGAAATTGTAACATTAATATTATGAGTGTTATGCTCCCTGGCTATATAAGCCATAGCGATATTGTAAAGAGAGTATCAGAAAATAAGAAACAATAATTTGACTGACTGCTACCAACAACAGATTATACAAACCAAAAGTACATTTTTTATTATTTAGATTTAAATCTAAACGTTTGAGGTTTTATCACAAATTTGAAAGAATAAATTAAGTGTTGCTTGCAAATGTGACAGGTATGCAGTTCAACATGCAGATGCAACAAATGCCACAAATGCAAATGGATTTGAAACAAAGTAAATTAAACAAATGGAAGCATTTTAGTAGAAACATAGGTAAGTATGAAACTTAGAAAGAACAAGAAGCTTACGAAATCGATCCATTGTAACTTGAAGTAATATTGGCTTCTGTAATATTATTGTTGCGGATGCTAACTTTCTGTAGATGTTGCCCAAGGTTGTCGCCCATGTCGAGTGTACCATTTAACTGATTTGAATCTAATACCCTGTTTGAGAAAAAAAGGTGTTATTGTACTGCTTTATGACACTAACGCTCTTTCATTTTACTTCCAATATTATATCACGTTGCAATATGATAAGCATTGCTACAAATTGGCAAATTATCTCTTTGTACCCCTGAAAATAATAGAGAATCTATTGGAATTACCCTACAAATATATTTTGATCAAATTATAAACATTGACAAAAGGAAGGTATTATTTTGTTCATTTTTTATAGAAAGTATGAGAAAGATGTAAAGATTACTTTCAATTGAAAAGGCTTTCGAGATTTTGTATATACCAGTTCATTGAAAAGATGTATGTAATTGTAACTTGCTGGGTAACTTACACTTGTTGTATTTGGGGTAAAGTAAACAAATCTTGTGGAACTTTTCCAGTGAGCCTTCCATTCTCTATTGCCCTGTATTTTTGAACAAATGGAGAATAAGCTAAATGAAAAACATGGAAGTCAATGCTTGAAAGAGGTACAAGCAAAATCTGGACAAAAAACTAGTTAAGTTTTATGATCTCCTCTGTGATGAGAGTGATGATCAGTGAGAGGTGTGTATTTCAGATGTCACTCAGTTAAATTGCATAAGCTTACAGTGAAGTAAGATTAGTTAGTGTGGTGAACCAGTTCGGAGCAGCCCACAAGGCAAAACTATTATTGCTCAAGTCCCTAAAAAAAGCGAATATTAGTGTATATTTTGGTTAAGGACCGATTCACAAAAAGAAAAAAAAAATAAGGAGCAATAAGAGGGCATTTAAAGATGGGGAACAGATCCGCTGACAATTATAAATAAGTTTGACGGACTTATTTGAAATTTGTTGGCAAAGTTGTCAAACTTATTAGTTGTCAAAGATCCCTTCCCCTTAAAAGATTTACAATGAATTGAGCTGTGTCAATGGAGTAAGGTCTGGTACTTTTCCGGTAAGCTGATTATTTGCCAAATTCCTACAAAAAAATCAAGTAAAACATAATAAAAGCAATAATACATTCTAACATAATAATAAGTTTCTCTTAGTTGAGATGTAATTGACAACTCACAATACATAAAGTCCCGTTAAGTTGGTAATATTTGTCGGAATGCTGCCACTCAACTGATTTCTGTCCAATTGGCTGTTTTAACATGGCAGAAAGTTGCAAAAAAAAAAGTTATACATAGTTAAAATGGTGATGCTGATGCTGATAATATTAATGATGATTGCAATAATAATGATCAGCTTTTTCGATAAGATGTGGAACTATAAGTATCAAGGAGACTTGCATGATCTGTAAACTCGTAACGCGCCCAATCGTGTCAGGAATAGTTCCAGTAAAGTTATTGCTGTCAAATAAACTGCCCAATCAAATGAAGTCAAAATGTTAGGCGAAGGTGGTACATGGTCTGTACAGAATTGAGACGAGCAAATGTTGTGCGAAAGCTTACACTTACATGTGTATAATGCTCATCTTAGAGCTGAAAAGGGCTGCATTTATTGTGCCAGATAACTGATTCTTGTTGAAATGACTATTCAAGCGAAGAATTGCTGTTAGTTTATAACTGACAACATATATGGTTTGATTAAGTAATTAAGTCAGCGTAATGAACCCAGACTATCACGATACCAAGATCAAAGCATTGAATTCTTAGGTTGAACAACCCGAGGAATTGGATTAAAGCATAAAGGCAATCACAGCCTGAAATTTCAAGGACAAAACAGTAAATTACAACTTACAAATGCTTTGCGTTTACAAGATAGTCTAGCCCAGGAGATGTGCCATTGGATACAGGAAGGGGTCCTGTCAGATGGTTATCAGCTACATCAAGCCAATACAGACTCGACAGTAAGCCGATCGAAGAAGGTATGCTTCCACTGAACTTGTTTGAATTAAGGGCCCTGTCATTTTATGAGTTGTAAATAACTGAGTTACAGAAGACCAACATGCAATAATCAACATAATCTGTATTCTGTACTGTCGTATTCGTTGATAAAACATATTGAAAGTGTAATGCGGCAAATTAGATATTTTATATGAAAATCTTAAATGTTTGCTGATATTCAAGCTAAATGAATCATCAGTAATCCTTACAAATATGTTAAGTTCCTCAAGTTTCCTATTTCAGGCGGTATGGTGCCACTGAAGTTGCAATTTTGCAATATTCTACACAAGTCGAAGTATAAATACATCAGATATCACCTTTATTTCCCATAAATTATCTTATATCAGCCATTTAATATATTGCGATCAATTCAACTTTTTATTACAGAGTTGTAAGCTTCTGTAGTTTTCCGATACTTGCTGGCAGCGAGCCACCGAGGTAGGAGTTTGAAGAAAGATCCCTGAAAACCAAAATCAACACATGTTGAATGATATAACCCTTGATAATATTTAAAATTCTCTGACACCAGGTTATTTCAAGAATTCAATACTGATCACTGTTATTTTGTCTGAAAATAAATTCCAAACAAATTTAATGAACACTGAACTCACAAATATGTCAATTCGCTCAGTAGGCCGATATCATCATTCAGTTGGCCTTTGATATTGAGACCAGGCAATGTCCTGCAATATTTACAAAGAAAACAAAATCCAACGTTTAGAGTACAGGTAAATGATTCTTGTAAAGTAATAGTAACTACTTAAGTACAAAACTCCATCGATCAGATTGCTCTCAACGAAAGCACCAAATAATAGTCCCAGGCCGAACTAGGCCGAGACCGAGTACAAGATTGAATTCTAAATTAAACCTCAAGACCTAATACAGAATCCTAAGCTTATGGTAAATGGCTATCCTATAAGTGTAAATTCCAACCCCAACCTTGAGGTTTAGGGTTCCTTATATAGGCTAAAATCCCGACCGAAGTGCTTTTGTTTGTATGTTGTTCCCGACCGAAGTATAGCAAGTGGCTGGGATCTTCTGTGGCAGAGACCGTACATCTGTGTGAGATGTTTCATAATATATGGGCCGGCCCAAATCATGCTTAGTTTGGTACGGGCCTAAATGGGTAATTGGGCCCTATCAGTGATGTTTGTGTAAACTTAATAACTTGTAAAATTGGGGTTTGGTGATGTTTGTGTAAACTTAATAACAGGCAAAATTGGGGTTTGATGATGTTTGTATAAAATTGAGACATTTGTTTCCTGACATAACTTATAAAATCAACGGAAAAATGTAGTGTTTTTTTTCTTTGGAAAAGGGAGTTGAATTAGTGCACGTACAGATGTGTTACTCTTCCGTTCAGACATTGGATGCCGTCCCACGGAGTGTCACATGGATCAGTCGCTTCTTTCCAACTTGACGGCAGATTTTGCCATTGACGCATCAATGATTTCAAAGCCATCGCTGAACAAAATTTACAGAACTTTACTATCAATCTGTCTTGAATAATTTTACTTTAGTACCAGTTTCTTTGGTCTGTTCATAGGTCATATATGTTAGCAAATTCTATTCAATTATTGGTACAAGCTGGTACCACAAATTGGCAGTATAGTCCCTGTTATTCGCAAAAAAAAAGGGTTGCTACCAGAAAACCATTAGAACTTACCATCTTGAGAATTGGTTACACCAAACACCACTTGTAGACTAGTTACACACAAAATCAGCAGGAGGAGGCGATTCATATCCTTGCCTGCCATTTCAGTTAGCACCCAGAAAATTCTAGATACCAGTACTCACTGACAGCTTATATCAATACCATGTGCCTTTCCTTTCTTCAATGGAGAAAGAACTCCAAAACCTGCCTTTGTGGGAAATAAATTTTGTATTAGTATATAGATGATGAACCTTGTTTTATGAGAAAGCATATGATTATGAAACTTGATATGTGTTTGACTTTCTCATATGCCCAATTTGCTGGATACAATTGTTAAGTATGAGATGTAATCCAACATATGATTAAAAAAGTTTAATTCTTCAACGATGTAGATTGTTCATTTTAGAACAGAGTGGTTGTATACATTGCTGCCAGCGACCTTTGATATCATTAATCTTTTTTGCCGGTTTGAATTTGTCATGATGTATCAATTTCTTGGGACTTATGTTATTTTATAAATTGCATAGTTGCACGGAAGTACGGAACTTTGTTAACTTGAAAGAGTTTAAAAAAAAATGATGATTGACTATGCAGATTTAAATGGCACAAGAGATACATTTGAAAGGAAATAAACACTCAAGCTGATGGAAACTTTTTTTTTATCAAAAAGAATTACAAAAAAAGAAATGAAATTGTTATTAGTTTATTACAAGTGAACATAAAATACACATTTAGTTTGAATGAATTACGTACTTAATTTGATAACAACATAAATATTTTTGGAAAAATATAGAAAATTGATTGATTATTATGGGATTCTTGGGGCTTTTGGGTGTTAAATGCTTGAAAAGTAGATTTTTCCTTCAGTTTTCATTTTATTTCTTTTTCCCTTTCCGTTTAGATGTAATATTTGCGATTCTGCATCATCATTTTCAAATACAAACACAAAAGCGATGAAAGAAAGAGCCATTCGCTGCTAATGAAAACATTTCTGCTCTCTCTATTTTTTTTTTTTCTGCTGAGAATTGATTGATGCATCCTATCGAATTGATTTTATTTCAAAATGATTTTGTTTAAAATCAAACAGCTTTCTCAATACTCGAATCAAACTAATTTCTCCTCATATACACGAATAAGAAAAATCTATCTTCCCATTGAAGTAAGTTTAAAGAATATCAATCAATGTTCAATAATATTTTCCAAAAAAATGAAACTGTATTCCTTTTAATTACATTTTACTGTTCTTTTAAATTAAGAAGTAGCACAAAAAAACGAAGAGAGATTACAATCACAATTATTCTTTTGAAATTCCAAAAAATCAAAATTAGCTGAACAAATACAAAAAAATGTAAAAGAAAGGGAGAATTTTCCTATAATTGTACAACACACTACAGTCCAAGCGCTTATAACTATTAACAAAAAAAAAATCCAAACTCGAACTGAAACCCACTACTTTGGTTCGATGTATGCTTGGTACGGGAACCCGCCACTTGAGTCGAATGCGCTGCTGGTATCTCTTATTATTGGATGTTGGTCACTGTATGGATGTTGTTGGAAACTTGTAGCATTTCCAAAATTCTCTTTATAATCCACACTTGTTCTTCCGGTACTGTCATCATTTAGCAGTATTATCTCAATGTCTCTGACAACATCATTCATGGATGGACGCTCGCCAGCTGAATCCAGTACGCATTCCAGTGCCAGTTGCACAAACTTCCTAAGGCCCACATTTTTTGCTGCGTTTTTAATTTTCGGGTCCATTATGTCTCCTAAACCGTAGTATTCTTGATCATTATGGTCAATCAGTTTCCTGACCTCGCGCACTATGTAAGTGTTCCTCTCGATAGGCAGTCTAGCAGTTACCAGTTCAAGCATGACCACACCAAAGCTGTATACATCACTCTTTTCTGAAAGTTGTTGAGTCATGTAGTACTCTGGATCCAAGTAGCCCTATAGAGAGAAATAAAAATTAGTGAATATGTTTTTTTTTTTTTGTTAGTCTTATGATAATGGTTCTTTTTTTTTTTTTTTTTTTTTTGGTGGTTGTAGAAGAGCAATTGGTGTCAGTTGTTAGGTTCAAGCACATTTGTTGATTTCATTTTGGCAGCAAAAGGTTAAATATGATATACAAAATTTTAGCTAATATGTACTCACTAGTGTTCCCTTGACTTGGGTAGAAACATGCCCTTTCTGTGTGTCAGAGACCAACTTTGATAAACCAAAATCCGCGACTTTTGCGTCAAGCCTTTCGTCCAATAAAATATTTGTCGACTTGATATCTCTGTGTATAATTGGGGGATCAGCAAGTTCATGAAGATAGGCTAATCCCCTAGCTGAGCCTAATGCAATTTGTAATCTCTTTTTCCAATCCAAATAGGTACCACCTTTACCTGCAATATGTAACAACTGCAATTTAGAATATAGAAGGGTATAATCGTCTAATCCATTGCCAGTTCAACTCGTAGATAATTTACGGGTTTAAAAATTAAAGCAAGCATTTATAGAAGTTTGATGTTGCTTTCTTTTTATAACAAAAACAAATTTAATTTATGAATGACCTAGATCACTTGGTTTATGGGTCATTTGTAAAGAAAGTTTTAAAATAAAATTATACTTCTGTTATGAGAACTCAGGAAAAGACAAGTAAAAAGCTGAGAAAGTACCGTTGATTAGGGACATACCTACTAAATTGTCTCTTAACGTTCCATTGGCGATATATTCATACACTAACATTTGCTCCCCTTGATCATAGCAAAAACCTATTAAGCTCACTAAGTTCTTATGATGAACCCGAGAGAGCAACTCAATCTCATTTTTGAATTCCTGTGCACCTTGCATGGATCCTTTTTCTGCCCGTTTTATGGCAACAATTGTCCCATTTGTAAGGTATCCTTTATAGACCTGTCAAAATCACAGTTGATATCACATAACTCTTTGAAAGAAGTTAATTACAATGGTAAATGTTTTATCAGATATGAAAGAGTTCGCGTACCTTTCCATAACCACCTTGTCCAATTTCATTATTTTCTGAGAAATTGCCCGTGCACTTTTTAAGCTCTTCAAAAGAGAAGAATTTCGCGCCCTTCAATTGAGGTGCGGATCCGTCATCTTTGCCACCAGATCCCCATGAGGCTGAAGGAAAAGATAAGAGAAAATACAGCTCATTAAAAAATATTGAATTGCTTTTGTTGACTGATAATTTATAAGTAGCAAGTACAGATCAGAAATTGTACCGAAAGGGTTAGCAAGCACGGCTGCTTCATTGGCCTTTTTTCTCTGTTTTATAGCATAAACTGCTACCAGAGCAAGTGCAATCAAAACAACACAACCAGCCACTGCAATTCCAGCAATTCCAGCTGTACTGAGTGAAGCACCGTTACTTTTCGAACCTGCAAGAGTATTTTTACATCTTACAATTATATGAAGTCCTTATTTCCAAGAAGATACGAGTAATTATTTTTTTCCAACAGCTGAAATTATGGAATTACCTTGTTGATTGTATGGGTATTGGAGGAAGTAATATGGCCCGAAGATGTCAGGTGCATCGAAAGTTTGATTGCTCAGATCAAAGCCCAATCGTATAACCTCAGCTGTACTGAAGAGTGTACCGGAAAGAGGGAAGAGGGCCACGTTTGCCTCGATATACTTATTACCTGTTATGACTACATCAGAGATATAAACTGAGTTCGGTGCAAGTGCAAGCTGGTTCCATAAACTGGCCTCAAGATCTTGAAAGGGGACGCTTTCTGAAATATCGTTAAACCTTGGTGCCCTGAATACCATCAGGCCAGAAAAAGGGTAGGCGCACATGCAGTTTCTCGGGCTTACCTTCTGAGAGTCAGGACATTGGACTGACCCACATTTTGCAAGGCTTGTGTTGTATGGAGATAGGTCCTTTGCTTTCACTTGGCAGTACAAGTTGTTAGAGTACTTGACTGATTGGCAAAGAGGGTTGTTTGCAAGACTGAAAGATGCACAAAAAAGAAGAAAAATAGTATAAAGACGATAAAATGACCGAACACTTATAATGACAGATTATATGAACTAACATGAAAATTGTTTAGGTTTGGAGGTTGTGGGTTTAACACAAATGAACTAAAAAAAAAAGACTAAGTGTTGATTTAAAATTTAAAATTTGACAGATATGCACTTCTGCTATGAAATGCAACTTATAAATTTGATACAAAAGCAAACATATGAAAGCATTTCAGTAAAAACATTGGTAATTAAAATGAAACTTAGAAAGAACAAGAAGCTTACGAAATTGATCCATTGTAACTTGTAGTGACATCAGCGTCTGTAATATTATTGTTGCGGATGCTAACTTTCTGTAGATATTGCCCAAGGTTGCCACCCATATCAAGTGTACCATTTAACTGATTTGAATCTAGTACCCTGTTCCAAAAAAAAAAAAAAAAGATTATTGTACTGATTGATGACATGACAGTAATGCTCTTTCATTTTACTTTCAGTGTCATATCATAATGGCAATATGATGATTGATGAGTATGACTAAAATCGGCAAATTATCTCTTTGTAGCCCTAAGAAATAATAGAAAATATATTGGTACCCGACAAATCAAGTTACATCCATGTATCATCACGGTAAAAGAAAGTAATAGTTTCTTCAATTTTTTAGGAAAAACGAGAAAGATGAAAAGATTACTTTTAATTTTTATTCCAAGGTACGCTAAGAGAAAAGATTTTGCGATTGTGTATGTACATTGAAAAGATGTAATGTAACTTACACTTGCTCTATTTGGGGGGAAGTAAACAACTGTGGTGGAATATTTCCAGTGAGCCTTCCATTTTCAATTGCGCTGTAATTTGAACAAAAAGTAATGTAAGCCAACTAAAATTCAAAAGAGTCGATCTTTGAGAGTGAAACAATCAAAGAGTTGAGTATGAACTCTTATATGATGAGAGTGATGACCAGTGAGAGGGGGGGGTGTTTAGGGTTTACTCAATTTAATTGCATAAGCTTACAGTGAAGTGAGATTAGTCAGTGTGGTGAACCAGGTTGGAGCAGCCCAGGAGGAGAAACTATTATTGCTCAAGTCCCTGACAGAAGAAGTGCAAATTTATTAACAAGGAGCAATCCATAAAAATAAAAAAAATTAAGTAGCGATCGAGAAGGGGGCATTTGAAGGTTTACAATGAGTTGAGCTGTGCCAATGGAGTAAGGTTTGGTACGGTTCCAGTTAGCTGATTGTTTGCCAAATTCCTGCGAGGAAATTAAAAAATATATAGTAAAATCAACAACACTTTCTGATAAAATAATATATTTTTCTTATTTGAGATATAATTGATAACTTACAATACATAGAGGCCTGTTAAGTTGGTAATATTTGTTGGAATGCTGCCACTCAACTGATTGTTGTCCAATTGGCTGTGTTATCATGGCAAAATGCAGCACAACAGAAGTTAAACATACTTCAAAATAATAATAGTAATGGAGTGCTGATAATGCTAATTGCATTGATATAACAAGAAAAAAAGTAGATGTTACAAATAATAATAAATTAAGAATAAGAATCAGTCTTTTCAATTAGGTTTTGAAGGAGACTTACATGATCTGTAAACTCGTAACGCTCGTAATTGTGTCAGGAATAGTTCCAGTAAACTTGTTGTTGTCAAATAGCCTGCCCAAGCAAAAGTAGTCAATATGTGAAAATGAAGATCTGCTACAAGATTAAGGCAAGCACATGTCTTGTGCAAAACTTACATGTGTATGACGCTCATCTTAGAGCTGAAAAGGGATGCATTTATTGTGCCAGATAACTGATTCTTGTTGAAATGACTGTTCAAATGAAGAAATGTTGTTAGTTTGTAACTGAAAATGAGCCCAGAATATCATGATACCAAGATCAAAAGCTTCAAATTCTTAGGTTGAACAACTTCAGGAATCGATTAAACAAAAAGTAAAAAAAGAGCTGAAATTTCAGGGACAAAATTGTAATTTATGACTTACAAATGCTTTGTGTTTACAAGAAAGTCTAGCCCAGGAGATTGTCCACTGGAAACAGGAAGCGGTCCTGTCAGCTGGTTATCAGCTAAGTCAAGCCAATACAGATTCGAGAGAAAGCCAATTGACGATGGTATGCTTCCGCTGAACTTATTTGAATTTAGAGCCCTGCAGTTTTATAAATCATTATCATCGAGTTACAAAAGACTAACATATAACACACAAATAATGTATCTGCACTTTAAGGTTTGCTATTTGAAAAGAGAAAGTATAATGTGCAAGTAAACGTTCTTATGTGAAAATCAGAAATGTTTGTTAAAATTCAAGCTAATTGAACCGTCAGTAATTCTTACAAAAAGGTTAAGTTTCTCAAGTTCCCTATTTCAATCGGTATGGTGCCACTGAAGCTGCAGCTTTGCAATATCCTAAACAAGTCAAAGCATAAATACATCAGAAAATAAACTTCATTTCCCTAAATTTAACATAAATCAGCAATAATTGGGATATATTGAAGCTGTTATTACAGGGTTGTAAGCTTTTGTAGTTTTCCAATGCTTGCTGGCAGAAAGCCACCAAAGTCGGGGTTCGAAGAAAGATCCCTGAAAACCCAAAATCAAGTGATGTTGAATAAAATAGCCTTGATGATATTTAGATATCTTTGAGACCAGATAAGAATTCAAAAGTTCACTGCAGATCGCTATAATCTTATTTGGAATTCCAAGCAAATTTAATGAACACTAAACTTACAAGTATGTCAATTCAGTCAGTAGGCTTATGTCATCATTTAACTGGCCCTTGATACTGAGACCGGGCAATGTCCTGCAACATTTCCAAAGAAAACAAAATCCAACTTTTTAGATGGTATCGGGATGACTGCTGCAGAATATTAGTAGCATACCGAAGAACAGAATTCAATTAGATTGAATCAAAGAGGCTGTATATCATACGAAAACTCAATACTAACATCCCCGCCCCCCCCCCCCCCCCCCCCCCCCCAAATGAGTTGAATTAGTTTACATACAGATGTGTTATTCTTCCGTTCACGCATTGGATTCCGTCCCATGGAGTATCGCATATATCAGCTGTTTGTTTCCAATTTGATGGCAGATTTTGCCATTGACTTGTCAATGAGTTCAATGCATTAGCTACAAAAAAAAGTTGCAAAACATAACTGTTCATAAGTCACATATGTTAGCAAATTCTATTCAATTACTGGTACAAGCCGGTACCACAAATTGGCAGTATAGCTAGTCCCTGTTAAAATCTATAAAAAGTTGCTACCAGAAAACCATTAGAGCTTACCATCTTGAGAATTGGTTGCTCCAAACACCACTTGTAGACTAGTCACACAAAAAATCAGCACGAGGAGGCGATTTATACCCTTGCCCGACATTTCAGAACCGTAGCAAAGTCTCCAAACCGTCCCAAAATCTTATATCAACACCATGTGCCTTTCTTCAATTGAGGATCCAATCCAACAGCTGAAATCTTGTATTAGTGAAGGATGAATCCTGTGGCGTGAGGAAGCTTATGAATGAAACTTGATATGTGTGTTTGACTTCTGATCATATGCCAATTTGCAGGATATAATTGTTAAGTATGAGAGAAGATGAGGATGTGCCGATATAGACTTGGAACCAGGCTAGCTGTTGAATATATCAATATTCAAAAAGTTTTAATTATTCAACGATGTATAATTGTATATATATTACTATATTAGTATTCATTTGCATATTTGTTTATTTATTAATGGCATTTTAATGGAGAGTGGTTGCTGCCAGCGACCCTTGATATTGTTATTATTATTATTATTTTCTTGCCGGGTTTGAATTGGTCATAATTAATGTGTGGTCCTTCAAATCAAACTGCCGCCATGAATGATGTATCAGATAGTCCTGGGAATTATGTTCTTCTATATATTATACATTCATTCCTGCTTGCACGGAACTATGTATGTGAAGTAATATATTACATTGATTAACAAAAGGATGAATATATGTAACTCATGATTGCAATCTGGCGACTAAGACTGATGGTAAATATAAAAGTGAAAAGCAAGTAATATTGGGAAGCTAATGGAACTGCTATATCAAAAGAAATAAAATGATTTTTATTACAAGTGAAGTAAAGTTAACATATTTTTGCCTGCTAAATCAAAAAAAAAAAAAAACATATTTGAAGTTCACATAAATATATATAGCATTTTAGCTTGATAATAAAGAAATATAATTTAATATAATGTTTTAGTGATACATTTTCAAGACAATTAGAAAATCGACTAACAAAAGAAGAAGGATCTAGTTGTCTTTTATACTATATATACTATTGATATTTGATAATCAAAAAATCTTTTTCGATGAAAATAAAATTTGCTTCTTTTTTTTTTTTTTGGGTTCTTTTAAGTAGCCAATCAACGCTCGCAAGTCGCAACTTTGCATAGAAAAGGTAAAAACATATATATACATGTAAATCAAGTGGCTGAAATTTTGGATGTATCTTTAATTTAAATTGTGGGTCCAGCTGTCATTGTCATATGCATAGACAATAGACAATACGGATACAGATGCATTAAACCAATTAATGTGAATGTGCATGAATAGTTGAATACCCCACTCGAAATCAAGCTAGCTAACGCCTAACAAGACAAGACTAAGCAATTTTGGGTCAACTAGTAGTAATCTAAAGGAAAAATATCTATCGAGTATCGAATGAACCTTCCCAGGCCCAGCTGTTGATGGGTAATGGCCCCACCAAAAATCTATTAGTCGATTATTAGACAAATTTATTTGCATCCATCCTAAATTATCTTCTTGAGGTTATGATGCTTTTGCCAGTACAGACTACAGAACTACAAAATTGTTTGAACTTTGAAGTCCATCTCTACAATTCTCTAACTGCTGTTATTCTAAGGGAATAATAGAACTATGTTATAACAACTTAGATTATGAATATTTTTTAAATAAATTTTATCCGTTGATTTTAATCTAACAGCTCAAAAGAGAATAACAGAGTCATGTTATCATATTTAGGAGACATGTATTTTCACCCCGTAGAATCGAAATCCCCTAGGGTACTCCCAACTGGAATGGTCAAAACCCCCTCCTGAAAAGCTACTGTGTGTGGTTTTTGAGGCTGCCCGCTACAGTAACAGTACATATTTTCCCATACAATTTCTGACCAGTCTTTGATTTGGGGTGACTGACCATTTCAGTGGATGTGCACTCCACCCCGTACCCATTTCAAGAAACCCACTTGCGTTTCGATGACTCGACACAAGTTTATACACGTAATACCAGAGAATGTTTATGTAAAATTGATATCTTGTATGTTAGTTAATACTAGTATAGGGTCCACGCGTTGCAGCGGGATTGACTATATCACATGATTTTTTTATAAATCAGAAAATATACTATATCACATGACGTAAATGATTTATGTATAAATAATTCAGTGCGTTATTCTTTTTTCTTTTTTAGTTTTTATATTATGATTGAATTGTCATAAAATAATGAGATTGAAAATGACATGCATATATATATTAAAGATGTGCCTCGGGTTGCGTGCGCGTTATTAAGAATTGAGATCATAGAAAGCGTATGCATTAATGAGCATTTCATGTTCATCTATTGGGCCTAGTTGGGCCATGAAGATTGAAATAACAGAAATTTTTCATCAACGGTTAAGATTACATAAAACTAATTGATCCAACGGTCTATATTGGTTCTAGACAAATACTCTCTTTGAATCTCACATCAACTCCTCCTTTTATAAGTAGTAAGGATGGAATGATAATTTATTGTATTAAAAAATTTATTATCAAAATTTTGTGTATATACGGACAATTTTTATATATAAAAAATAAAAAAATCTTATTTTTAATTTTCGAAAATAAAAGAACTTATTTTCAAAAATAGTAAATCCGGGTTCCCAAATCCCGGCCTTACTGTTGGTAGGCGGGGTCCTGGGGACCCGGCCTAAGAAAACGAGGCCGGCTCCCCCAAACCCGGCCTGAGAAAATGAGGCCGGCTCCCCCAAACCCGGCCTGAGAAAAAGAGGCCGGCTCCCCCAAACCCGGCCTACCAATTTTTTTTTTTTTTTGATATTTTTTTAGATAGATCTCGTTGTTAGCTTTCCGTAGCCGCGAAGTTTGCTCCGATCGGAGTTTCCTATCGAAAGTTATGCCCGTTTGAATGTTGAGTGCCCGAAATATAGGACAAGATTTAGTATAAAATTCATAACGAAATTCATAAATGTTTCCAATGAATATTATTATAAATAAATATTAAGTATCACAAATAATATTAGAAAAAAGATATAAAAGAAATAATTTAAATTTATTGCATGATAATTATGGCTGTTTGAATGTTGAGTACCCAAAATTTAAGATACGACTCAGTATAAAATTCAGTACGAAATTTAGTACATGACTGTCATTTACACAATAAATTTTTAATAAGTCCTAGAACTTTTTGCTCATTTTATTAAAAAGTGTTGGCATAGCATAAAGTTCTAGGATTACTGAAAGCTTCCCTAAGAAAAGAAAATAAACCTTAAGCACGAAATCTTTAATCCCCGATTTCGGAGGCCTGGAGAGCTTTTTTGGCCACGGGGACGGTCGTTAAGGGCTATGCCCAGTAAGCCCTGTAGATCTCTTCGCGACCTTTTTCCGTGGCCCCTGAGAACGCCTCGATCGGAGTTTCCTATCAAAAGTTATGGCCGTTTGAAGTTCGTGCCTCAATTTCGGTTGATTTTCTCGACGTTCTTTTGCACGAGCAGCCGGCACTCAACATTCAAACTGGCATAACTTTTGATAGAAAACTCCGATCGGAGCAAACTCCGCGGCTACGGAAAGCAAACAACGAGATCTATCTAAAAAAATATCAAAAAAAAAAAAAATTGGTAGGCCGGGTTTGGGGGAGCCGGCCTCTTTTTCTCAGGCCGGGTCCCCAGGACCCGGCCTACCAACAGTAAGGCCGGGTTCTGGGAACCCGGATTTACTATTTTTGAAAATAAGTTCTTTTATTTTCGAAAATTAAAAATAAGATTTTTTATTTTTTATATATAAAAATTGTCCTGCATATACATAAAAATTAAAATATTTTTATGGAATGAAGTAAATATTTGTCAAGTAAATTAGCTAATCAAATATTAAAGGTTGAGTCTTGATCAGAAAATATATAGACTGCATAAATCACGTGACTTCGTCAATGTTGATTTTTTTTTTATTTTTTGGTTGATTTTTTTTTTTTTTTTTTGAAAAACTTTATTGTTATAATAAACATGCCACACACTAACACAGAATTGTTAAATATTTATATTTGTTGGTAAGCGATGACGTGATCTCATTAAAAGAGCTTGTTTTTTCAGAAAAAACTTTACTATTACATTGACTTAATATATGCTAACATAGTAACATTTATTTGTTGAAAGTTAACTTTGAGATAAATATGTGCCACTAAATTATATAATATGTACAAAAATCACAATATAGTAGTAAAAAAATAATTACTGGGTTCACAATGGAATAATCTTAATATCTTTATGGAAGCTGAAATACATATTTTCTTAATAAAATACTTGTGTGACATAACAAATAATACTACATATATAAATTTGTACAAATTAGATAGTGAATGGGGACATTGAACCCGACGCCATTGGGTTGGGTCAATGTAGATCAGCCAGTGAACTGAAACATCTCTTTCTACACAGCACGTGCCTTTTCTGATACACCAATCAGCCGAGAGTCCTGCGAACCTTCAGGGAAGTTAACGCTCGACGGCTCGAGCCCTTTATTAGTTTCTGCTTACGTTGACCTGAACTGAATGCATCACGAACTTCACACAAGATGTGGATATATTTATGGGTACTTTGCCACTTAATTTGTACTGAACTGCAACGAAGGTACAGAACCTTTGGACGAGTCAATTGACTGCTGATTAAGAAGTGTGCCCCAAAATTGTGCAAGTTACTATCATCCGTGTTGGAGGAATATATGTAGAAATAAGTGAACACCTTTCCGTCTTTCACCTACCCCACAAAATTTGTGTGAGTACATAAAAATGATTTTTCCTATCCAACATATTTCAATCAGAATATATCATTTTTATGAATAAATATATTTCTTTAATTAATAAATATCATTTTCCAATTAAAAGTACACCTTACATTTTTCTACATATTTTTCTTACAAGTCTTGTCAAGCATGTGAATGTGGGTGTATCACATGAGCTTGCAAAAGAAGCATAAAGAGCTAAGCGAAAACAAAGGTGGACTATACATGTATTTCAATTTGTATAGCCCCCATTTTATTCTAAAGAAAAGATAAATTTTATTTTTTGATCCTTAAACTTTCTCAAATAAATTGAATTGATCCTAAAACTTATATTTGCACCTAAATTGATCCTTACCTGATTTTTTTTTTTTTGAGATAAAGATGAGGGTTATTGGGTCAAAGCACTCAAATTTAAATATTTATAAAAGACCCCCATCCGGATTTCGAACCTGCGACTTCCCACACGGAGAGCGTTGCCCTTAGACACTAGATCAAAGGCTGATTCTCATCCTTACCTGAACTTTAATATAAAACTAAGTTGGTTCCTCATTTATAAATTATACCAAAATGGGCTATTAATTTTTTTACATAAGAACAAAATTTGTTCCCTTAATTATTCAACCCCTCGTGCTGATCGAGACCAATTTATTGACTTTTTTTTTTTTTTGTAAAGTCTAGGACCAAATTAGTTTTGATGTCAATAGTTCAAAACTTATTTGATGTAATGTAAAGTCGAAGGACCAACCTTCTTTTCTTTTTTTTTTTTTTCTTTTTTTGAAAAAGTTGAAAGACTAGTGTTATTTAAAAAGCTCAAGGACTGTTGTGCAAATAAAAGTTTATAAGGACTGACTTAATTTTTTAAAGAAGTTTAAAACCCAAAAAAATGAAAAAAAAAATGCATCATGAACTTTTATACGAGGAACTTTCTTTAATTTTCTTGTTATTTTGCTCAAGCAACTTCATATACTCAACAAAGCTAAAGCGGTAGCAATGATCAAATATACCACGATTTTAAGGCCTATTTTTTTATAAATTTTAAGGCCTATTTTTTTTTTTAATTTTAAGGCCTATTTTTTAATATTATTGCAACAAATATTATATGAGCTTCAATTTCTCATCCACTAAACATTTCTTAAATCATCTTTTGTCAACTATTGGAAATCTAAAAACAAATATTGACCCGATCTCTCAGGTGTACTTCGTGCAAATAGTGATTGACAACAAATTTGCATATATAATATGAGCTAGACTAATATGAAAACAAAAACTATCTGATCAATTCTTCGACTTGTTAGTTTGAAAAAAAAAAAAATAGCTGATTTGTTTGATTTAATCCCCGTCAAATGACTGAGCATTTCAAAGTAACGAATTGGTCAGTTTACTGCTCTTTAGTAACTACTTTTTTTTTATTGTGGGTGTACGTAATTTACAAAAGTTGAATTCGGATAATTAATTAAAAATGTTGGAGGCTATAATTTTTTAGTGTTTGTCCGTTTTGTGCCATGTGACAAATTGATTTTCAAATTTTGGACAAATATTAACTCCCCCTCCAAAACTTGTTCATAATAATGACCTACCAGTAATTATTATATTTTATTATCTGATACTCAATTTTAATATGAGATGATGAAGCGTCCTTAAGATTGTATTACGTTTTAAAAACATATAATAAATGAAATAAATAGAAGTAAAATAAATTTCAAAATACAATAAAAGTAAAAAAAAATAATAATTGATAACTATATACTTTTAATCCATGGCGTAAGAAAATATATAAGCTCTATCAGTTCAAGAAAATTATTAAAACTCTCTCTTTCCAACAAATCACATGACGAAGTTTTGCGTATAAAAAATTAACTCGTCATAGCTAGACAAATAATGTTAATAGGTTACCGTTTCATAAATGAGCCGGAAGATAAGACCAATTATTATTAGGAACAAAAGCCGCAAAGCTCAAAATTATATCCAAGTTTTTTTTATTTTCGTGTACCTCTTCTTTTGCAATGCGAATGCGGATTAAGTAATTAGCGAGCATGCGACGAAAGAGTCGTGAAAGTGATTTGATCAAGTCTAATAGCAAGTTTGCAACTTGCTAACCATGTTGATTGGAATTAGGAAATCGTCTTAATTATATGCGGCTAATATTGTATTATATTATTTTATCTGCATTTATCTACTCCCCTTTGACCCCTTCCAATTCCAAGTTCCAAGTAGGTGAATTCTGTTGCTTGCTTTTGTAGAGTGTGGTGCTCTCTTTTTTTGTCTTTCTTAATTGTTTGACAATGTAATGCCAGGTTTTTCATCAGAAGATAGATAATAGAAGGGTGTGAAATGCAATTCATCCCAAGCCCATGAGACTCGTTAATTAAATAGAATGGTATTTCCAAGTGGATCTTAAATGGTATAGTTTTTATTTTTTTTTTTTTACTAACAACCTGATTATAATTAAATTTCATTCCATTTTTTTTTTAAATTACTCCACCAACTCAAATGGCACCTCCCCCCCACCTGTAATAGGGCAGCAGGTGAACAGCAGTATGAAATCACACATAGTCAAATTAGTGTGAGGTCAACGATTAATGTGAGACGGATTATCAAATAAAACAATAAATTTAAGAAGTTCATAGACGCAAGTAATAACTTAATTTATGTCATTGTGTTTCAGAACTTATAATATTTAAATGCCATTTGATATTTTCAATGGTCGTTGCTAACTCGTGTTAGAGCATATGCGTATGCGTCTTTCTATTGCTGCACTTCCATTTTTTATTCAGCAACTGGAAATTTGTTCAGTTTAATGAAATAAAAAAGAGCACACCGTTGTTGTTATACCTCTTTCTTTTGTTAATTTTATAATTTGTTGTTATGTAATTAACTTGGGAATTTATCATGCCTACCTGTGTAGCAGCATTATATGCAACGCTGAAAGCTTGTCTGCTTGTGGAAGCAAATTTCTTGACCTATCCAGAGGTATTTCCAAATTGAGAGAATCAAAAGTTAGTTGATGATAACAAGTGTTCTCTCAACTCTCTGACAAGCAAAATTACATCCATAAGAAATTATTTGGTTTATGAGAAACTACATTTTTTAGTATAATGACATCATATATATAGAGTTATAGACAGATTTTGCAAAGATTAGTGAAATAAATTGTGTACGGTAGGATACAGCTATGGTGACTATAATAACTAAAGTTGTAAACTCGGGCTTCACCCCGAAATATGATAACAAAAAAAAATAAAACTTATAAAAAAAATATTTATTTTACAAAATTAAACATAATTTTAAAATTTTTTATGTGAATAATGATGATGATGATGATGTATAATTTATAAATAATAGCACATAAATGTTGGACCACTTTAAGGATTAAATTTTGTCTTAGACATATCATATCAATATCATCTTATTAAATGGGGAGAGAGAATAAATATAAACTATTGGATCAAAGTAGATAAAGATATTTAAACAAAATCAATGGTTAATAATATTGATGATGTGGCATAGTTGAGGTGCTTGGAGAGTTACCCCTCTTTCTAGGTTTATAGATTGACATAATTTTGAGCTGTTAACAATGCTCAGAGTTCACGGAGCCATTCTCAAATCCAAAGTAAAACAACACGAAAGTAAAGAGACACATTGATAACATTGATTGAAGTAAAAAAACTGTCGGACAGACCAATTGGACAGCTTTGATTCAATCATCAGTCAGCCAAGAAAATCTAAGATCAGGTTCGGTAATATTATGTACAAACTAAGAAGAGACCTAAGTCATCATCCGCAATCTACACTACAGTGACCGCAATAAACCCACCTCAGATGTCAACCACCAATACTTGATCCGATTATTTCAACTTCATGACGAGCTGCCGAAACGAGAATCCTTGAAGTTTGATGGAGCACCTCCAGATGCAGCTGGAGATGGTGAAGAGGCCACAAAATTACTTCCCGGCAAAGGCAATAGAGGAGGCAAACTCGAGGACTGACTTAGTTGTCCTGTAGGGGGTACAAAGCGGGCTGGGCTGGATCGTGGATTACCTAGCAGAGAGCTTGATGCCTGTGGACCCCTTGCAGTATGACTCTAGCACAAAGGGAAAATAATACCTAATGAAAGGTTGAAAAATGACAGCATTCCCAATTCACAGCTGAATATTGTAAATTTGTAAATCATCAATTTGGTGGCAGTAGAAATGGTTTTAGCTCGACCAGAAAAACTATAAATTCAATTACCAGAAAGACTATAAATTCACAGCATCCTCAATTTATGCTGTCAAATAATGAAGTTAATAAAATCTGAACAGAAGCAATTATCATGAATGAGAACAAACATTGAGGTTACTGATGCAGAATAAACTAATAATCCTAGAAAACTGACAACAAATTAAAATGGCAAATGCCAGGTAAATTTCAGAACAACTTACAAAGGGAGATCTAGAGATAGTGCCGCCAGAAGGAGACGGACTCTGCATCTGACTAAACGGTCGGGTAGGAGCACTCTGGGTCGAACCCGGGTCAGTCTCCCCACACAAATCAGTACTAAAATTAACGTCGACAGTTATCCTGGGAGGCCCCGGTCTACCGGCAGAAGGTGTGTCTGGCCCACTTTCCGATGGCACAGGCCCAGACCCACGAGCAGCAGCGGACGAACTCATTCTTCTCTTCATCTCCTCTTCTGCATTAAGTATCTGAGAAACAATAGTAAATCAGCAATTAAATTATAGTCTGTAACTGAGCGCTATCACGAAATTGCATGAATTGTACCAGTTTAAGCATTTGCACAAGATTATGCTTCTTCTGGTTCAAATCTTCGAGCTTTTTCTCCAGTTCTTTTCTTCTTTCTTCTGTGCCTGTTACTCCCTCCTCTGGAGCAGTAGCAGTAGTAACCTGGAGCAATTTAATATCAAGAACAATATAATGGGGTTAATTTAAGTTCAAATTTCAGTTATCCAAGACTGGTTCATGCAGCAATTGGTATAAATTACAAAACCCTAGATAGCAATTGAGTGACTAAAATGTGACTGAAAGAGAATGTGCTCTAAATTGGGATCAGAAAAAGAGGTACAAATTACCTGTTCTTGTTTAGCAGATAGCTCTAGATCGGAGGAGGGTTTATGTTCTTGAATCTGAAGAGGAACTGCGCAATCCGGATCGGGAAGTTCTCCTTCCTCCTTTTCCTCTTTCTCTTCCTCCTCCTTGACCACTGGCACTGCTTCTACTACAAGCTCTTTCTCCTCCTCCCGCTGCTCATGAGACGGCGGCGGGGGAGGGATGGAGGCGGAGGGATAGAGGCGGGACAGGGCGAGGGAGCGGCGGCGGAGGAGGGACTTGAACTGGGAGGCGGAGAGTGTGCGGGGGGGAGGCGGCCACCGGCGCGGCGTATTGGGGACGCGGTGGAGGTTTCCTCGGTACAGCGCGATCGCCACCATCTCGTCCCCCCTCCTCCTCTCCCTCTCCCCTTCTTCTCCTTCTTCTCCCTCGTCTAAACCTTGATTGATTCTTGCTTTTCTTCTCTTCTCAGTAGCAGGTTTCTCTTCTTTATTTCTGTTTCTTCCTTCCATGGATTGGAATTGGATGCTGCCCGCTGTGGATTGAAAAAAACAAAAAAGAAAAAAAAAAAAAAAGAGGCAGTTTTATTTCGACGGCCTGGATTTGAAGGAGTAAAGGCCCAGTGAACATTGGACGGCCCGGCCCGGCCCGTTCAATAATGTCATTCGATTGACTTGCATTAGCACATGTAATCTCTTTATGAGTGATATCTAGTGTCCACACTATGGACATCCATAGAAGATACATATGGGTGTAAGTATTATATTGTAGGTCCTATTTGTCACACTTCTATGTGTCATCTACGGATGTCCATAGTGTGGACACATAGAGTTTCTCTTTATTTATCGGATAAATCAATCAATCAAAGAAATGAACAGTCAGTGGAGAGTTGAAAGAAAGGTCACTTCGCATAAAATGTTGTAAGTCACTTTTTTCAATTCTAAGACTTTGCTCAAGAGTTTTGAAGGGATGAAATAAAATTAAGAGGGAGGATAACTTATGTACACTTCAATTTGAAAAATTACAAGATTTGAGAAAATGAATAGAGAGTTTAACCTTCATTCTCATCCATTACCATCCATTCACTCCCTAAAAAAATACTTGGGAGCAAGTTAAAAGAGGGTTGCTCCCCTCCCATCCCTTCCCCTCGCATCCCTTCCCCTCAATTGGAGCACACCCTAAATGTCATTTTTTTTTCGAGAAATTCTTCTTGTCCCCATTCTTTTGTCCCCCGCAAAGATTCTATTAAGATTCTAGTTTAAGATTCAGATTCTCACTAATTACACATTTATTTTAACTCTAAAAGTTGGGTCTCACTACTTAATAGTCAAATTTCTTATATCATAGCGTTATGATAAATAAATGTCTGTGCAAATATATCGTGTTCATACCTATACGTCAGGGTGTTCATATCTCTCATGATGAGGTGTTCATAGTCGACATATTTAATGTCCATACCTACGGATCGAAGATTCTGCGTGTGCCGTCCAAGATTCCACGATCTAGTGAATGACTGTCTGTCTGAACTTGAGTGTTCATATAATGTATTGTCGGGTGTTCATATCTATTGCATTGGGGTGTTCATACCTTACGTACAATAAGGTGTACTGACGGGAACATTTAAAGGGGGATTTTTTTTGGGGGACAGTTAGCATCCCTCTTTTTTTTCTGTCATAGGTTTAACAAATATTTGGAAATGAGAATTCTTCATTAATGTTCAATTATTATCTTATTCATACATTAAAATTTATTAATAAATTATGATGTCTTTATGTAAAAACATATTGAGGCATTTGGTCGGATACTCTGACGTCTGATATATGAACTTTACAATTGAAAGAAAAAGCTATATAACCCTCCGAGAAATCATTCCGATCAGGGTATTATTATCAAGTTTTACTTTTAAGCCCAAAAAAGCCTCAAATTGCTCTTAACCGAAACGTTAGCTGGCGCTAACAATGCAGTAAACCACTAGCCGTCGTAAGCCAGAGTCGCAGACTCGCAGAGTAGTAGTAAACCATAATGCCCGACCCGGAGGCAGTGACACAACCAGACCTCCGCCACCGCCGCGTCTCCCCATCTCCGCTCCCAATCGACCACTTCCTCTCCCTAATCAAAACCTCCCCAAACCCTGTCGCCGCGCTTGGCCACCTCGAGACCCTCGCCGCGCTCCACCCGGCCTTCTCCCCGTCCGCATCCCTCCTCCTGCCGCTCCTCCGCGGCCTCTCCTCCACCTCCCCGCTCCACCTCCCCCGCCTCCTCCGCCTCCTCGCCGCCTTCCCCCGCCGCCCCCGCCTGTCCGAGCACATCGCGGTCGTCCCTCTCAAGGCCTTCTCCCGCTCCCTCCAGCCCCAGCTTGCGCTGTCCACGTTTAAGAACTTTAGATCGATTTTTGGGTGTGACCCCGGTGTTCGTTCGCATAATGTGCTTCTTGATGCGTTTGTTCGCGCCGGGAAGTGCGATCAGGCCGAGTCGTTCTTCGCGGTTTTCTGTAGTGGTGCCAGTGTGCAGCCCAATGTACAGAGTTATAATATCCTGATTCGGGGGTTGGTGTCGGGGGGTCAGATCGATCGTGCTTGTGAGGTTCTTCGTAGGATGCCCGGCTCTGGGATTCAACCCAATTGCATCACGTACAGCACCATGATCGGTGGGTGTGCTAAGTCGGGGGATCTCGAGAGAGCACTTGAGCTGTTCGATGAAATGCTTGCGAGAGGTATCTCACCGGATGTGGTGTGCTACAATCTGCTCATTGATGGGCTTTTCAAGAACCGGAAGCCGGGTAAAGCGATGGAGGTTTGGGAGATGTTGGTGAGGGATCGGGCAGTGAGCCCGAATGTGACCACTTACAATGTGATGCTTGATGGGTTGTGTAAGCTTGGTAAGTTCAGGCTGGCCACTGACATGTGGGCTCGGATGGTCACAAATGGACACCGTCCTGATTTGTTTACCTATGCAATCTTGTTGAATTGGCTGTGTAACTCTGGTAATATTGATGGTGCATCACGGGTCTATTCTGAAATGATTAAGATTGGTTACTCTCTTGATACTGTCATGTGCAATTTGTTAATCAAAGGGTTCTGTAAGGCTGGCTGGGTAAACGAGTCTTTGAAATTATGGGAATCAATTCGGAGTTCAGAAACTAAGAACGTAGCTACTTACAATACAATAATCGGAGGTCTTTTTTATAATGGAAAAGTGGATAAAGCGTTATCAATTTTGGAAGAATTGAAGAAGGACAATGCATGCTTCCCCGATTCAGTGACCTGTGCTGTTGTAATCCATGGGCTTTGCGAGAATGGCTTGACTGGCAAGGCATTGGGTATAATGAAGGATGCACAAATTGATGGGCAGGCAAAGTTGGATGCATTTGCATACTCTTCCATGATAAAAGGGTTATGCAAAGATGGGAGGCTTGAGGAGGCAATATCCCTTTTTGACCAAATGGAGAAATATGGCTGTAAACCAAATTCACACACTTACAATTCCCTAATAAGTGGTTACTGTCAAAGCCATTTAATCTCTAGGGCACTTAGTTTGTTTGATCAAATGGTAATGGACAACTGTGTACCTACAATTGTTACATACAACACGCTTATAGACGGTTTGTGCAAGGCTGAGAGGTACCAACAGGCATCTATATTCACAAAAGAAATGATTCAGAAAGGCTTCGAACCTGACAAGGAGACTTACAGCTCTTTGATGGATGGTCTATGTAAAGATGGCAAATATGATGCGGCCCTTGAGGTCTTGAATTATGCTGTAGACAAGGGATTGAGGATCGATACCAGAATGTATAACATAATAATACATGGCCTCTGTTTGGCGGGTCAAGTACAAGAGGCGATGCACATATTCTCAGTCATGGAGGAAAAGAGATGTTACCCAAACTTGGTGACCCATAACACTCTGATGGATGGCTTTTATAAGGCAGGTATCTTAGAAGGGGCAACAGACATGTGGGCAAAGATGTTGGACGCAGGTCTCCAACCCGATATCATCTCATATAACATCAGAATAAAGGGTCTCTGTTCTTTAAATAGAGTATCTGAGGCTAGCAAGCTTTTAGATGAGGCCCTGACTAAAGGAATCACTCCGACATTTATTACATGGAGTATATTGGTTAGAGCTGTGATCAATTTTGGGTTGATTCCACCATAGGTTCTCCGTTCGGTGCTGCTTTTTTACTTGCACCTTGTCTGTTCCAAAACATTGATTTTGATGGGATATGAGTTACATTTTTCAGCTTGGTTACTAACTTCCTATGCATCAAAGGAACATCAAACTCCTAAGAGGTCATGACATAAAGTACCCTTTCTTCTTTGCGGGGTATACAACAGCAGCAGCAAAAATGACAACAAACTTTTGTCCAGATCAAGTTGTTTGCGAGGTATATAAATTAGTAACTTTATGTGCATTTAAGGTACCGTAGGGTAGTTGGGCCTGCTTGGAGTAAATTTTTTTAGGTGATAATAAGAATACTACAAAGTGCCTATCACCTGAAGCAGCTAACAATGTAGGTATCATCAGGACACAAAAAAAAATGACAAAGCACGGATAATTAGATTCTCTCTTTTTCTCCTATAATTTTTTCCTTTTCTTTTTTTGTTTTTTCATTGCAGGTCATGCACCAAGGAAAAGGGATGCCAAATGGGCTACCAACTGCATCCTGGTAAAAGGAAAACTATTTTTTTATGGGCTTGACTACTAACCCACCAACCATTCAAGAGTACCAAAATAGAGTAGTGTAAAATAAAGAATAGTGTAAAATAAAGAATAGAAAGAGAGCAGTCCCAATAGAGAAAATCCGATCATCTATGACCTTTGCTTTCATCTCCTTGAGGACACTGAAAAGCCTCTCATCACATGTTTGTAAGTTTGGACTTTTGAGTGCAGTTCTGAGTTTGAAAAGAATGATAAAAACCATTTGATTTTTAACTGCTAGCTTGAATCGATTGCGAATCTACTACTCTCTAGCCTGCCACTTACCACTTAATGCAGTTGACAAAAAATCTGTTTCCGGCAGCAGAGGATTGTCTCTACTGAGCAGCTGTCTAATGATCAGATTAAGGTCAGCTGGCAGAAAACTCACCAGCTTACTTCAATCTAAGCTGATCAAATACATGAACAGAAACTGCAGCTGTTCCTACTTTAGGGATTTACCTGAAATGACCCATAGTACAACTTGAATATTAAATAAAGTCTCTTAAAGGACTTACGTTTGTTTGGTTCTTGGAAATTGTCAATGGACTTTAAATACAAGGTATCTCAGGACAGATGCATTTCTGGAATCTCAACTACACATACTTGGAATGTTTGTTTTTCAAAATTCTAAGAACAGGTGTTAGACGGTGCATCCCCTCATTCTGAGGGAGAGGAGCATTTTCATTTCTGATGTGAAAGAACTTGCTCCTTTTGAAATTGGTAAAGGTATATTATTACTTGTTCAGGTAATAAGACTCCCAAGTGACAAATACTTAAAAAAAAATGTAATTTAATATATGTAGTAACACAAAATGCCAAAACACTGAAATACAAAACAAAGCATCAGCTAGGTAACTCTATGTTGCCTTAAGTTTGGCATTGAAAGCTATATTGCCAAACTCTTATGACATGATGCAAAAGCAAAAACATGAGTTTATCAAACACCAGGGTGGAGTGTCCTGTTGTCTATTGCCTCATGCACATTCGTCTGTACCAAACGTTCTATTTGGCAGTTACCCACATGTTACAAAAATGCCCTTTTTTTTAATCTTTCTAAAATATGTTCTTGCACATTGATTGCAGGTCTTGCCCATCTGCTTGGATGCAATAAGTGTATTTGGTCCATGCTAATGTACAAGTACATGACAATTGTCAGAACAACACTGCATAAGATTTGCAGGCTTATAGTTTTGTAGTAAAGGCGATAAGTTGATAGAAATTTGGCAGGGAATTAGATAGAATATATCCTTACCTCGGGCAAAATGGTTAAGAGTTATAGAAAATTCTGTTCAGTATTATTCTTGTAAGAGTATAATTCTTTAAACAATATATGTGATTATCTGTATCTTTCAGAGGCATCTGAATGATGAACTTACTGTGCGACTATTCATGTAATATTTTATTTGAATCTCTCTCTCGGCTTGACATTCCAGACTGCTATTATGCACATCATTCAGACTGCCAACTTAAAATTAACTCTTTCAATCGTTTGATTGCAGATCTTGTTTATCCGCTTTAAGCCTTTTAAGTACAACAATACAATCTGATTCGCAATGAGCACTGACATGTCAATATGTCATGATTTCGCATTCTCGCACAAGACTTTCCACAATGCTTCTTTAGATAAGACCACACCTCTCTGCAGGGAAACAAAGCACTGTCTTCAGCTAGCAGCGAGATACTCCTCTAAATAATGTTATCAAGTTGTACGTTATTTGGTTATAGTGACATTTTTAAGACACCAAGTATCTGTATATTTTCCTAGGAATCTGATAATAATAATAATAAACACACGACCAATTGCAGAATATAGGGCATCTTCCTTAAATTTATATATATATATATTTTTTTTTATGTTTAGATCTATTGTCTAAGCAACACTTGATCGACTCATGAGCAGTTTTTTTAAAAAAAAATCATCTCATGAGCTAGACCAGTACTTTCTTTTAACTTTTCTTGGATCTGAATCTGTTGCTTTTCTAAGAAGAAAAGCTACTTTTCTAATCATATGGTGTTTGCTGCACTGATCTCAATGTATTTCGGTGTTTCTTAACCATAGGATCAAGAAAAATAGGAAAGCAGGTCTGCAAAAAGAAAAGCAGGTGATCCCGATCCACTTTTCTTCTTTCCAAACACAATTTCCTAGTTTCGCTCATCAAAATGCAGTAGTTGGGAATAAAATAGTAAAATATATTAGACAGTTAAAAAAAAATGCATTTGGGGGCTACTCGGCTACTCCTTAAGCTGCTCATTTCATTTTATGACAAGGTCAGGATCGAGCTAAAGGCAACAGTGACGAGTGACCACAAAAACACTGGCCAAAAAGTGAAAAGTTGAATCATGGTTGAAATTAACAAGTATAACAAATGAAGAGTCCTTTGTAGACTTAAATACTACCAAAAAAAGTTAACAAGGTACGACAGAGAAGGATAATAACAAATGTTCCAAAATTGATGGATGAAAGAAGCATCTAGCAGCGCAACTAGCTTTCTATGTCAGTACCGCCTTGATTTAGAGTCAGTCTTTGAGAGAGTCATTCCATAAATCTTGTCAACTTCATACAGGAGTACTGCTGAAAACAGAAAACTGCACCAAAGAGATTAAGAAAATGATAGTTTAGGCATCGATTCTGCTTTAATTAAACTACATAAAGGAGAGACAAGTTTTTATAGTACGCTCTTAACATACTATCATGCAGTAACTAAATTTTGTAAGAGAGAGTAAAGGAAAAAATACAGTCATACATATTGCCATGAGGGTTAAGGGCCGCAACTAAATTAAAGTGGATAAAAATGAAGAATGTAATTTCATATAACGTGGATCAAAGTGCGTAACGCAACTCTGATGGACTATCTACCGTCAATGATAGACGAATCAATACTCTGATTCCATTCTTTATCGGTTTTAATCAAGGTCATGAAAGTCTAAGACTCCTATTCTAGTGCTCCAAGACTATAACTCTGAGACAGACACATAAGCCTGACTTGGAGTCCTGTTCCATTAAACCATGGTACCAACCTTTTGAGTTGTAAATTAGTGTAAAATAGGATGGGGATAGAATCACAGACACTCAAGAGTCAAGACTATTCCTTTCGTTGGACAGGACTCGTGGTAGGTACTTATAACGACAAGATAAATAATTTATATGGCGTTCCCAATGCTTCATTTTTCATCTGATAAGCTATAACTATGTCAACGGATCTTTTAATATACACTTTTTACAACTCTACCAATTCATAATCTCTTGCAGCAAGTGCCTTAATGTTAGGATCTGTCGCTTTTCGCTACCACATCACAATCCCGGTCTATTTTGCCTCGAAATGGTACTAGGTTTAATGCTTATTTGATAACCTTGTTTTACCATCAAAACCAGTACAACCAATACAAAAGAATAGGAATATTGTGACTGAAGCTGACATACCATGTCGTGATGCAGACACGGTGCACCGTGCTGGCAACGATCAGAGCAACAATTTCTGCCAGTATAACTGCAAACACAGTAATAGAGGAAAAAAGAATTAAAAATAATCAATGTAATGCATAAAGAGAGGAACATATAGTGACAAAATCCTAAGTACTTTTCTTCAAAAGAAAAAAGAAATGGTAATATCAAGTACCGGCACCCCAGCCCGTCTTCATGCCAGAGATTTCTTGATAATTCCCAATGAACTGCAAAATTCAGTTCTCTCTGTCAACATCTCATAAACAATTACAGTAACATGAATGATAAAACCAATTGCAAAAAGAACAGATCGAAATTGTGATTTGCGAACTGACAGTGAGCGTCAGGAGGAAGAGGAGCGAGCAGACGAACCCTCCGGCGATGGTCATGAGCTCGGAGGAGGCGAACGCCCCCTTGTACACCTGGAGAAGCGAGAGGACCACGGAGAACAACAGCGAGGAGTAGATCATCGAACTGCCGGGCGCCGCCGCCGCCATGACTACTACCAATTCAACCCTGCGTAAATTGCAATACAGAAAAGACAAATCAAATCAACAGCGGAGGTTTTGTGGTTAACAGATCGGAATTCTCCGGATTGGGTTCAGTGATTGAGGGATCGAGAGATACGAATGGGAGATCTGAGATTAGAAGAACTTTACTGTGGATTGTCTTGACTCTTGAGCGGACTTGTTCGGATCGGGAAACGGAAACGCACTCGCAGTTCTCTTTTCTCGCGCTCAGCTGCGTTGAAGACTTGTTGAAGACGGACGGCGAACGAGACGGATACTACGATCTGTTTATTTTCTTCATTTAAACCCTCCTTTTCGCAAAGCGGACTAAAACACTAAATCATCTTAAATCAGTGATCAGTGGTGTTTAGTAGTAATAAAATAAATAGATAGAGTAAAGTGGGTAGAATGTGTAAAAGATGTGAAATATTAGTGATTTAGTTTACTACACCTATATAGTTGCGTTAACTTACTACACCTTAAATCACTTCTATTTAGTGATTTAAAGCACCTTAAATCACTTACTACACTTTTAATACACTTGCCAAACACGAGGAAAGCTCCAATTTGTGTATAGGAGAATTTTCAATTTTGTATAGTTATAGATTGAGGAAGGATAAGTTACTTGATCTCGATGCTTATCTTTTTGATAATTTTGGTAATGAATTTTTTTTTAAAAATATCATTGAAATGAAAATAATTTTATAAAAGTATTATTTAACTCATTGATTGTTTATGTTTCTGATTATATCTAATTTAAAAACTTGATTTTATTATATTTTTAATTATATTCGATATAAGTTTTTTATAATAGCTCTATTTGTCTTTTAGATGAATTCCGGCCTCATCAAAAGGCATAAACCAATTTGACGTGATTTATATTGAATCTCATACAAGTTAAAGTCCTAGATAGTTGTGTTAAGATACCAACTAAAAACAAAATATAGCATAAAAATGCCTTAAAAAATGCCTTTAAATAAATCTACTTGTGCTTTAAATCATATTCGGCCTCGTTTATATATACTACAAGGCTACGTTCAGTCCAAGATGATATTAATTGCATTTGATACTCTGTCCGCATAAGAATACCTCTTAAATACATTATTGGATTATTTTATTAAAAAATTTCACTGAGAAAAAAAATGTAAAGAACATGATTATGTAGCAAAAACTTTATTATAAGACTAATGTTACTAGTTGAAAGCATTTATTTATATGTTTTTTAGAGTGGACATTTCATGTTAATAGTTATTTTTTTTTATAAACTTGACAGTGGCTGCCAAGTACAATTTTAATTAATTAAAATGTAAATAGCATCCGCCATCTTCACACAACAACAGTGGCGGACTTATATGGATGCCATACTAGGCAACCACCCCCCCTTAAAATTTGAGTTTGTTAAACGTACACCTCTAAATTTAATGAAAGTTCACCCAATATGTAGAATCCCCCCCCCCTCCCCAACACGGCCCATTAATTGTTAACCAAATGGAAATTCTTTGATCCCATTAAATCATTAATTGCTAGACATAAGTTTCCTTTAAACCCAACCAAACCAGGCATTGTGGACTCCTCTCCTCCCCTCCATGTCCCTGATATCGATCATTCACCCCAATTTTTTTATCGCGCCTGTGTCGTTTGCTTTTCCCGCTATTCGTCGCTTCCTTGATCGATCGTTCGCCGACGATTCATCTTCCCAAGTCCTCATTCCTCAATAAGGTATGTTGCTCTACTGATCATTGTCTCATACTTTTAAACTAATTCCTGTAAATTTTGATACTTAAGTAGTTGAGTGTCAGAGTGTGGATATGATTGTGAGATGTTTGATGAAATTCCCAAGTGGATTTAGTGATATGAAATATGTACTTTAAAATGATTTTAAGTTAATTACTTTCAGTTTGGTACTTAAGTAGTTGAGTGTGACTATGTGGATGCGATAAATTGTATGCATGTGAGATGCTCGATGAAATTTCTAAGTGAATCTATTGATATTAATTTATCTGTACTTCAAAATCAAACTAGTTTTTGGTGTAGTCCAGTCTTAATATTCCCATATCTGTTGATTAATGTATAAATGTTTAAACTGAAATTTGTTGTATTGATCTTTAGATACTGATGACTACGAAGACTTTGCTTTCATTTTTCAAGAGGAAAAGAGATGATGTGGGAGATGCTTCAACATTAGCACATAACGAAGATTCTCACGAACCTTCTGCTGAATTGGAAGGAGGAGGAGGAGAAGGACAAGGAGAAAGAGGAGGAGGGGGAGGAGGAGGAGGAGGAGGAGGACAACATCAGCAAAGAGCTGAACCAGTGGTGTTTCAAGGTACTGAATCTTTGGAAAGAGATCCTGGCTTGCGCCCACAAATATGGGAATATCCAGTTAACCAAAGAGATGATGTAAGGAGAGCATATTTGACGTTGGGTCCTATGCAACCCTTGCTGAAAAAAGTACAAACCTTCTGGTCAGAAAGGGCATCGACGCCGTTTCCTATACAACTATTTTGGTCTTTTTCCCTCATGGTTAGAATACTCACAGAGTACTGGACGGGCATACTACCTTTTCTGCTTTCTTTTCAGTAACAATCTGAAAAGGCGTGCTAGTTTTGATGTGTTCACTATACAAGGATTCAATTCTTGGTGGAAAGTTAATGATGGCAAGAAATGTGCATTCCTGACTCACATAGGATCTAATCCATGTTCTCAACATAACAATGCAATGAGAGCATGTCAGGCTTTGTTAAATCAACGGGGGCAGATTGAAAATGTCATACAAGTACAGAGCAACCAGGAAAGGGTACAGAATCGTTTGCGGTTGAAAGCATCAATCACATCAATGAGGTGGCTAACCTTTCAACCATGTGCTTATAGAGGTCATGACGAGTCGGTACAATCGAGAAATAGAGGTAATTTTCTCCAAATGATAAAACTTTTAGCCGAGTTTAACCCCGAAGTGGAGAAAGTTGTGCTAGAGAATATAGTTCTAAGTATGCATCGCCTAGCATTCAAAAGGAAATTATGGGTATTTATGCGAGTAAAGTACCGAAGCATATTCATGACGAAATTGGGGATTCTAAGTTCTCTATAATTGTGGATGAAACTTGTGATGTGGCAAAAAGAGAGTAAATGGCATCGGTGCTTAGATTTGTTGATAAGGATGGTATTTTGCAAGAACGGTTTTTTGACCTGATACATGTGAAGAACACCAAAGCTGTAACACTTAAAGAGGAATTATGTTCTGTTTTGTCCAACCAGTCTTTTGATATTCATAACCTTCATGGTCAAAGGTATGATGATGCTGCCAATATGAAGGGAGGGTTGAATGGATTACAAGCTCTTTTTCTCAAGGACTGCCCATATGCATATTATGTGCATTATTACGCTCATCGTTTGCAGCTTGCTTTGGTTGCTGCTGCCAAGGATGTAGTCCCTGCTTCTCAATTTTTTCAGCATCACATATTTATTGTGAATACTGTTGACTCCTCTTCAAAGCGCCATGATGAACTTTGCACTGCCTAAATAGTTGAGCTTGCACACTTGTTACACATAGAAGAACTTGAGACGGGTCAAGGAGTGAATCAGATGTACACATTGAAACGTCCCGGAGACACTAGGTGGGGTTCTCATCTGAGTTCTGTTTTCTAGTCTTATGAACATGTTTAATGCTGCAGAGACTGTTTTTAAGTCTATAGGTGCTGATGCATCTGCTGGTACAGTTCGGGTTGATGGGGATACCGCTTTCAACCATCTGATTAATTTTGAGTTTGTGTTTATCATGTGCTTGATGAGAGAAGTATTAGAGATTTCTGAAATGCTTGGGCAAGCATTGCAAAAGAAATCACAAGATATTGTTAATGCTGTTCATTTAGTTTCATCCACAAAAGAGCTTCTTCTGAAGTTGAGAAATGATGGTTGGGAAACTTTTTTGGAAAAAGGTTCTTAAGTTCTGTAGAACTCATGGCGTTGATATTCCAGACTTGCAAGAGACTTACATTCTGCGTGGTGGTCGTGCTCGCCGTCAACCTGATCACTTTACCAAGGAACGCTATTTTCGAGTAGGGGTATTTCTAGTTACAATTGATACACAGCTACAAGAGTTGAACCATAGGTTTAATGAAAAAGTGATGGATCTTTTGTCTTTTGGCACAACTTTAGTTCCAAAGAATGGCTTCAGATTTGTCAAGTAGTAGAAAAGTACTATCCTGAAGATTTTAGTCAAGTAGTTCCAAAGAATGGCTTCAGAAATGGTACAACTTTATCTACATCAACCCTAAACCATAGGTTTCAATGCTGCTGAAATTTGTCAAGTAGTAGAAAAGTACTATCCTGAAGATTTTAGTCAGCAGGAGAGGCTTGGATTGGAGCAGCAATTGAATCACTTTATTGTGGACATTTCCAGCCATTCAGATTTGAAGAAAGTAACAACTTTAAGCGAGTTGTATCGCTGCCTTGTTGAGACAAATAGGAACAATGTCTATAATTTGGTTGATAGATTGATCCGATTACTTGTCATTCTTCCAGTTACTACGGCAACTGCAGAACGTACATTTTCTGGTTTGAAAATTATCAAGACAAGATTGTGCAATACAATAGAGGATGAATTTCTTGCCAATAGCTTGCTTGTTTACATCGAAGGTGAAATTGTCGAATGATACAGCTATGATGAGATTACTTCTGATTTTAAGAAGCTGAAGAAGCGGAGAGCAGATCTTTAGTCTTATCTAAGTTACTTCAATTTGAAATGTTGTCCTTTTAAGTTTTAATCAAGAAGATGACAACTATATGATCTATTTTGTTTTTTTTTTTTTTTTGTGAGGATAACTATATGATGTTTACTTGATATTAACTTTTGATTTTAAATTGTCAACAAGACTAATGCAGTAATGATATTAACTACATGATGTTTTTTGATATCTTATAGAATCAACTGAATTTTATTGGCCCCCCTTATTTTTCGCTCAAGGTCCGCCACTGCACAACAACATCTACATCAACAACTAGCTTTGCTTAAATGTACAAGTAGCATCTAAAGACAACACCACCGTATAGATGTACAATAACATCTAGGCATAACGACAATAACATCATCAAGATGCGCAACACAAACGTAAATTTAGCAAACAACTAAAAACCACGACACCTACACAAATGCTTACCCTAAAATGCATAGAGATTTCTTTGGCACGTCCCACTTATCGTGTCGACCTGTCAAGGAAAAGAAGAAGATCTCATTATGAGTCTTGGCAGCAGCTCCAGAGGGCTTGCACCTCATACTGAAGAGCAAGTTGGGCAAACTGTGACCTCAACAACAACAAGCAACAATAACAATGAATCGATGAGTAAGCTAAGAAATCGTTGTTTTCAGGTGCCGCTGCAGCAAAAGAGTTGGAGAACGAGCTAAACCGCGGTTAAGCCAGAGACAACTACGTAGAAAAATCTGAACCCTAGTTCCCTCCTCCCTATCCTAGCAGCATGGCTCTCTTTCACTTTTGCTATGGCTTGTGAGGAGACGGTGGTTAGTCATATATGAGCGAAGGATAGGTGCCTCTATCAGAAGAAGAAAACAAAAAGAAAGGAGAACGTAGGAGAGTGGAGAGGATATAACAAGGGGTGGAGTGGAGGTGAAGCTCCGCCATGAGGTGAGATTAAAATGTGATCCAATTTAGGAATGAGGAGAAATGACTTGACAATATTTTGAAAATCTTAACAACAAATCCAATAAAAAGATGGAATTAGATGGTAAACTTATTAGAGACTCAATTATAAGTTCCGGTAAAACTATTGTGAGAGCATTTCAAAAACGGTCCAGATATAGAGATACCAAAACAGATACCAGTTATAATATAAAATATACCCAAGTTAAAACATTAACAAGTTATCTTGAAACAATTAACGTATTAACTTGAAACATTGTAGTATTAAGTTGAATAACACAAATCATAAATTAAATCATCTACTTGAATCACTACTAAATCACATAAATATTACCTTAAAGTTGTTGAGAGAACGTATGTGAGCAAGATGAAGTGAAAGAGCAACAAAAGAGAAAATTATATCATTTGTGTTTCATTTAATCTCATTAAGTTTCAGATTAACTTTATAGATGTTTCATTTTGATCGCAACATATTGCAGATTAATGTTAAATTAACTTTGTATGGTGGTATCCCTGACAATATCTTTTGCGGTATCCCCATAGCATTTTCCTTTCAAAAAACATATTAAACTCTCTCTAAATTTTGATTTACACAGTGAGTTCTTAAAATCAAAATATCACGGGTTTCAAAAAATTTTCAGTTTTGAAAATTTGTAAGTATTTTTTTTGAAATTTTTTTAAGTGATACATAAAATGTTAATCGTTTTATTTATATTGTATAATCACTTTTGAAAAATCTCGCACAAAAACTTAACAATTTACTAAAATAGAATATTTTTGTATCCCGTAAGATTTTGATATAAACAATTTATTAAGCTATATAAATCGAAATTTAAATATGATTTAATATATTTTTTAGAAGAGTGCTCACATATGTGACTCACGAGCTCACACTAGTTTTACTCAATAAATAAATTCAATACAATGTCATAAAAAATCTTAGCAACAAAATTGTGCAATTTGTCTCAACTCTCAAATCTCAATTAATATTGTCTGAAAGAGACATTACTCCAGTACTTACACAGAATTAGCCACGACGAATCACACTCTCAAAATCCTTTCCTTCTTACTGCCCCGCTCCCTTCCATCAGACGGCACCACTAACCTTTCTTTATTCCCATCCCCCCAATCACAACCCGCCACGTACCAAACACCCCAACGTCTCCATCCCAGTTCTTTTCAAAAAATTTCAAACTGAGCCGACGACGATCCGACCCGACCGACTGATGGGTTGTTATATCTCAACGCACTCCCGTCCCGTCGGACCCGTCCTGATGTACGTACTCCTGAACCCGGTCCGGTCCAGACATCCTCCTCGCTCCCGATCCCGACCCGAAACCTACCGTCCCTCACCCCCGTGCGGACCCTAACCAATCCCCGACTCCCCACCCTGGACCCGTTCCAATGTTTAATACCGCGGCAGGTTCAATCGGCCCCTCACTGACATGCGCAACCCTACTCTTCCACCCCTCTTTGGATCTTCACTCATAACCTCTCCTGCGCAGCAATCGTTAGATCCGCTTTAAGATTCGTGCAAGTAAATCTCAAGAAACCCATCTATAATCTGTATCGTTGATTCGCAGAGGATGGGCAGGCCGTCGGGTCCCGCTTGATGCAATGATGGACCGGATCCAAGAGAGGGATTCTCCGCAAAGCCCGTCTCTCTCTCTTCCGTGTTTTTAATTTTTGTTGCGTTCCCCATTCCTCTCCTCTTTTTGGTTCCTTCTCTCTTTCTTTCCCAAATCTCTTATCATTTTTTTTTTCATTTTTCGTTTTTTCCCATTATCAAGCAAGGGAAAACAAAAATCGAAACTGTATTATTATTACTATTTAGTTTTGAACGTTATCCCGATCGGATCCGCCATTCCCGGTTGCTGTTATCCGCGAGGGATTTAGGTTGTAGTGGTGGGAGTGGTGGGAGGATCTCGGTGGTGCGGAGATGGCGACGGAGGACGAGAAGCTGCTGAAGGAGGCGAAGAAGCTGCCGTGGGAGGAGCGGCTGCTGCACAAGAACTGGAAGGTCAGGAACGACGCCAACATCGACCTCGCGGCGGTCTGCGACGGCGTCATGGATCCGAAGGACCCCCGCCTCAAAGAGTTCGGTGAGGCCGCGCACGCACAATCTCCTCTCTCCCTCTGTTTGTTGTTCAGCCCCTTCTTTTAGATCTGATGTTTGTCTGTCTTTCTACCAGCTCCCTTGTTCAGGAAGACGGTGGCGGATTCGAACGCTCCTGTACAGGAGAAGGCGTTGGATGCGCTGATTGCATTCTTGAAAGCCGCCGATGCTGATGCTTCTAGGTATGGTTTGTATGGATGGAAGTTAGTTGTATTGGTTTTAAAATGCTGTTTTGTATGTAGTTTTCCTGTATAATAATAGGTTGAATTTGTGGTGGTTATAGGTATGCCAAGGAGGTATGTGATTCAATTGTGGCAAAGTGCCTCACTGGGAGGCCAAAGACTGTGGAGAAGGCCCAGCAATCATTTTTGCTCTGGGTTGAATTGGAGGCAGCTGAGGTGTTCTTGGTAAGTAACACTGGTTTTTATATGCTTTTTTTTTTTTGAACAGAGAATTTAGTTTACTGTGAAATGTGAATCATCAAAATTGCTTCTAGAATACCAAATATGCCATGGGCCGTTTCATCTTCCTACCTTGTAACCCAACATTGATCAGATATATATGAGTTATGAGAAGTGTTGTGCTCCACTTGGTCTTTTGCATGTGTTTAGTAGTAATTTTTTTTTATTCTGGTGAATATTTTGTTTTAATTAAACCAAATCAGAATTGAAGTTAGATTAGTGTATGAATATTGGATGCTCAACACTTATTAGTAGTTTACATAAAGACAACATTTTGTAATAGCCCAAGTAATGTCGCAATGAAAAGCAATGTCCTAATTGTCCGGTAAGGCATGGCACAATATGATAAGCCATCTTCAATTCAATACCCACCATTGCATGAATGTAAATGCCATGCTGGATACCGGCATGATAGTGTATGCTTGTGGACACTGCATGGTTATTCAAATGTCTGTTCTGCCAAGGCCCATTACAATACCTGCATGTATAAGTGTGCCAAGTTCTATGATAACTAATTATACAAATGTCTGTCTGCCAAGGCCCATTACAATGATTCCGTCGAAGCAATTCATAGTCATGTTGTTTTTCTGGGTATGTAGTAATTGGTAATCTCATTTACCTCCATTTAATATGAAAATTTTTCACAATGACTTCATGGTTTGGTTGCATCATGATGCTTTCAGGATGCTATGGAGAAGGCCATAAAAAACAAAGTTGCAAAAGCTGTTGTACCCGCCATTGATGTTATGTTTCAAGCGTTGAGGTATAGTTGATGTTGCGTCTAATTCCAGTTTTATTCTGCATTATGATAAAAATTTGTCTCATTTACGTCTCTTCTGCAAGCAGTGAATTTGGCAGCAAGGTTGTGCCACCTAAAAGGATTCTTAAAATGCTCCCTGAGCTATTTGATCACCCAGATCAAAATGTGCGTGCATCATCTAAAGGGCTGACTCTTGAGCTTTGCCGATGGATAGGCAAGGAACCTGTCAAGTCGATTTTATTTGAAAAAATGAGAGATACAATGGTAAGATGTCTTTTTCTTTCTTTCTTTATTTCTTTTATTTATAAATGGAATTTTATGCCATAAAGAGTTACTTAAAAAAATTATATCTTTATTTCTTTTGTTATATTTGAAGAAAAAAGAGTTGGAGGCCGAACTTGCAAATGTCACAGGAACTGCGAAGCCCACCCGCAAAATAAGGTTCTAGGATGTTTTTTTTTTTAAATATATGTGTGTGTGTGTCTGTGTGTGCGCTACCACACCATTGTACATTGAAAGCATATTTTGTTGCATTATTGTTTTCTTGGTGCAAAATGATTATCTTTTTGGAATTTTTGTTCACAGAGCTGAGCAAGACAAGGAGATAGAGATGGAGGTTGCTACCGAGGCATCTGGTTCTGGTCCAACGGAAGAATCAACAGCTGAAGGTAATCTGTCGTTGCTCCCTTTAGTCATCCATTCTTTCCTATTATGCCATATTGGGTTGTAATCTGTTTTCTTGGTGCAGCTGCCCCAGTTATCGATGAATATGACCTTGTTGATCCTGTGGATATACTAACACCTTTGGAAAAGTCTGGATTTTGGGATGGAGTTGTAAGTATTCATATCCATTTTGTAATGGACATTGTCAAGTTTGGTTGATTACACTCCATGCTGTTCAGCTACTTATCCTGTCCATATCATAATTATATTAGAAAGCTACTAAATGGTCTGAAAGGAGGGATGCTGTGGCGGAGCTCACAAAGCTTGCCTCAACTAAAAAGATTGCTACTGGTGATTTTTCTGAAGTTTGCCGGACCCTTAAAAAGGTTTTGACTTTATTCTCGCCTTTTTAAATTAATTATATATTATGAGGTTATATCGCTATGCTCAGGGGAAGCAATTTTTTCTGGCTTTACATTTTGCTTATGAAATCATATTGAAGAATTTATGGTAAAGAACACCTGTAATAGAGTTGGCTACCTACTTTCCTGCAATTATTTGTACTTTTACCTTGCCAATAATGTGCAATTGCTTTATGCAGCTTATATCAAGTGGAAATAACTTCATGAACTTATTATTTGGTGCAGCTTGTCACTGATGTCAATCTTGCTGTATCAGTTGAGGCGGTACAAGCTATTGGAAACCTAGCAAAGGGACTAAGAAGCCACTTTGCAAACAACTCGCGGTTCCTGCTACCTGTATTGCTGGTGAGCACTCCTTTTTGTAAAAATATCATTAGGGCTGAATGTTTGGGTGCTGTTGATCAGCACAGTAACCCACATTTCCACTGTTAATTTACAGGAAAAATTGAAAGAAAAAAGACCAACACTGACTGATGCCTTATCTCAAACTCTTCAAGCCCTTCACCAATCTGGGTGCCTGTCATTAATGGATGTCGTTGAAGGTAAAAATATTTATCTTATAATTATACCACCGCTTACAGTACTTATCTCAGTAATGTCCTGTTGACATGTCCTGGAATGATAAATGTCACCATTAGCTGGTTTCTAGTGTACTGATAAATAACAAAATCCTGTCTTTTTTTCTTTCTTTGTTCTTTTTTTTTTTGGAAAGGCAGCGTGATTATAGGCTGGTTCCCGACTTGTGATAGGTCTTGAATCTTTTTTCTGATTAATCATGTATAAAATGTGCAAAGATTTAACTGAGCATTAGTTTAGTGATATTAAAGTTGCTGAATGGAAACAGCATCTGGAAAGATCCAATAATATATCATGCTTGAGCTCTTCTAGATTATACAGTTGTACATAAACATCTCGGACCTTATTGTTAATAATATGTGATAATGTCTTTTCGGTTGTCGCAGATGTCAAGGTTGCTGTTAAGAATAAAGTTCCACTTGCAAGATCTTTAACCCTTAATTGGGTGACGTTTTGCATTGAGACGAGCAATAAGGCTACTGTGCTTAAGTTGCACAAGGAATACGTGCCTATTTGCATGGAGGTAACCATGCTACATTTGACACATTAGTACAGCATCTGTTATTTGTGGTTGTATCTCTAGTAATTCTTTCTTTATTTTGGTTGCCTTTCTTACAAATTGGCAGTGCTTGAATGATGGAACTCCTGAAGTGAGAGATGCAGCTTTTGCTGCCTTGGCTGCCATCGCAAAGGTTTTCTTTCATTCTTTTATACAACAATATCAACCAAACAACAACAAAGCCTTTAATCCCAAGCAAGTTGGGGATTAAACTAATTCTTTTATACATAGAACTAAATGTTTTTTTCAACATGCATATCCTGTTGGTCAATTAATTCGACTTCCTTGTGATTTATTTAGATGGTTGGCATGAAGCCACTAGAAAGGTCCTTGGAGAAACTTGATGATGTTAGAAAAAAGAAGTTATCTGATATGATCGGATCTAGCAGTCCTGGTGTTATTGCTACTTCAAGTTCTGGTACTGGTCCAAGTTCATTGCCTAATGGTAGTGGAGGCAGCTCTAGTCATGAGGTAACTTTGTTTGCTCATTCTCCATTTGAATAATAATATTTTCTTGTTACAAGGAAGTTCTAGTTTCCAGTAGTTTGGACTCTCGGCAATCCGTGGTGTTTACTTGTCCTTCTTTATTTTTAGTTTTGACAAAAGGTGACCAAAACAGCTGAATAATAATAAAGTATTCGCTCTGGAAAACAATTTCATAAACCTTTTTCATCATTGTTAGGCTGATAATGGTGCGACGGTGAGAAGATCAGCAGCAAGTATGCTTAGCGGGAAGAGGCCTGTTCAAGCAGCGGTCAGCTTAGTTCTATTCTACGTTATTTTTATATCAATGCCAAGCAATGTTCCTAGTTATATCATATTTCATTGTTGCTTTATTTGCAATGCTAAGCAATTATGCCAGTTTGCATGTGTATGCAAATGCAGTTGAAAAGTATTAATTTATATGAGCTATCAAGTTTTGTTTAGTTAAATGATGCTACTTACTCTAATCTCTGTGCAGCCCGCTTCTAAGAAAGGTGGTGGAACAGGAAAATCAGTTGCTTCTAAAAAGACTGATGGTGGTGGTGCACCTAAGGTCTCAGCACCTGCTGAAACAGAAGATGTTGAGGTTAGTGCAAAAGTGAAAACAAATTTATATCCATTCTCATAACTAAATTTTTTTATGTTTTCATTTGGTTTTTATCTATACTTTGCAGCCAAGCGATATGAGTTTGGAAGAAATTGAAGAGCGACTAAGTAATGTTGTTAAAGCAGAAACAATAACTCAATTAAAGAGTAGTGTTTGGAAAGAGCGTCTAGAAGGTAACTGATCTTATTACTATGCTATGTAATTTTTCTTTTCTCATAATTTGATTGGAACCTAAAATTGCTGTCTTGTTGTCTTTATTAGTGGATTATATTTGATTTATCACTGTTTGTCCGTTTTTACTTTACTTTTCCTTAATATGTCACTTCTGGTTTAACATAAAAAATTTGAAGTACCATTGAAATATATTCTTATAGTTACTTTGTTTGCTTATTATGTATCTTTGCAGCCATTGGAACTTTAAAAGAAGATGTTGAAAAACTTCCAGACCTTGACCAGTATTCTGAGCTCTTGGTCCGTCTATTATGTGCGGTCCCTGGGTGGAGTGAGAAAAATGTCCAAGTATGTTTTCACAACATGCAAAAGATCTATGTTCATTCTTTTCTCAGTTTTCTTTTCCAACAACCATTTATTTGGCTACATTCTCAGTTTTCTTTTCTAACGACCATTTATTTTGCTACATCTTTATGTGACAGGTTCAGCAACAGGTTATTGAGATTATTGCCCACATAGCTTCAACTGTCAAACGGTTCTTTAAACGATGTGTTGTTCTTTGTCTTCTTGGTAAGAATCTTTTGCTGATCCTTGAACCCACATTCATATAGATATCTGCTGCCATCGGATGTTTCAATCTTTACCATCTGAATTTAACTGGAGTATTGAACTATATTGACGTATATTTTTATTATAGTGGTTGAGATTTTGTGGGTCATGAACCATCTGATGAACTGAACCTTTTTCCAGCTATCATCTATTGGGTGGGAATTGCAGTATTTCAAGGTTTATTAAATGAATCATTACAAAATGGTTTGGATCTTGACAGGTATTAGTGAAAGAGTAGCTGATATCAAAACGCGTCTTCATGCAATGAAGTGTCTGACTGCTTTCTCAGAGGCAGTTGGTCCTGGTTTCGTTTTTGAGCGAGTAAGTTGAAAGTTTTTTGAAGTTTCCAATTTTCAAGTGGCATTTCAAAGTCTATTGGGTAGGATTCAGAAGCTTGATTGCAAAATTCCATGTTGCTAATATCTACCTTGTGTATTAGGTAACATGTAATGTGTGTTTTTCTGAGGTGTTCATTTTTAAGAGAATATGTATGGGCTAATGCATGCCAATCATTTGTAGAGCAGCAAAGATACTTGAAATGCATATGGAGTTTGCTTAGAGTAATTTATTAATGCAAAGTCTTTGTCCTGTTGTTTCAGTTGTACAAGATAATGAAAGAGCACAAGAATCCTAAGGTTCTTAGTGAGGGAATATTGTGGATGGTTTCAGCTGTGGAAGATTTTGGCATCTCCAATATAAAGCTGAAGGTACAAAGATTTTGACACAATGAATTGCTAGCTGGGAGTTATTTATTGATGGCTGCCCTCATATAACAATATGATACGAGTTAAACTGTTATTTTGCTGTAGGATTTGATTGATTTTTGCAAGGACATTGGTCTTCAGTCCAGCAATGCAGCAACAAGAAACTCAACAATTAAGCTTATTGGGGTGCTGCATAAATTTGTTGGCCCAGGTAGTCTTCTTACCTATTTCTGCCTTAACATTATTTTTTAAGTTTTCTTTGCAGCATGAAATAATGACCAAAGAAGCTGTTCCTGCAGATATTAAAGGATTCTTAGCTGATGTTAAACCAGCACTTCTCAGTGCTCTTGATGCTGAATATGAGAAGAACCCATATGAGGTATGTGGTATATTGTGCCCGGCTGATAATATGATCCGTATTTCTCTCTAGTCAATATGAAATTTATGCATAATTAATATTATACAGGGTCCTGCTGTGGCTCCTAAGAGAACTATTAAGGCTGCTGATGCTATGTCAGCTGCTTCTGCAAGTGGGTCTGATGGTCTGCCTCGTGAAGACATCAGCTCAAAGCTAGGACCCACCTTGTTAAAAAATATTGGGAGCCCAGATTGGAAGGTGATATTATTAAATTTTGTTATTTTACTTTTTAAAAAAAAAAATATTTGCACTTACTAATGATTGCAGCCTTTTTTCTTTCTTGTCTTGGTTAAACCCATTTGAAACTGTTATTTTGTTTTATCTAGTTATTCGAAGTATTATCAGCTTAATTTTGCTGAAAGTGTTTAGCCTTTCTGTATTGGTATTATGGCAGGTACGAATGGAGTCAATTGAGTCAGTTAATAAAATCCTGGAGGAGGCTCATAAAAGAATTCAGCCTAATGGCACCAGTAAGTAGCTTTTGTCTATTTTGTTTTTGTGATAGTAAAAGGACATTCCTTCTTGTTTCATGTAAATAAATCACCTAAATTGAAATATACAGTTGATTTGTTCAACACTTTGAGAGGGAGACTATCAGACAGCAACAAAAACATTGTAATGGCATGTCTGTCTACCATTGGTGCCCTTGCAGCTGCTATGGGTCCTCCTGTTGAGAAAACAAGCAAGGTTGTTTGTACTTCTTTTGATTGTAGTCGTTTTAAACACCTACACTACTGTCTTGCTTATTCTGGTCTTTGCATAACTGTAAATATTTTTTGTATCAGGGTATCTTGGCCGATGTTCTGAAGTGTCTTGGTGATAATAAGAAGCAAATGAGAGAATGCACCCTAAGTACTTTAGATTTGTGGATTGCTGCAACTCATCTAGATAAGATGGTAATAATTTTATAAGTATTTATTTTTGCAAAACAGAGGCTAACTTTTATAAAATTGATTTAATACCAATAATTAGGTCCCATATTTATTTTCTGTGCGACTCTGGTTGGGTTTCATTTTTAATCTGCCCCAACTTCTTTGGGACTAAATCCTTTGTTCTTGTAACTAGGTCCCATACATTGCTGCTGCTATGGCTGATCCCAAAACAGGTTCTGAAGGGAGAAAAGACCTCTTTGATTGGTTATCTAAGCATATTCCAAAATTGAATGACTCATCGGAAGCATTGCTTTTATTAAAGCCAGCTGCAAATGCTTTGATGGTAAGGATTTATATATTACTATCTTGCTGTTCTCTTGTGTTGATTATCTTGAACTATTCTTCTTTAACCTTATGCTTTTGTATTTTTAAAGGATAAATCTGCAGAAGTTCGTAAAGGAGCAGAGTCCTTTTTGGGTGAAATCCTAAAAGCTTGTGGCCAAGAGGCGGTATGTCCATCTCTAGTGGACAACTCTAATCATTTAATACAACTATGTATGTTCATTTTATATCATGCTTAACTAAAAGTTTTGTTTGTAGGTAATCAAGGGTCTGAAAGACCTTCCAGGGCCCACTTTGACAACTGTAGCAGACAAGTTGAAGTTAAATTGCATACCAGATGGTGTGTCTTCTGTACATATTTCTCCATTAGCATCCTTTCTTCTAATTATAAACTCAGTCATTTTATTTGTATAATTTTTTTTTGTTTTGAAACACCAGATTTTTCTGACGCTGGTAGGATGATCACCGCAAGCATTACATCCAAACCGAGTCTCAAAAGTGGGAAACAAGCATCAAATAGTTTGGGTGACCGTGGATCTAAGGCTGGGAATAGAACTGCCTCATCGGTATGAATTTCTTGTTTTGTTCTTCAACTTACCCTGATTCTTTATTTTTTCTATGCAGTCCATATTGACTGGAGCATACCTATATAGAACTTAAATAATTCATCTTGTATTCGACCAAAGAAGCTAAACCTGGCTGAATTAGAATATTCATAAGATAGTTTCTCAATCGCAATGTTGAAATCAACCTAATAAATCAATCCTGATGTTATATTTCCCCATATTTGGAGGTTTATGAATTTAATTTGTCTTACATGGTCACAGAGGACAGCTCCTACAAGGGCATCTACCGCAGTGATCTCCGTTCAAGATCTCAGCTATCAATCACAGCCTTTGTTTAACATCAAGGATTCCAACAAGGTAGTGTGCCAAGAATATCTTTTGTGTAATGCATGCACCTTATTTTTTATTTTACAGTGCTTGGTTATCACCTGCCCTTTTGTTTTAAAATTAGGATGAGAGGGAGAGATATGTTGCACGTAAATTCAAGTACGAGGAGCCTCGTCCTGAGCAAATTCAAGACTTGGAGGTTTACATAACATCTGTTGACATTTTGTTTATTTTTGAAACATAATGTGATACTCATACTCTTTTCAACACTTTTAGTATGATCTGCTAAGGCATGTGAGGGAGGATGTAAGCAGGCGGCTTCTCAGCACTGATTTTAAAAAGCAAGTGGATGGCCTAGAAATATTGCAAAAGGTTCTTTTTTTCTATCCACTTGGTGTTCTTTTATGCTTGAAATTAGAGTGTGTAGTTGTTCACCTTATTTTTGCCTTTTGCATAGGCTTTACAAGCTAGTTCAAGAGAAGTTATTGAACTTATTGATGTGCTTTTGAGGTGGTTTGTTCTGCGGTTTTGTGAAAACAACACTACTGTCTTGTTGAAGGTATGTTCACAATTTGGATATACTTTACCTACATTTGGGACTACCTTGTAACTGGATTTAGAATGATTAATTCTTCTCTCTTCTCTTGCACAATCAAGGTTCTAGATTTTCTTCCCGAACTTGTTGATGTTTTAAAAGGTCAGGGCTACATCTTGTCTGAAGCAGAAGCTTCGCTGTTCTATCCATGTCTAATAGAGAAGGTCAGCACTATCTCTCTTCATTAGCAAACTCTATTCCAACTTTAAGAACCACTACCTGAAGCACATGAATTTACTATCATTTCAGTCTGGCCATAACATTGAAAAAGTTCGGGAGAAGATGAGAGAGCTAATAAAGCAGACAGTTGGCATTTATCCTGCACAGAGGCTTCTCCCATTTGTTGTAGAAGGAATTCGTTCAAAGAATAACCGCACAAGAATCGAGTGTGCTGATCTTGTGGGTTATATGATTGAAAATCATGGCGCTGAGGTATATTAATGAATTATGAGACAATTTCCTCACCATTAATGGATTTTGAATGTACTGATTGGAGCTATATATGGAGTATTGGACAATAACAGAAGTTATATAATATACAGTACCTGAATATAGAGTTGATACAAAATCCAAGTAGTTCTGTGTTGGCTTGACCGATGTTTGGTTTATCGCCTTGAATTTTGTCTATTGCATAGGGTTACAGTGACAAGGTTATTTCATGAAATGGCCCCTGGTTTTGCTAATTTCTCTAGATTATTACTCTTGGTATTAGTAGGTTTTCTTACCAGTTGGCTTGATTTGCTTTTTATCCATGTTGATATATCAGCACAACACATTTTTGAGTTCCGTGATTTGATATAGATAATTATTATTCTCTCTATTTCCAGATTATTGGACAAATGAAGTCTTTGCAAGTTGTTGCTTCGTTGACAGGGGAGCGAGACGGTGAAACTAGGAAGGCTGCTCTTAATACGCTTGCCACTGCATACAAAAATATGGGTTAGTATTATTCTTTATGCCATAATAGTTCTTTTTTCTGTCTTGAAGTTCTAAAAAATATTGGAGACATTTGGAACTGACTTGATCCTCTTGACAACACTTGTTTACAGAGAAGTTCAAATAATGTGAATCTGCATCTTATACTACTTTTTGTTTCTTCAGGGGAAGATGTGTGGAAATATGTTGGAAAGATTTCAGATGCTCAGAGAAGTATGCTAGATGACAGGTTCAAGTGGAAGGTCTGTATATTAGTAAATTTCTCTAGGCTATATTGATGTAAAGATGGAAGTGTAAAATGGTAGTGCCACAAAATTTGAAAATCCTTAGTATATGAAATATTTTTGTATGTATAAAATACTTTATTTTTAAAGGCCGATTACAGAAAATAATTTGCAAAAGAGTAAATGGAGGCTGTTTGCTCTTGAATGAGTCTGAATATTATATTCTGCTCTATTCTAGGCAAGAGAAATGGATAAGAGGAGAGAAGGCAGACCTGGTGATGCCCGAGCTGCTTTGAGGCGTTCAGTCCGTGACAATGGGTAATTTTATTTTTTCTTCATATGCAATACTTTTTTAGCTGGTACCTTCTAGTTATTTTCACATAAAAGGTGTGTGCATTCTAGGTATGAAGCTGCAGAGCAAAGTAATGAAGGTTTTCAACGATCTTCTATTTCCTTCTCATCAGTGGCAAGGTAAAAACAATGATGTTTGAATTTTTGTCTGTTTTTGAATTATTTGCATAGTTAAATTAATTTTAACTGTCCTCCTATGATAGGGAACACACGGGGTATCCTGACACACACATGGAGAGACCTATGTTGGCTCGGCACCAAGCTGTCCCAGTGGGTCCCACAAATTGGCGTGAAGCACTTGATATTATTGCAATGGGTCAACCTGACCAGGTACACATAATGCCGGATAAATATCTTCAACTGTAAGCTAAAAGATAAAGTCATCTTTTCTCATGGAAAATTCTAATGCAGTCTGTTGAAGGGATGAAAGTTATTTGTCATGAGCTGACCCAAGCAATGAATGATGCTGAAAGCAGTGTTGTCGAAGATCTTGTCCAGGAAGCTGATAAGTTGGTCTCGTGCCTTGCAGTAATGGTAATACCGATCTTCTCTATTCTTGTTGAAAGATCTGAAAATTTTTTTTGGATTGGTTTGTGGTTTGACCATGTTTGTTGTTTCTACTATTTTGGCAGGTCCCAAAATCATTCAACTTCAGCCTTTCTGGGGCATCCTCACGGTCTTGCAAATATGTCCTCAACACTCTGATGCAGACTTTCCAGATAAAGAGACTGGCTGATGCTGTAAGAGAGCAAACCCTAGACAACCTAATAACAGAGCTACTGCTTTGGCTTCTGGATGAAAGGGTCTCCTTGATGGATGATGGCAGCCAGCTGCTTAAAGCCCTCAATGTCTTGATGCTTAAAATTCTGGTATACTGGTCATTTTTCTTTAAATTATTTTTTTTTCCTTTTTACCCCCTCAAGGGTATGTTGCCATATCACTCGTTCTAGTTCCTTTTATATGTTTGGTGTTATAATTGTTAGCTTTCATTTTGAAAAAAGTTATGTTTTCTAATTACTCTCATATTTTGTTTTGTATCAGGATAATGCTGAGAGAACATCATCTTTTGTTGTGCTGATAAATCTTTTGAGGCCACTAGACCCTGCAAGGTGGCCTACTTTGACACCACCAGAAGCTCTCCCCACAAAAAACCAGAAGTTCTCGGATTTGGTTGTTAAATGCTTAATAAAGCTGACGAAGGTGCATTGCTTTGTTTTGAACACTTTATCATCTACCATTTATATTTGGTTCTCATTATTCTCCCTCTGATTTGTGTGCTCGCAAAATCTCAGGTTTTGCAGCAAACAATAAATGAAGTCGACCTTGACAGGATTCTCCAAAGCATCCATTTGTACTTGCAAGAACTCGGAATGGAGGAGATTAGAAGAAGGTACCTCTCTTTTCTCAATACAAGTAGACAGTGGAATATTAATTAGGATATTTTTCAACGAAGTTTTGTTGTCTGGTGTTTGGTAAGTGAACCAGAAGCAATGATAATAAACCCATAACACATACACAGCCCAATCATCACTACTGTACTTCAAAAAGTCCGGTTATCCCTGTAAACCATCTGGTATACATCACGCAGTCATCCTCAGTTTAGTTACTCATTTCTGTTATGTGTTTTCTTTCTTTATTTCAACGTGATATCCAGAGCTGGCGCTGATGATAAGCCACTAAGAATGGTGAAAACAGTACTCCATGAACTTGTCAAGCTTCGAGGGACAGCAATAAAGGGGCATCTCTCAATGGTTCCTATAGATATGGAGCCCCAGCCTATAATTCTTGCGTACATTGACCTTAATCTTCAGGTAGGTAGTATCATTGCATTCGCTGTGCTAGCATATTTTGTTTACAAGATAACTCATTATTTTGGTCTTCATAAATTAGACTCTAGCAGCTGCAAGGATGTTGACACCATCTGGTCCTATGGGTCAAACACACTGGGGGGATACTGCTTCAAACAGTCCCAGTGCCACAGCACATTCTGCCGAAGCTCAGCTCAAGGTGCGCCATACTATGCACACACTTCCTCATTCCTCTTTTGTCTCTACATTTGATCTTTATAAATTTTAGTAAGTGTTTGCTAGAACAGAAACTGTGGCTGGAATTCAGCATTGGGACATATATATATTGTTTATTTTTTTGCTCTTGGCTCTGTTAACATCTATTTTTTGTTATTGGCATTAATTGGGGAAAAAAAACAGCAAGAGCTAGCTGCAGTTTTCAAAAAAATTGGAGACAAGCACACTTGCACAATTGGTTTGTATGAGCTCTACAGGATTACTAAATTATATCCCCAGGTACTTTTCACTTGTTTGTTTCGTTTTTTTTTTAGGCTTGTTGGAGAATAGTTTATCCAAGTATATGGGATTTCTTTGTTGGAACTTCTGTAGGTTGATATCTTTGCTCAGCTCAACAATGCAAGTGAAGCTTTTAGAACCTACATTAGAGATGGTCTAGCCCAGGTTTTTTCTATAGCCCAAAATGATTAGCTGCTTCAAGTAAAAAATATTGCAGCTAAAAGGCACTTTTATGTGGGTTTTGCAGATGGAGAAAAATGTGGTTGCTGGGAGATTAACATCGACAATTCCTATGTCAACGCCTCCTCCAATAGCATCTGTTACTTCACCAAAGTTTGCACCCATGTCTCCAGTTCATGTAAAAACAATAAACACTAGGTCTGACAGCAATAATGCATATGTAGAGGATGATGCTAATGGCACTGCATCCCCCATGAGAGTACAAGCAGACTTCTCATCAGGTAATGTCCCCTTCAGTTATGTTATTTTGTGAAAATGTCTGGGCCATAGGCTGTTCAAACCTGTTAAAAGGTTATCAGAGGGCGGATTCGCTTGTAAGTGCCACAATGGAGAATAATGAAAGGACTGTTATATTATTTGAAAGGATACTGGAAACCTAGCACTGCATGCTAAAAGGACTAGTAAGATAAAAGATTGTGAACACTGCTATATTTTGTGCTTATAAAAAGCTATTGTTTTGTGCTTATATAAGCTATCATCTTTTCTTTGGGGTGGATCAGGTCAGACAGCTTCCGGTGCCCTCGCACTTAGAGAGAGGATGAGAAGCATGCAAGCAGCAGCTGCCATGAGTAATACGGATGGTGTGGCCCGACTAACAGCCAATCTGAACATGAATGGCGGAGCCCATCATGTCACCGAAAATACAAATACAGAAATTCAAGTGCAACAAACGAGTGCCCCTCCCATGGATGAAAGAGCACTCTCTGGACTACAAGCCCGGATGGAGCGGCTCAAGAGTAGTGGTTCCATGGATTCATTCTAGATTATTTTAGTGTCAGAGTAGTTAATACATTACCTTTGACCCTGTAATTTTTGTAAATGAGAGGGTGTAGCTTTTCACTTTGTATTTTCCTTTATGCATGTGCTCAAATGCATGAAGGCTCAGAAATTTATATTTGTGTGGCTTGTGCATCTGGTGTCGGTTGTGTTGTAGTTTTGAGAGATGAATTGAGTGTAGCACAGAATAGTTGATTAAATTCCAGATGCTTGTTTGTAATTACCTGTGTTGAAAATAGTTAAGAGAGTGCTTAGCTAACAAACTAGTGTTATTCATTGGTACTTCCATGGAATATCGGGAGTAGTTCTCTTTTAATACTAGAAAATTAGAGCAACAGCAATATTTATGTTCAATACCATTTGGAATGTGGCAGCGGATGCTAGACGATACATTAGAGATATTTATATTAGCCAAGATGAACCAGCTGATGGACAAGATAATGATAGGCAATGTTTTTGCTCATAACTCATAAGAATAAACGAAGCAAACCTAATAATCCTGAGTTTGCTAAGCAATACATGTGAAATATAAATAGTCAGAGATGATATCGTTTTGAGAGAAGGCTTCACTAGTAAAACACATGAATCAATGATCAGGATACAATTTAGAATTATTATTGACAGAGGCAAAAAGAAAAGAAAACAAAGGAGCAGAAAAAAATGAATGGTATCCCGGGAGAACCTCAGTGTCCTTTTATATCTCTTGAAGGACACCGTATTAAATACATAAAACTTTATTAGGCTAAATGAATCGCCTCAATTAACAATCAGTCTCTCAAAATTTTGATTGTGCAAACGGAGGAAGGAAAAAAAAAGAGGTCACAGCCGGTCCTAGAGGTGCATTCTTCTTGTCAGATATCTCACAGTAGCATTCTTTGCATGTCGGAGAAGTTTGATGCCAACTCAGTCAGGAACTTACCTGGATCAAGAGAGATGTTGTGAATCTTAAGACATTGAAATTTCTTTGCCCTAAATAAGACCTATTTTCCTCATGTTCAGTTTCCTCCGCAATCAGGTGCACACAAGTGACCAATTTCTCAGTGCTCTTTTGGTAACAATGAACCAATATTTATAGAAGTTACCTGCTGTCTGACCATCAAAGACACGATGATCAGCAGATAAGGTCAACTTCATCTTTGAAACAGCAACAGGCCTCTCAACTCCTGGATGGTTAAAGAGAATTGAGACAAAAAGCTAATCAAAGTGCAACTAACAAACCATCAAACAAAGAATAAAATAATGCGCATACATACCATCATCGCCGATCACAGGCTCAACAACAGTATTGCCTCTCCCTACAGCAAGTATGCCTGCCTGCATTGTGAAATTCAGGAATAATTAATAGCAATGAGATAAAAATAATTTGAATAATTATGGTACAATTGAAAATTTTAAGTGAAAAGCAACTAAACAGGAGCAGCACAAACCTGAGGAGGGTTAATAATAGCACAAAAGTGGTCCACAGGATACATCCCAAGATTAGAGATGCTGCGTGATTGATTACAAGGACTTCAATATACCATGTCAACTAGTATGACAAAATGAGATGCAGAAATAGCAGTAATTACCTGAAAGTGCCTCCTTGGAATTCATGAGGGGCAAGTTTCCCTGTCCGTGCCTTCTCAGCTAGCTCCTTTACCTGTCCAAGTTAAAATTAAGAAAAAAAAAAACTTTTACAAGTCAACAACACATCCACACTTTTAAAAAAAGTTTAAATAGAAACCATTGTAGTTGAGACTTGAGAGAAAACGGATGCAACTTGGTATTGTCAGAAAGTTTTCAATCCAGATATCATAGTACAGATTTGAAAGGAAAAAAAACTAATGATATTGCATATATATAACTAGAAGCATAGTTCTGTACCTCTGATGATATTGCTGATAAAGATTTCTGGTCAGCATTGCGGATGATAGGAGTCATCAATCCCTTTTAAAAACAAAAAGCAGCAACAATAAAGTAAGATAAAAGACGATAAAACAATATTGGGATAAGATAAATATTTACACTTCTGCACCTTCTCAGTAGCTACAGCTATTGATATATCGACAGAATTACATGGGCTAGACTCTCCCTCTTCATTGTTCCAGTAAGCTACGCAATTGTAAGTCAGAATTAGAAATTGTAACAGAAAAGAGTATATAGCAGAAGATAGAATGGGAATGAAGTGGGGGTTGGGGAGCTTGCCAAGGTTTTCAGAGAGAGAGAGAGAAAGAGAGGGAGAGGGAGGGAGGGAGTAGTACCATTAGCTTCAGGCACCTTTCTTAAAGCAAGAGCAACAGCTTTTATAACGATATCATTCACAGATACCTTCAAATTGTGCTGCCCTGCATGTGTCGAGTCATAATAAAAATTGATCAGAACATCCATCCAGTGCCACCCGTGATTGAAGATGAACAAAAGAAAGAAAAAATAAACAGATATAGTACCTTTTAGTTCCTTTCTGAAAGCAAGTAGTGGGTCCAAAACGACATCTGACATCACAACCAACACATTTGACATTTTAGTTACCATACAACAATAACAATCGGAAGTTCCAATAGTCATCTTTAATGTTAGCAATATACAAGCACCCACCTTTCGACAAGTAGAGATGTGGCGTGGTTTGCTTTGATTCTATCAAGCGCTTTGCGATGATCTTTACAAAAATGAGATTTTAGTGCATCAGTCCTTTAAATGGAAACACTAATTTATAATAAGAAATTGAAATTTTGAGAATTTTTTTTTCTTTTGTTGCAATAAGTACTATGATTCCATAAAGGGAAGTAAAAATAATATATTGAAGGTGTTTATTGGACAACTAGGATAAAAAAATTGTAATTAGATAAAAATGAAAGAGTACAATAAATTTAACTTCAGGTTGTGTTGATCAGGTCCAGTGAAAACCGAGATGTGTCAGCGCGCACCATTATTTAGGTTAAAGAATTCAACCGTTGTATGAGAGGTAATCCCAGAACAAACACAAATTTAAAAATGTCTAATGGTATCTTGCAAACCATGGGACAAGCTCTGCAGAAACTGGTCAATATCTGTACAGGTATTATATATTAATTACTAACAGAAAATCCTACCTTGCGGATTTGACTGTTAGGTAGATCTTCATAAGTATCCAATTTATCCTTCCCAGTCTGCGACGAAGGACTTGGTTTAGTTACTGGCACCTTTTCTTCAGAAGGGCTGGATTTTTTCACAAAAGATCCTGATTGTACTGCAGCTAACACATCACCTTTCAAGAGAGTACCACGTGGGCCTGAGGCTTTCAGCGATGACTCGTCCAAGCCATGCTCTTTTATTAGTAGCTTGGCGGCTGGGCTCACCCTAGTGAATTTTGTTCCTTCACCAGCTTCTTTCTTGGCCTCTTTTTGACTCTGAGCTGTTTCCTTTGTTGTGGTCTGTGGCTTTGACTTGGTTCCTTGTGCTATATCAGCCGGAATTTTCCCAATATCCTCTGGATCTTCAACCTTGAATAATCACACAACACATATAGTTCCAGGAATGCAGTAAAAGCTATTTTCGAAAGCACAAGAAAATTGAATTTGTACCATAACAGCAATAGGTTGTCCAACAAGAACATCCTTAGAACCATCTGGTGCCAATATCTTGGCCAAATATCTGTGATGAGAAGAAACAAAATTGATGGAGAGAACAGAAATGTACTTAAACATTTTATTGAGGCAACTATATAACAATGTATTGTAAAATTACAGTAAAATTACCCTTCTTCAAGGCATTCAAACTCCAGCGTTGCCTTGTCTGTTTCAATTTCGCAAATAACATCGCCGACATCTATCTGAAAATAGAATAACACTTGTAAGGAAAACGAAAAGTATTAACTGTTAACCAGTTTGTTCAGTTGATTTTCTAAATAGACACGAAAATATAATGTTTAAAAAAGATAAGAATCCTTAACCTTATCCCCCTCTTTCTTTCTCCATGTTGCAATGTTTCCTTGATTCTGATAGCAACAGTCATAGGCCAAGTTAGCTTTATATAACATGAGTAAAACCGCTTATTACAGGTATCACCTTAAACAAAACAGGATGATAATGACTCTGATTTTTTCACAATTTCACAACATTTTTTTGCATATTTAATTTGATAATATTTATCTCTTTTAAAACACGTACCATAGTTGGAGATAGTGCTGGCATCCCTAGTACCATGTGTGGAGGAAGATCTGACAATTGCATGTTATTTTAGAGCTCTGTCTGAAAGAAAAAGGATGACATGAGGACAGTTCACAGTATTTTTAAATTACCAGAGGGTGCTTTTGTGGTCTCTTCTGTTGTTTCCTTTGCAGTTGTCTCTGGCTTTGACTCAGTTTCTTTGGGCATCTCTGCTGGAAAATTCTTAATATCTTCTGGATCTTCAACCTTCACAAACAACATTAAACAGTTGAAATCACGAGAAAGAGAAGGATGGTTCAGAAAGAATTAAAAAAATTAAATGTAATACTCCGTACAGTAATAGCAATAGGTTGCCCAACAAGCACATCTTTTGATCCTTCTGGTGCCAATATCTTTGCCAAATAACTACACATGGAAAAGAAAAGACAAATGATAATTTGCATGGTACGTATTGAGACATTTGCAAAAAGGAAAAGTTAAAACAGAAATACCCTTCTTCAAGACATTCAAACTCGAGCGTGGCCTTGTCTGTTTCAATTTCACAGAGCACATCACCAACGGCTATCTACAGAGAACAATTAAATAGTATTAAGTACAGCAATATTATTAAATGAACAAACAGATAAATTTACTAAAAATTAATAGGAGGGTCAAAATAAAAATAAAACTTATAGGTAGAGTATATGTTCTCACCTTATCTCCTTCTTTCTTTTTCCACCTAGCAATGTTACCTTGATTCTGACCACAGCATACACAACCAAGTTAAGTTCTAACTTCTAACAAACAAAATCTCACAAGAAAAAGTGATTGCGCTTCTTTAGCAAATAAGTAAACAGTAAGATACATTACATATTGATCGACTTCTGTATATTATAGGTTCCTATTTTCCTCCACCCAGATGATAAGGAGTTGTGCAACAACTTCTCAAGTTATATTGCTAAAAGAATGTGCACAAATGTGCCTTAAATATAGTATGCTTGTCTGTGTGGAGTGAAGCATTTAATGAGATAAGTGAAAAGCCCATAACCAGTCAAATTATTGTTCACAAACTCTTTAGCATGATTGGGTCATGGCGTGCTCTAAAAGGTAGGTGTCTGTTCTTGTTAAAAGTTAGCTACACCATCTTTGACGTTTCTAAGAGATAGAGCTTAAGTTACCCACCATAGTAGGTGATAGAGCTGGCATCCCGAGAACAATGTGTGGAGGGAGGCCTGGAAAATTGCATATTTTAATTAGTCCAATTTCTTTCAGCAAAACTGACAGGAAAGAACCATTGTAATATTGTAAAATATTTCAAAGGGAGTTAATTACCAGTCGATGAAAAACAACGACTTTGAAGAAAAAACTGCAGCAGAAATATGAAATGAAATCTAATTAGTTGATATAAAGTACATCAGATGGATTTAGCTATTTTTTATTTTTTCTAGGACAAACCAAACTCTTCGACTTACCTTGTATGCTGATAGATCTGGTCCATTCACTGAGGTGAACGATAAAGGTCTGTCCAAGGAAAATTAAAAAAAAAGGTTTCAACTTTAGTTGTTGGTACATTTTACGGGTCTGGAACGATTCAACCGGGAGCAAGAATGGTGACACTAATAAAAATTAAGATAGAAACATGCCTGATGGTAGAACATCTAGTTATACCAATCAATGAGCTCCTTCCACGAGACAGCCTATATGTTGCAGATTATACATACAGTAACCGAGTAAGTTCTAGATGCTGCAATAAAGTCTGAATGATGATAAACCATATAAAAGGAATAACTGTGCCATGATTTGTTGGTCAGCTCAGCTGGATGCAACAACCAGAGTGTACATAACAACATGTCATGAATCCTGATGTAATAAACAGGATTTACCAGAAACAGATTGAACAGAATCTGACAGAGAGTACAGGGATGAGGGATGAGGGATTCACCCACCCGAGCAGAAGCGATCGCATACTCGCCATGGCGCTCAGTCGCCTCGCCAGCATCCGATCTCCGCAGCTGAAGAGCCGCCTGATTAGGTAGATCGATCGCCGCGGGAGTGGGAGAGAGTGGGGAAGAAGGGGCGAGGGTTTGGGGAGGTGGAGCTGCGGAGGAGAAATGGGAGAAGGTGGGATTCAACGGCGGGCGATCGGAGCGGAGAAGAGAAAGGTAGATGGAACGGAACGGAACGGAAGAAGAGCAATACAGAATGGAATACAATACTGGCAATTGGCAAAAAAGAAAAAATAAAAAAAAAAGAAACAGGGAATGAATTGATTTCCTCGTCGACCGATTTCATATCCTCTGTAGCGCTGCATGTGTAGGGCAGGATGTGAGCCGTTCGATCATCTCGAGATCTGCGCTGACCGAACCTTAAGATGATCCAACGGATCACATCCTGCGCTACACAATGCAGCGCTACAGAGCATGAGCACTCCGACCTCATCGACCCGGATGATCGGGTCGGATCTGGTCAGATCTGGTGGGGTCGGATCGGATGTTTTATCTTCAGAGCCCGCCCGTGACGGACTATCAAATAAAAAAAGTTTGTTATTCAGATATTGTTAATATTATTGAGTGCAATTATATTTGGAGTATAATTCGGTATTAAGTTGGATTGGTTTATATAGTATAATAAAAATATTTTATAATAATAATTTTTTTAGAAACGTTTTATATGCGAATAATATATATTATTCGCGAATAAAACATTATTCATTGGATAGTATTATGCGGGATTTATTCGGTTCTAATGAGAAAACAAATTATCTACGAATCTTGTTAGTATGTACTCCACTTGAGAATATGCACATGCACCACTGAGGCACTGACACGTTACCATTTGGCTACCGAAATACTATAATATTCAACTAAGCAAAATTAAGTTATCCAAACGTTATGTAAAAGTTTTCACAATTTCTTTATGAGTTATATAAATATTTTTATTATTATGTTGACAAAAAATATTTATAAATTTTGTATGTCAACAAGTTGAAGAAGATGGTAAGGAAACAAATACTTTGAAATAGATCAAACATTAATATGATAAATGAATTAGGTTTCTACATATGCTCCTACCAAACTCCGGTAGGCTAATCTGAAGTGTACCAACAACCAAATACCAATAACCCGAAAAGAAGCAAAGATATATCGGTATTCTTCTTTGATTGAGCGCTGCCGTTGACCCCAAAGATTATTAAAAAAAAAATGTCATATTGTTTTTAATTTGTTCTCTGATTTATCCATCTTCCTCCTTTCTTTGATGCATATTTTTAATTCAATTAAAAAAAAGTATCATCTTATGGCTGCAAGACAGGTTGAGACAAAATATTGACAAATTAAAGAAATGTCGTAGAAAACTAAACAAAAGTATAGTGATAAAGACAATGTCTCGTGTGTGGGAGGTGATGCCTTAATTGTGATCTAAATGCCAGTAAATGGTATTTTTTATTAAGGTGATATAGACAGCAATATATAATGCTGTTCATATTTGCAATTGTAACATATATAGTTTTCTTCTCTAAGGTTGATTAATCAGATATCTGTTTTATGCCATGTTAAATTCCTTTCTTTTAATTGAATGAAAATGCGCTGCGTGTAACAATAATTTTATTTCTGTAAGAATTTAGCTAATTCTTAAAAGATGCTACTTAATACCCGAATTATGTTGAGTACTTTACTTATTCCCTTCTTTCTTAAAATTTATATATTCTATACATTTGAAGAGTGAACTGTGTAAGATTTAAATGCTTAGAAATTAATAACGTTAACTCAATATATAGTCAATACTGGATAAAATGTGACCGAAATTTCTTTAATAATGGTTAATTACATCGATCCATCATTTTCAAATTGTACTCGTATATATGTTTTGGGGCTGAGTGGTGGCCAGGTTGATTACCAGTCGCCACTCGCCAGTCACCGAGTGTTGGCATCTCAGATTCTCAGGTTATGATGGAGTCCAAGAACAGTGCCCGGAGCAATGGTTTCGTTAGCTCGTGCTGATAGTACTATACTGTTTTAGCTGATGCGGTTGCAGATAATGTGGAAAAAATGATTAATGCATTTTCCACCATGAAAAGAATTTTGTTTTCCTTCTGGAATAAAAGTTATCAACGGTTTATAAAATGCTCTGTGCATCTAGTAAATGCGATGAGCGAATCACTCTTGTTGAAACAGAGCCTAGTTCAGCATAACTAACTGCTGCTACTTGAAGCAGTTGCATGATCAATTTAACAAAGAACTTTTAGCTTGAGAGACTGTGTTCTATCTGGTAACTGTCACTTGTTAATTTGTAAGAGCACTTTGTAATAAGTTTTTGAGGAAATGTATAAGAGAAAAACTTCCCCAATCATGGGCAACTTTGCATGTTGCAAACTTTTACTAAGTTTCTGATCTTTTGGATGAGATGAAAAACCTTTGGTGAACTGAGTATGGATACTTTAGTATCCATACTGACATACATGATGCTGGTAAGAAAATATATAAGCTGGAACAGCTTGAAATTGTGTTTCAAATGGTGTCATGCCTAAAAAGAGTTCTTTCTTTTTTAAAAAAAATCTTTTTACATAGATTTGCTGAGCTTATTGATTCTTATTCCAGACTTGCAGCTTGCTATGCAACTACATAACAAACTGTTCTTGTTTTCATTGTAGCTCTGCAAGTGATACTGTGAGATTAAAATATGTACCAGATGTTTAATTTGGTACCAGAAATTAAAAACATATAAGCTTCTTAATTATCATAATGAGACGGTTGGGGGCTGCTCGCCGTGCACAAACTGAACACAAGGAAAAGAGAGAGCATATATACATCTCCAATCTGAATCATTGCTCTTTCTTTTGTGTTTACATCAATATACACTAGACATTGCCTCTGTCGTCAGTTGCCTAATCATATCAGTGTCCATTCGTTACTACAATCGGCAACAAACATTCAATGATTAGCATTGAGATTCATACCTTTACCATCCATCTGTTAGTTTTCTATTTCTCACACCTAACAGTACCTCATTAGTCTATTCAATCCTATCTCTACAGCTAATTTGATTTCCTCACATGTTTGCACATGCTCAATTAAGGCTCAACGATCAATCGAGCTCATTATGAATAAGACTGTAATCTCTAATCTTGGTTTGATTTGTTTGTATATCTGAAAAACCGAAAAGTTCGTAGCTAAAGTGAGCAAATTGTAATTGTGATGGATATATGATAGAAACACATATCAACTGTTGTTGTTAAATTGATTGAATGGTTGTTTTCTTTTCAAAACAGAGAACTGACAAAAACTATTATCGACTTATTATATAATTAATTAACGCGTTTACCAAATTATAAGTAAAATTATTTACTAAGAACTACTGTTGGCTAAACAAATAATATTCCTTCTCTTATTTGCTTATAGAATTAGTTACTTGTAAAAATATTTGGCTATTATTGTTAAGCATTGCCCTTGCTTATCAGATGGAGGAAATTAGTTCTGAAAACATTCACTAAACATGGTTTTTTTTTTTTTCTAGCAATGGACATGAGAAAGTATAGATCAAACTCGAAATAACAGAAGTCGAATGAATAAATAGAACACAGACAGAATTCAAATTGGTACACGACGAGTTTCAGCTCCCGCAGCATCATCTCCCTTTCTATTTACACTTGTACTTAGACATCGCAACGTAAAAGGCAGAATAAACAAAAGTACGAAACCATCTTAATAGTGCTCAGTTATGATAAACAAACATACTCGGATATCTATCAGATATCTATATCAGAGTACTGTTAATGTTATCAGACTGATTGTAATAATATTCCATCAAATTGGATACAGGAATCAAACAAAAGAATCCTACATATTCTAAGAGTTTTAAAATCAAGACCTAAACATAAATTTGTTCCTATCCTTGATTTCTTCCCTATATACAGCTTAAAGTCCCCCGATGTTCAAAACGGCGAATGGCCAAACTTTGACAGAGGAGAGTTAAGAGCTGAGAAGTAAGTAAATTCTTGACTTGGCATCTCAATCGGATTGGGTCCAACTGCACCTGATCCTAAATTCCCCGAGTAGTTTTGCAAATCATCCAGCTTCAGGTCACCGTACCAGTCGAAATCCTCTTTTATTCGGTACTCGAAGTTGTTGCTCCTCGTAACGGGCATTTGTCGACCGAAGTGTGGTTGCATGGCCTGTGCCTGATTCGGATACGCTGCGAAACCGCCGCCCATGCTGTCGTGGTCTGCGAAAGTGTGGTCTACCGTGTTATCTATCTCCGAATCATGAAAGCTATCCGTCTCTCCGTACGAATCGCCACGCTCGCCAATTGATCCTTCGTCTTTGATCACTGGTACAGATTTCTTCTGGTAACTCTCGCTTTGCATCCTCTCCCAACTGTTCTTTTTGTTGTATAATCGGCACAAGACCCATTCATCCAACTGCATCAAATAAAAATGAAAAATCCTTGTGTTAGCCAACTGTTAATTAACTTGTTATATATAATAATAATCATTAATCAGAGAGGTTTTGCATTGTACAACATCAGGTAATTAAATTTGAAACTAAAAGACATACTTTCTGGCTTCCTTTCGGCAAACGGGGATCGACCGCCAGGCGGTACTCATGCATGATCCAGTCAGTTTTGATCCCTCTTGGCGCCTTCCCAGCATAGAAAACCAGCGCCTTCTTTATGCCGACTTGCTTGGCGCTTCCTTGAGGAACCACAGGCTTGTCGGCGCCAGTAGCTTTCCAGTAGCCCTGCCCGGCTGCTCTGTTCGGCCTCGACCCGTTCGGATACTTCCGGTCTCGAGGCGTAAAGAAGTACCATTCTTTCTGTCCAAACAATGCCTTGTCTGTTCATTAAAAATTAAACATAACAGATGCACAGTTAGTAAATGAAACATGACAGGTGCAGAAATTAATTTGAAAGAAATTTGAAAGAAAAAAGAATCAAAGTAAGAATAATATGGTACCTGGTAATTCCCAAGGATCAAACTTGTACAAATCGACCTCGGCGATGATGGGCACGGGGAGGTTCTGGCCGGCGATCTTGCGGCATAGATAGTGCACGACCAGCTCCTCGTCCGTGGGGTGGAACCTGAACCCCGGCGGCAGGTTCAGCTCCGCCTCCGCGTCTCTCCTCGCCATCATCCTCGCCATTCAAACTATGCTTTGAACTATGTGTGTATTGTTGGCGGTAGCTTTGAATTGTGCGCTCGTTCGTTGAGTAAGTAAGCTTTTGATCTTATCGGGTGTGGGTGTGAATATATAATACGGGTCGAAAGGAGAGGGAGGTGGGTCCGATTGGGACCTTCGCGGGAAGTTTCGGCCGCGTGGAAAAGAGTTGGACCTTTGGAATTAATGGAGATGGACCTCGGCCGACGTACGGAGAATAGTAATTCTGGGCTGCTTTATTGTTCATTGGTTGTTTTGTTTGGTACTGATTTCTTTATTGGCAAAATGGGTACGTACCCGTCAAAACTTTGGTTTCATGATATTTGTCTATCAAACCTTAAATTTAGATATTCACCCATTAATTCTTCATTTTCTCCAATATTTACCCATCAAAATAGTTTTAAAATAAAATAAACAAATTTTGATATAGAAAAAGAAAATAAATATTAGAAACGACAACTTTGCCCCTCCTTTCTCTTTCTTTCTCGGGTATCGGGTTGACAGCTGCCAATATTTTTTCGGGTCGGGTCGGGTATTGGGTTGACGTCTGCAGGCATTTTTTCAAGTTGAACGGATTTTTTTGGGTCTGGTCAGATTTTGCACCTCTATTCCTGGGTTATCTTGGGTTTTCAGGTCGTTCAGGTGGGGTCGGGTTCGGGTCAGTTTGATTTTCCCTAAAACACGGTCGGGTCGGGGTCGGGTCAGTTTGACTTTCCCTTAAACACGGGTCGGGTCGGGTCAGGTTCGAGTTCGGGTTAGTTTGACTTTCTCTACTTCTTGCCTTGGAGAGACGGACCGATTGGGATGAGGGGAAGGACAAAGTTGTCAATTCTAATATTTATCTCATTTTTCTATATCAAAATTTGTCTATTTATTCTAAAACTATTTTGATGGACAAATATAGGAGAAAATGAAGAATTGATAGGTTAATATCTAAATTTAAAGTTTGACGAATAAATATCTCAAAACCAAAGTTTTGATGGACGTGTACCCAATTTTACCTTGTTTATTTGGTATTATTATTAGGGAAAATTGTTATAATGCCACTCCAAAACTTGGAGATTGTCAAATTGCCACTTCAAAATTTGTATTGGCTAAAATGCCACTCCAAAACTCATATACTCTCCAAATTGCCACTATAACTGTAATTAGTATTCAAAATCATACATTTTGTTGTAGAGACCAAAATACCCTCAGATTAATTAACAATTTGGTCCAAACAAAAATACCCTTCACTTCGCTTGGCTTTGCTTTCCGTTGCTGAGTAAACAGAAAATTCACCCAAAACTCGCTCAATCAAAAATCTAAACATGTCCTTTCCAAATAATCAATCGGAGAAGAAATTGGTGGGATGGCTTTCCTTGGATCTGGGTGAGGAGGAATTGACAAGAAGCACGGCATATGTGCATTTGTATTAGAGGTGGCAAAATCTGATCCGATCCAAAAAATTCGTCCGACCCACTTGACCCGACTCTAGTTTCAGGAAAAGTCAAACTGACCTGAACCCGACCCGTGTTTCAGGGAAAGTCAGGCTGACCCGAACCCGACCCGACCCAGAAATAAAGGTGCAAAATGTGACCAAAACCCGAAAAACCCGCCCGACCCGACCTGAAAAAATGCCGGCAGACGTCAATCCGATACCCGACCCAACCCGGAAAAATGCCGGCAGCCATCAACCCGATACCCGACCCGAACCTGACATTCTGCCACCTCTAATTTGTATATAAGCAAAGAAGTATCATATATGCTGCAACCACAACACTCTCGACTGATGTTCTTACCAAACTTCCCTGGAAAAGGAGATAAAAACCCCTGATGTTCTCTTGTATTCTCTACCTTTCTTCTATTTCAGAATCTTTGATTACAACAACAAGGATCTGGGTGAGGAGGAAGAGGCCCTGCTTGTGTTGGAAGGAGGAAAAGGCATATGGTTGAGAGGAAAAGAGGCATCAGCTGGGAGGAGAAGAGGACTCACCCGGGTGGACCTTGGTAATCGTCTGGGAGGAGAAAGAATCGGAAAGAAATCTGGTAGAAGAAGACGTATAAGGGGTATAACGGACAATATAAAAAATACACATACAATTATACTAAGATCTGTAACTATTTTTATTAAAATAGTATACAAATTTAGTGATAGTGGCAATTTGGAGGGTACATGAGTTTTGGAGTGGCATTTTAGCCGATACAAATTTTGGAGTGGCATTTTGACAATCTCAAAGTTTTGAAGTGGCATTTTGACAATTTTCCCTTATTATTAATAAAGGTTTGGTTTTGGAAGAATTTACACCTGTTCGGCCTTGAATAAGAAGATGGCTTTGAATGTTTTCTGGAACTGCCATATGTTTAGAATTTGTTTGGATGGATGATTATATTATTAATATATGATGTGATTTTTTTTGACATATGCCCGTAGGCCCACGCACACCACACTCACACACCCCTTCAACCCGTAGGCTGAACATCCAGCACATGCTGTGATCGAACCTGGGTCTCCAGGGACCCAAGCGATGCCATAACCAGCTGCTCTAAGCAGAAAACATATGATGTGATAAAAAACAAAAAAAATAAAAATAAAAAATATATGATGTGATAAATAGTTAAGTATAAAAGATGAGGTTTGTTTGGATGGATGATTATATTATTAAATATATGATGTGATAAATAGTTAAGTATAAAAGATGAGGTTTGTTTAAATCGATTATTATTTTATTCATTTTTGTTCTTATGTTTATTCTATATCGGCGCCGAAATTGAAAAAGAATATTATTGTGCCAACGCTATATTATTAAATTAATTATTTGTGAACAGGATAAAAAGTTTGCTCCCACTTTGTTGGACTTTATTTTTGAGGTTTTCAACAATCAATCATGGTAATTATAAATTTCGGCCGAGATTAAGATAAATTATAATTAAGTATGGGCATATGATTAAGTTAGGATGGATGAGGGCATTGGCATTTGGCAAAGATTTTTTTTGTTGGAATTAATTAGCTGTCTGGATAACAGTGGATCAAAGATATTTCCACATGATTCTCAGTTTCTCGATTTCTCACTATATATTGCCACATCAATAATAATCAATAAAAGAAAAGACAAAAGACTAATAAAATCTGGAATAATCACGAGAATAATCCGGCTCTAATAAGTTTTTATTCGGCACGTGCGCCGTCGTGAGAAACATTGAACTTGAACATTTCAAGGGACAAATTAATTAAAGGCAGCAGTGAGGTGAGGTAAGTGCCGACGTTTGGGTGATCAATTTCTTTCTTTGCTTTTTTGGATAAGTCCAGAGATTAATAGCTGAATTATTTGGTTTGCAACTGCATATTTATGTACTACTTGCCTCGTGTTTATGTAGGTTTCACGTTTTAGAATTTCAAATATCATGAATGAAATTATTTGGTTAGATAGATATGTACGAGGCATTTGGGCATTTCAATTATTGATGTACCATATAAGAGTTACTTTTGGTTTATTTGAGGAAGAAATTTTCTGAAATGAAAAGACTTTAACGCTGCACATTTTTTCCATGATGCTTACTCAATAGTATACGTCACAATTTAATCACCTAAGCAACGTTTGTGTTAAGTCCTACCAATAAAAAAGAAAATGAATCTGTGGTATTAAGTGGGTCATATTATTGTCAAAATAGACAGTAACTAGTGCACGTGCTGAGTAATATTAATCAATCAAAAGCTCAAAAAATCTTCAATTAAAATTCCTGGTTCAAAATCAAACTCTTCCACAGTAATTACTAATAATGAAGCAATAATAATGAATTACAATTTGGTTGGTCAATTAGTCAGGTCAACAGTTACTCAATCAGCTTATCAGCAGTCAGTCATATTCTTGCTTATTATTCTATTGCTGCCATTTCTACTCCTTGGGAAGGAAGGAACCTAATTGTTGTGCTGTTGTCATGTGCATGCTGACCGCCCACTAATGACTAATCTGGTCCAGGACTAAAATTCGTCTCTATACAATTACAGCTTACAGGCGGCCAGAATCCTTGTCAGTATATCCTCTCTGTTTCTGTATCAGAAAGTTCCAGTTCCTCCCTGAAGCGAGTCATTTCTGTGAGAGACAGTGAACCCGCTAGAGTAAGAAACAGAGTTGGAAGAGTCTTAGAGGATCCGGCGGCGGGACCAAATGTTTGGTCCTGATCACGTGCTGGAAAGGGACGGTGGGGATGGATCAATGGATGGACAGATGGATGGATGGATCTGACTGATGACTGTGTGAGTTCTTGTCACGGGAATTTTGTTTTACACGTGGCGGATCGGAGGAGTTCTATTAGGAGATCCGGCGGTAATTGTGACGAATTTTGAAGACTTTTCGTATCAAATTCTCGATGCCTTAATTTTTTTTTTTTTTTTAGATTTAAGTGGATGTTTCACCGTCTCCCATATTTTTTAGAGATATATTTATGTCTATAGAAGATTGAATCCATAACTTTTTGGAAGTCATCATAGTTAGTTATCACTTGAGCTACTAGGCTATTTGCTTTCGATGCCTTAATTTATTTTCTGTTTTTCTCATCGGAGGAGTTTTATTAGGAGATCCGGCGATAATTGCGAGTAATTTTAATTTGAGATAATTATCTGTCCCCTTAACTTTCTCCTTTATCTATCCATCGAGCTAAAATTTGTAATATTTTCTCTTTTTTTTTTTCATACTCTCATAAATTTTGCGTGAACTTTTTTTTTTATTCTTGATCTTTCTATTGTATATGTATAAGTCTTTTGTTTGGTTCAGGATATGAATTGCAACTGGTAAAAGTGATTTGTTGTATTTGAAAAAAAATTTTTAACTAAAAATGTATTGGAGGATGGATAAGAAGGATTTTTTAAGAGGGATTTTTAAGGAATTCACATCGTCTGGGATATTCCATGACATGAAGTACCTGCCACCCTACAAACACCCCCGTGAAAATCTCCATCAAACCTGTTCACTACAATACTTACTACAATACTCGGTGTTAAATCTGACCACTTCACAATTTGGGGTAGCTGACCATTTCAGAGGGTATGGACTCATTTTTAAGGGGATGAAAGAATTGAAGAGAAATATCTCACTTTCGCTGCTTATTCAGGAGTTGAAGAAAGTAGACTGGATTCATGGCTCTCATTAGCCATGAGAAAGGGAGAATGAAGAATGTTTAGAGTGCTGCAGCTGCTCCTTTTGTGACTTTAACAGTCAGAAAAAATGGGTTTGTGACTTTAGCAGTCAATACTTTAAAAAGTTAATCAGACAATTCGCCACTTCAATTTTGTGCTGAGGCAGTAATGGCATAGGCGGAGCCAGAAAATTTTCATATGGGGTTCAAATATTATACTAAATTTTGTTATATGTACAATAATCACAATATAACAATAAAAATATAATTATGGGGTTCACAATGGAATAACCTTTGCATATTTATGGGGTTCAAATACATGTTTTCTTAATAAAATACTTGTAAAACATAATAATACTAGATAAATTTGTACATTTTGAATATTGAATGGGGGACATTGAACCCCATTGAGACCATGTAGATCCGCCCATGAGTAATGGAGAGGAATACAATATGAAATGGATATGATGTGAGCATTTCATTATTTGATAGATGAAGATTAAGATGGAAGTTAGCCTATGACCAGTAGTGAAGAGTCCAATCTTTAGCTTCTTTTTAAAAGAGTATAAATATAGATATATACAATTTTTACATATTGGTTTGTTTCATTTGTAGTTTGAAAATACATAGAGTTGCAGTAGTTGAATTTGCACATTTTGTGAGGATTTATGGATGAACGTACTGACTGGGGATTATTGTCACGAGAAATTTTGAGAGGGCATAAAACGTGAAACTTGTGGGACAAACAAAAAGCAGTCATCCTTTTTTTTTATTTATTTTTTAACTTTTGCCCGAAATACTGATGTTATCATTTATCTTTTTATTTATTTATAAAGTTATAAACGATCAGTTGAAGGATTACATGTACATTTTCTTGTAAGAAAGTGGTCTTAAGTTCTGTCCCCGGGTGAGCATGTCTCAAAAATTAACTCTTAAGTTTTGCCATTTAAAACAAACGCGTAGGCTATAAGTCACAATTGAAAAAGCCAAGGTAAAAGCTTGAATTAAGTTATGATTGGAAATTAGATAAACATAAATTCATGCAAAGATATCCACAACTCGGTCAAAACTCGAACAAAGCATATGCGGTAGCTTCATATGCTGATATGCACAGCATAGTAATCCCCAACTTCATCATACTTGAGGAAGGCCCGGCCCAAAGAACAATTACAAAAACATAAGAGACAAAGATATGATAAAATTAAAGCCCATATATTATTGATGAAATTCTCAACAAACAGAATTTGACCCAGTACTGTCAGTCCCCAGGATTTACCGGTTAACACCTTCAAAGAAATCTCTACTAATTAAATTAAGAGAAACATCTTGCGTCTATTGAAAAGCCATTTATACGTCCATAGACATGTATGGAATGTAACAGATACGTAACAAATACATTTCAGAATATAACCTATGGACGCTATGAATGGTTTATGGTTTTTCTATGGACGCTAGCTAGGTATTACTCTTAAATTAACGGACTTGAAACATTGATATTTATTTAGCTGGAGAGCTTGGTACATAATTGATAGTCACTGATCAATAACATTCAGACATAATTATCACGTAATTACACATGCAAAAAGGTAAACGCAATACTGATTAAATATTAGCACAAGTATTATACGAAGTAATTAAAGACAATAGTTTCTCAAAGAAAGTACAAGCATGCATGCACGCAATCACTCACAGAAACAGAGACATAATATTCATTTGAAATACCATCAGTAGCTACATGCATTTGTTTCAACTTAAAAAAAAAAGAAAAAAAGGAGAATCTGTCTGATACACATACAAGTCTCATCTGGCAGACTCTTTTAAATGCCAATCTAAATCCCTAGAATGCAGGAACTAAATTATATTTCTACTATTTGTTTTTTCACAAATTACATAGTACAATATTTAAAACACCCTAAATTTGGGGTGAGGATATCCACAGCGTTATTTTGAACAATTTATTTAATTGTTGCTCCTTGAGCCAAAATATCGCTACAGAAACCCTAACCCTAAATTTGAGAAGTGGTACAAGGAAATTTTACAGATGGACTACTCTTTTCTGTTTGGAAAACGACCTTGTTTTGCTTACCAAAGAGCCGTTCAAAAATTCTGAGCAGACAGGGCATGCTCTGGAAAGGTGTATTTTCTTCTTCACGCTCTTGCTGGGACTTTAAGATAAAAACAAGTAAAAAATTAAAATTAGCAACGCCATAAGAGAACCAAAACATTTAATTGTAATAGATTGTAATAACTGACTGACTAAAAGTTCATCCATGAATATATATAGAGCATAACCATTAGGCATTTTGATCTCACCAATTTCACCTTTCAATTATTATTGTTCTCATTCTTATTTTTTTACAATTTTGTTCTTTGTTCTAGTTTTACTCTGCTTTAATTTTCTTGACTACAACAGACTATAGTACGTTATTGCTTAGAAGTATTAAGTAGAAGTTATAAATAGTTAGGATATAAAGTTTGTTAGATGATGTGTTATCTTCTTACACTTGCAAATGATCATTAAGAAATTGTGTTAAGCATATTTCTGTAGTTACCTTGCATTGTTTATCACTTGTGCTACAAAGGAATTGGCCACCCAGCTGAATATATGTACCATCAATTATTACTTAATAGATGCACTTAATAATATTTTTGTTACATACAAAATATATTTGCGGTTAATTAACTTCGCAGGTAATTTTTGCGAACCACACGAGATCGATCCGCATAAAAATTTTGCAGTACTTCTAATATTTTTTAAAATTAATTTATTTTGTAATTTCTCTTTTTTTTTTTTGATGAATTTTTTGTAATTTTTCATATTTGTAATTACTTAAAAAGTGAGAGATTAACCTATTTTTAATATTAATTTACTTTCTGATACTTATTACATACACGTTTAACCTATGTGTTGCTAAAGTTTCAAACTTTTTTCCTATTAACTGTGCTATGGTTTATGAGGATGAAAATTTTCTTTGAGGATATGCATATGCTATTGCAGAAAACCTATTAGCAATGGAGGTGTCAAGAATTGACAGAAATTAATGGAGTTCTCATGAAAGTTCAAGGGTAATGTTGCAATTGTTGGTATTAATGTGTAAATAACTGGAACCGCCTCTCTATGAAATTTTAAATGGGATTTAAATTCTTATTATATCTGTCAGTTTTAATTGATAAAAAAAAAATCCATATATTTGAGTCCTGATCAAATAGTTGCTAGACCAAGAAAAGAAAACAATTATTGCAATTGGTCCGCTAAGTCTATTTGCATATAGAGCACTAATATAAAAACTTTATAACAATAACTAAAAGACCTAAACGTAACTATAATTATGGCAAAAACTATATTAAAAATATATGAAAAGACTATATTACAATAAAATAAAAACTAGAAATAAATAAATAAATAAATAAAAATGAAGAGAAAAGTACCTTATGAAGAGAGTAGCCGAACAATCTGTCAATTTCCCAATTTCCTAGACCGTCCATGCTAAAGTGCATCATCCTCATCCATGAAGGACTATTATAAAAAAACATAATTAGAAGTTATGAGGAGGTGAGAAGACAATTCCACAATAGAGGAACCATTTTATGGAAATGAGAGGTGTGTGCTGTTGTGCATCCATCGAACTTGTTATATAGCCGTTCCAAAAAGTCAGTCTGCATGAATTTTCTCCTTGTGGGACTAAACAAGCAATGTAGGAACCGGACTGCTATATCAGTATATCTCAATGACCTGTAAAAAATAATAAAGAATTAATTAATATTTAATAATAATAATCTACGAAGAATATCTTTTTGAACGTTACGTTACTAATGCATGGATTTTTTTTTCTTTTCTTTTGGGTTAATTTTTCAAAGTTTTTTAGCCCAAATAAGGCCCAGTCCGAAATGTTCTTATTTTAACTTATTTTATTTTTTGAGCGAATTGAGGAACATGGAGATTTTTATTAACATTTTGAGCTAGTGAATTATGTTTCATCTCATATAAAATTTTTAACTTAAGGGAGCAAAGATGATTTTCTAAGAACTTGTCAGTGAATATATAAAGATGATTGATAAGCCGATAAATTATTTTGAGAAATTGGATATGTGCATTATATCAGCAGTAATTAAAGAGTAGGAAACAGAATAGTTTCTTTTTGTATAAATAAAATGCAAGCCTTGGTTTTGGTTGCCTCTGTTAGTTAATATATCTTTTTATTTATAAAACACTTTTTCAATACATTAATTACGCGCGCCTATTTCCATGCATTTTCCCTTTTTTTTTTCTTTATTTTCTGCTCTTTCATCCCCTAATCTTGTTACAATTCTTCTCTAATCTTGTAACTCATTGTACTATAAATTAATTAATACAATCACATAGCAGGAAATTCGTCTAATACATAAAAATGAAAGCGCCAGAGTTGATACTCATGAAGGCATGGGATCATATTTGTTATCCAATTTGACCCTTACATAAGTAACATAATTACCACAACTGAAAAAAGCAAAAAGAAAAGTAAAGTCTGCTGCATTTTCAGTACACCAGAAAACAATACTGATAGATAGGATCATTTTTCTTTTTCGGACCCTTTTTACTATATATATAAAGAGGAGGGATCCATTGACAATGCATATTTTGACAATCTTAACAATAGTCATCTTTAAAAATTTGTAAAAAATCATAAAAAAAATCTTAAAAATGAAAAAAAGTTTATGAAACTTATGCTTAACTTATAGATTGATTATGTTTCCGATTATATTCAATTTAAGCGATATTTGATAGCTCTTTAAAGATCTTTTAATTACAACCGTTAAAAAATGTACAAAATTTTGATAAGGCATCAAATGATGTTCAAATTGATTGAAATTTCAAACACTATCAATCTATAAGTTAAATAATGCATCCATAAAACTTTTTTCATTTTTAAGATTTTTTATGTTTTTTTACAAATTTTTAAAGATGTCCATTGTCAAGATTATCAAAATATGCATTGTCAATGGATCCCTCCTCATATATAAAGGGGTAATTCGGAAATAAACAGTATCCGTATTCAGATCTGAACCGTTAGTTATCATTTGAGGTTTCATCCTGACCGTTCATACTTTGACTCCACTATTTATTGTACAGTAATGTACAGTTCTACCCTTTTCTAAACCTGAAGCAGTCTGTTCATCTCTCTAGAATGTTCCCTTCACTACTCACCAGCAGTTCTATCATTTTCCTCCCCTTTCTTTATGTGTCCCGAATCCTCTACTCACCAGCAGCTCGCCGAGCAACATCGACGGCAAGGTGGCGGCAAGGCGGAGTCGAGGTCGATGAGCGCATACTGCATGAGGGTACTCGAACTGGTGCAGACGGGCTTCCAGCTGACCGCGCGCGGGGAGAGCACGGGGAGAGTGCGGGTTTCCAGCTGACCACGCACGGGAGGGTACTCGAAGTGGTCCTCACGTGCTGCACTTGCCCCTCGTACAGCCGCACAAGCGGGGCTTCCAGCTGACCGCGTGCGGGGAGAGTTCGAGCGAGGAGTGAAGCAGGAAGAAGGTGAGCAAGAGGAGCGATGAGGTCACTACGGTGGAGGTGATCGCCCACAGCAGATATTTGGTTCTGTGCACGGTAATATCGCCTTGAATCTCCTTAATTTTCTTGTCCAACTATTCTTAGGAATTTTTGGGATTTGGGGTTCTAGGTTTGAGGAATTGGGCTTTGGCGAGGTTAGCCTCTGATATTTTCAAATATTGCGGTGTATCTTGCAATCATTCTTGCAATCATTCAATCATTATGTCAATTTGTAAGATTATGGTACAGAAAACCAACTCAAGAGATAGACAACAGATCCTACAGTAGGAAACTATGTAAATGTGGTGTATCTCAGAACTGTACCTGCACAACCATCTCATCTCCGTCTGGTATGGCATGTTCATCGAAATGCCCTCCATCCAATATATAAATTGACAAATGAAGCAAGGATAGGGGCAGTGACAGGTTCATTACTATTTCTAACCTGTTCTTTTAAAAATACCTTAACAGTAATCTGATTTGGACCAAAGGTTCCTCCAGTTAACTCTTTAGATTATCAGTAAATGAGTAGCCTGACCCGCTGATCTCAATCATGACAATGCTGTTACCAGATGTGTGTATATCAATAATAACGATGAACATTACAACTAGAGGATAGTTCGTGCTCCGCTGCAAACTGTTTAGCGCTCTTTTGCATTATTTTTCATTGGTGTGATGATGTTAATAGCATTGAATATATTGTTAAACAAATGGCCTTGATATATTCAAATGGACTGATACAATTTTTCACAATAATATCCATTTACATACTTGTCTCAGACTTGCCGTATATTTTAAGCCATCAACTAAGCAAGGAAAATAGTACATGGAATACATACACGTCGCAAGGTTTTTTTTTTTCCCCCCTCCCTTTTAGCCTATAATGAAATAATTAATATAGAAAATAAAACATAAGAAGAAACACTTACATCTCACTGCTCTCTTTCTCTAGAGAAAAACTGAGTGCTTAGTGCTTATATTTATGCTACCATGTGTGAAATGTTCTTTTAATCCGAACTGCGCCACAAAAAAAAAAGAATCTACTTGATAATTGAAAAAGAAGCAACTAGGAGAGTAAGTAGAGGGACCTGTCAATTGAAAGTGAAGTGTTTCCCGAGGTGTGCTCATCCCCTCTTTGGTATCGGCTTTATATTTATATCATTGAACAATGTTAATAGTCATTTCCTCTAATAACTTGTATTTTAAGCAGTGTAAGTCGATCAAACACATGCTGCAAGGATCCGATCATATTAACTTAGAAGTATTCAGTTTTTTCATGTAGGAGGTTTGGCACTTCGGCCACAGTATTATGGTTTGAGCTTCCTATGATGGGCTAATTAATTAGGGGGCTATGCATTGCGGGCTGCTATTTGGTAACATGTTTTTCCTTCTTTTCATTTTTTCACTTTTTGGTGTCAACTTAAATGAGATTCTGACAAAAATAACTGACCCAAGCAACAAAACTTAGGTATTAGCTCAGCATAAATATGTATAAGTCAAAGAGCTTTTGAGGATGTCGGATGGCGTCTCATTTTGGAGCTCATTACTCTGTGGTCTGTGCATTAGTGATGTGAAATGACGAATGAGCATCAAGGTACTTATATCCATTTCTCGCTTTTCTATTTTGATCTTCTTTTTTATAATAATCAGGTGTCAAATGTTCTACTACTTTGTTAGTCAAATAAGTACTGATTGTTTCTATAACTTATCCAAAACTTTTGTGTTCGAAATAAGTTCAATTAAACTGATATATCATCACCTTTTGTTAATTTGATTGTGTTTTGACTAAATTTCTTATTGAACTGTACTTGTAAGGACTCTTGGTTCAATCAAATGATATGTTAGCAACAGCCATTGAGTTGCAAGGACTTCATATTTTCTTATTTGTTTTATTTAATGTTAATTTTACTAAAATTGTAGTTACGGCTGCACACAGATCTGAAGGATTTCATTCAAAGATAATTAATTGGAGGTCTAATTGTGACCATTAGGAGACACCTCTCAGCAACACAACTGCGCAAGTGCAGGGAGCACATTTAAAAAAAAAACAAAAAAACAAAAAAAAAAACAAAAAACAAAAAACAAAAAACAAAAAGGAAAAAAGAAAATAGAGTATTGATCTCATGTAACTTTACTTGTACTTTTATAACTAAAGCTATATAATTTTCTTTACTATTCCATGATAAGCTAAAATAAAGCTTTCAGCATAGTGTGTTATTAAATATATACCGTGAAGAAAATTGATCTGTATGTGTCTATTTAAATTTATCTTTCATCCACAAAGTTCATTTTATTGTCACATCATCACCAATTCTGACAATTCGCAGCGGAGCGCGACCCTCGTCTAGTTTCATGATAACTTGGCAACTGCGCGCTGTCAAGGAAATTTTATTTTGACTCTGATATATATCAGTAACAATTACCACAGCTTTGAAAAAAAAAAAAATATAAAGCCTGATGCATTTAAGTTCTGCTGAATATTTAGTTGAGATTCCTGAAGTCAATCCAAACAGGGAATGGCCATGTCTTTTGCCGGAGATCGGATGGATAACACAACTCTATGGAGTTATCAGTCAGATTGTAAGCACATATGTCGCAGCGACTCTGCTTAACGTCATCGCTCGCAACGTCCCACCAGTCATCGGTAAAATAGACAGTATCCGGCTTAATTTCCGATCCTCTTACGTCTTCTTTCTTGATCGCGAATGCGGCGTTGGTACCTATGAAAAGAGCTTGGCCATTGATATCTAAGCCATTCATCAGTTGCCACGCTTCCCTTCGTCGTCGCGTCTGTACACCTTAACGTCGAGTGTGTACGTCTTTTCTAAGATATCAAGCTCCCTTGTGATCAAGTACATCCTACCGTAACAATCTTCCGCAACGTAAAGTCTGCTTGGGTGATTGCTGACAAACGGTGCTGATATCTCGTTGACCACAAAACCGTCGTCTTCGAGTTTGATTCCATGTATGGCACCGTCGGAAGTTGTGCATATAAGAGTGCCATTCTTGTTAAACATGATGTCTCTGTAGTGCCGGCGTTCTAAGAGATTCCATTTACTCTTCCCTGGCACCGCAATTGCTAGGTTATAACCAACAAGTGCGGCGACTGTAAAATCGCTTGTCGACGATGTCGATGGATTTGAAGAGAAGGTGACTTTGTGGAACATGATGGCAGCCCTGAAATACTCCAAGGCGAATCTCTTAAACAGCGAATCGGGTTTATAGCAAACACGGTGGAAGTAAGACACAAGATCGCTATTTTCTGATGAGTAGCAAGGACGAACCGTCGACAAAGTGGTAATAGAAGGGAGCGATACGGATTCACCTGTCCTGAGATTGTAAAGGGAAGCCTCGCAGTGCTGGTCGAGGACAATCACAAACCCAAACTGCGACCCGATGAAAAGCTTCTCATGTAGAAACGACGTGTCAAACTCATGTTGGAGTCCGTTTGAGACATTGCAAAGTATGAAACGATTGCCTTCGCCATCGTTGCAGTTGCCGGCTGCAAGTAAATACGGTGCTCCGTCGACACAGCCGGCAAATCAGACATGTCCATTATATGAGTAAGTAATACTTGCAGCTGTGCTTTTCAGCTAAAAGTCTTTTGATATTCTGGTCTAATTAATGTATAATCTTTTGATATCCTTGAATGCACATTTCTTGAACAGTCTAACTAATGAATAATCTTTTGATATTCTGGTCTTTCTTTACAGGTTTTATTTGGATGGCAATCACCCCTTTTAGTGGTGCTTCTGGTATTAAAGGGCGCTCTCAACGACCAGCTATTGGTGAGGATCGGCTAGAGGAAAAGGATGATAGAGGTAAATGTAGCATAATCAGCAGTATAGGTGAAATTTTTGTTTGTCAGGCATTAGATGAGATTCAAATTGGATTGTTAGTTTAGCTTGTAGCTTGTATAGCTGCTTTCTTTGCTGGATGAACAATTATGGGCAAACAAAACATATGCACTTGGAATTTCTTGATTATAGTAACAATTAGACTCAACGTATCCTATTTCGAGTCTGTTTGAGTCTCTATTAATTTTGAGTCTATTTCTCGTTGTTAATAGTTAAGAAGATTGTAGGTTATATTGTTTTTCAATACACATGTTTCTTCCAAAGAGAATATGAACTAATACATATCTCTTCCAAAATTGCCTGCACAAAATTAAGTTCTATTAATTATTTCTCTCAATCAATTCGTATATAGTGCTGAGATGGGCTAATTTTGTTTTATATAGCAATTTGTGTAAGTCTAGATAATTTAGAGGTCTATTAAAAAATGACGGAGTGAATCTGGCCTATTAATACTTTTGTATGATTTGCTAATTTTGATGCCTCGCTGACAATAATAGTAAGTGCATATGTGGCGACCTACTTTTACAACTTGATTATCTATTGATTATTTATAATTACGACAGATAACTTTATAGCTTTTTATATATTGATGCAAAGCACAGTAAGCCATGACAATTTATTTTAGACGAGTAATATTGTTGTTGATATTTAAAGACAACTTGTACGTTCTTTTCGTCTAAAGTTGGCCAACAGACTAAATTTGTGAAGAATCTATTTAGAGATACAAGCTAGCTATAAGTACAGTACCGGAAGAAGAACATAACCTCGACGAGTTACAACTACAAGAAAAACTTTTGTGCCTGAGAAGCACAGCTGCAAGTATCAATTATTCGCATAATGGACATGTCTAATTTGCCGGCTGTGTCGACGGAAGCACCGTATTTACTTGCAGCCTGCAATTGCAACAATGGCAAAAGCAACCGTTTCATACTTTGCAATGTCTCCAATAGACTCCAATATGAATTCGACGCGTCGTTTCTACGTGAGAAGCTTTTCATCGAGTCGCAGTTCGGATTTGTGGTTGTCCTCGACCAGCACTGCGAGGCTTCCCTTTACAATCTCAGGACAGGTGAATCCATATCACTCCCTTCTATCACCACTTTGCCGACAGTTCGTCCTTGCTACTCATCAGAAAATAGCAATCTTTTGTGTTACTTCCACCGTGATTGCTACAAACCTGAGTCTCCGTTTAAGAGATTCACCTTGGAGTATTTCAGGGCTGTCATCAGGTTCCACAAGTCATCTTCTCTTCGAATCCATCAGCATCGTCGACAAGCGATTTTACAGTCGCTGCACTTGTTGGTTATCGCCTAGCAATTGCGGTGCCAGGGAAGAGTAAATGGAATCTCTTAGAACGTTGGCACTACAGAGACATCATGTTTAACAAACATGGCATTCTTATATGCTCGACTTCCAATGGTGCCATACATGGAATCAAACTCGAAGACGACGGTTTTCTGATCGACGAGATATCAGCACCGTTTATTAACAATTACCCGAGCAGACTTTATGTTGCAGAAGATTGTTATGGCAGGATGTACTTAATCACAAGGGAACTTGATATCTTAGAAATGACGTACACGCTCGACGTTAAGGTGTACAGGCGCGACAACGAAGGGAATGTGTGGCAACAGATGAATGGCTTAGATATCAATGGCCAAGCTCTTTTCGTAGGTACCAACGCCGCATTCGCGATCAAGAAAGAAGACCTAAGAGGATCGAAAATTAAGCCGGATACTGTCTATTTCACCGATGACTGGTGGGACGTTGCGAGCGACGACGTTAAGCAGAGTTGCCGCGACATATGTGCTTACAATGTGACTGATAACTCCATAGAGTTGTGTTATCCATCGGATCTTCGGCAAAAGACATGGCCTTTCCCAGTTTGGATTGACTTCAGGAATCTCAACTAAATATACTATTCAGCAGAAATTAAATGCATCAGGCTTTATTAATTTATTTTTTTTATAGGTTGTGGTGATTGTTACTGATGTCAGAGTCAAAATAAAATTTCCTTGGCAGCAGAGCAGCTGCCAAGTTTTCATAAAAGAAAAAAAAAAGAAAATGATCCTATGAGTACTGTTTTCTGGCATGCTGAGAGTGCATCAGACTTTACTTTTATTTTTGCTTTTTAAGTTGTGGTAATACTACTTATGTAAGGGTCAAATTGGATAACAAATATGATCCCATATTCCCATGCCTTCATGTCTCATGAGTATCAACTCTGGCGCGGTTATTTTGTAGTAGGAGAATTTCCTGCTATGTGATTGTATTGATTAATACTACAATGAGTTACAAGATTAGAGAAGAATTGTTACAAAATTTAGGGGACACAATTAATGACACAAGTCCAATTTTTTAAATAATTAATCGGCTAATCAATCATCTTTATATATTCACTGACAACTTCTTAGAAAAATCATCTTTGCTCCCTTAAGTTTAAAAATTTATATGAGATGAAGCATATCACTAGCTCAAAATGTTAATAAAAGTCTCCATTCCCAATTCGCTCAAAAAAAAAAATAAATAAATAAAAGCATTTCAGACTGGGCCATATTTGGGCTGATAAAGTTTGAAAAATTAACCCACCCAACAGAAAAAAAAAAAAAAAAAATCCATGCATTGGTAAAGTAACGTTCAAAAAGATATACTTTGGAGATTGTTAATTTTTTTTTTTTTTTTTTTGATAAAATGGACATAACAATGCCCATTACTTCCCATTTCATTTAAGAAAGTACAAACCAAGTTCATTACAGAAACTAAAGCTAACCAATATAATCAGAACCCACCAAGGGAAACTGATACAAGTCTAAACCAAACCGTAATCAGCACCAAGGATACTGATACAACCAGCCCTACAAAATACAAGTCTAAACCATAATCAGCATCTATACACAGGATACTGATACTGACCAGGCACCGCAAAACCAAAGCGAAGTGTAGCACTCGATGTACGTTATGTTTTTCTTTTTCTTTTGAGTACTTGTAGCTAGCTTGTATCTCTAAAGAAAATAGAATTCTTCGCAAATTGGTTTGTCGGCCTAATTTAGACGAAAAGAATGTACAAGTTGTCTTTAAATATCAACAACAATGTTATTTTTTTTTTATTTTTTATTTTTTTTGCCAAACGTCTAAAATAAATTGTCATGGCTTATTATATTATGCTTTTCAATATATATAAGCTAATTAAAGTTATCTGTCGTGGTTATAATTAATCAATGGATAATAAAGTTGTAAAAGTAGGTCGCTACGTACATATGCACTTATTATTATTGCAAGCAAGGCATCAAAATTAGCAAATCATACAATTAATAGGCCAGATTAATTCACTTAGCCACTTTATTAATACGCCTCTAAAATTATCTGGACTTACGAAAATTGCTATATTATATTATGAAATAAAATTAGCTTGGATTCAATGCAATTCAAGAGTAAAAACTGGTAAAAAGTGCTGTTAAGGTGATAGATAAAATCATAAAAACAACATCTGATCAAAGAAACTCACGGCCCATTATCTTCTTAGTTGAACATTTTTAAGCCCAGAAGAAATGACTGACGGCCCATTTATTCGCTTCCTTCATCGAGAATATTTAAAAGTGATATTTGCTCCTGTCAAAATGACAGCCCAAAATTAAGTTTAAGCCCATGTTAATCGTGTCATATATATATATTTTCTGTAAGGAGTGTCAAACGTTCAAAACGTTCACGGAAATGGGTTATTCCATTTTCGTTCCGTTATAACGGACGGAACCAAATTTGCTTCCGTTTCCATTCCATTATAACGGATGGAACCAAAATCCGTTACGTTGAATGTTCCGTTATAACGGAACGGAACGGAACAACGGAAATACGTGGAGAATACGTGTTTAGGGCAGAAAATGGTTGTTCCGTTTTCGTTCCGTTATAACGGACGGAACCAAATTTGTTTCTGTTTCCGTTCCGTTATAATGGACGGAACCAAAATCCGTTCCGTTGAACGTTCCGTTACAACGGAAAAACTTGTTCCATTGACACTGTAATTCTCTTTGATTAATTACTTGCATAATTGCAATTGCATAGTGCGTCTCGTTGACTTGTCAAGCCAAAGAGGACCAGCAGGACGTACTACACGTCTACACGTGGGACACACATTACCACACACTCACACAGTCATCACAGAATAGATACTGTTTTGTTTTGATTTGATTTTGTTTTTGTGTGCTGTATCGACGCCGTACGTATGCTGAAACCATCACATTTGAATTTGATGATGATTCGAAGCTTTTAAAAATGGATGGCGTACGTGGCACATCCCCATTATGCACGTTCATATTTATTAGGAGCTAGAGTGATCATGCTTATCTTTACTTGTGCTAAAGAACTCATAATTAAATACACAAGATGGAAATTATTAGAGCTAGAGATATCTATTATGAAGCTACGTCGTACGGTTAACTTAATTATAGTTTTCTAAGATGAATGAATTAATTAATTTTACCACTAGTCTCGTCTAAGAGAAATTATTAATTCTCCAACGTGATCATCACTCATCAGTAGTTCTCTTTTTTTTTTTTTTTTTTTGATCAGAAGTCACTAATCAGTAGTTCAGATACCTATCTTTTTTTTTAGTTCGATGCTCAGTCTGTTAAAATGCATAAAAATGATGATTTAAAATTCTCAAATTAAGACGAATATGGACGATCACAAAAATTATATATATAGATAGACAGCGACTAGAGAAACGAGTCCCCTTCACCTAAAGCGAAGGAAGACTATATAGACTATAGAGAACTATAAATGGTTGCATGCATCGGCCTTTTTTTGTCTTAATTTGCTAGCTTTTGTTTTCTTCCGAAGATATATCTTTCAGACTAGTCTTTGCAGTTAACCAATCGATGATCCATGTCAACGTGGCGAACCATAAAAAAAAGTATGTATGGTATGGAATCTATGGATTGAGCTTATCTCCAAATTAAAGCATGCCATAGCTATGTGTGTCTATATATTATTGCTTTCTGCGGACGATTTTATGAGGAGGGATCCTTGACAATGCTAACTTTGACAATCTTAATAATGAAACGTTTTAAAAATTTATAAAAATTCATAAAAAATCTTAAAATTGAAAAAAAGACTTATGCATGCATTTGTTAACCTTTAGATCGATGGTGTTCCAAATTTCAATCAATCTGAACATCGTTTGATGGCTTATCAAAATTTTGTGTATTTTTTAACGGTTGTAATTTAACGGATCTTTGAAGGGCTATCAAATATAACTTAAATTGAATATAATCGGAAACGTAATCAATCTATAAGTCAAGAAATAACTCCGTGAACTTTTTCTATTTTTGAGAATTTATATGATTTTTTACAAATTTTTGAAATATCAAATTGTCAAGATTGTCAAGTTAAGAATTGTCAATGGATCCTCCTCTTTAATGATATATTGCATTGATTATATTTATAATAGTTGCACGCGTAATTCATTTCCTGAAATAGGCACCCAATAAAAATGGAGACTGAGACAGCTTGTTCACCATTTTGGCAAGTATATTGCATGAGAAGATAAACTTCATGAAATTAATTAATTGTATATAGTTAGATCAAGATGCATGCACGAATGATGCATGTGTATATTATCTACAAATCAGTGGCTCCTTTTTAATAGGTGCAACGGTACTAAATACTAATGCATGGTTATCCACTGATCTGATCCATCCTGAAATATCATCACTAGAATTTATTAATGAGTATCATATAGGCATCTTTTTCTCATATTCATTCTGATTCCATTTGACTCTTTAATTATCTCTACATGCATGTGTTGCTTGAAATACAAATTAAATTAGACAAAGGAGGGCACGTCCAAGGTTAAGGTTTGAACATGGTTCTTTGGCAACATGATATATATATATTTTTGCTGGTTACACAAAACTAAACATTATTCAAGATTGTAGGACGTACTAAGGATGGCCATGGGCTGGGTAGGCGGGCCAAACACCTATCCTGTGTGTTGGCCCGTCTCCCTTTCGGCCCGGCTCGTCCTATCCCTACCAACGGGCCAATATGGCTGGCCCAGTCTACCCGTCGGCTAACCCGTGACACACAACAAAATAATATAGAAATAATTTCATCACTAAGATTTGATCTCTAGACCTCAATAATAAGCTCTATATGTCTTAACCACTAGACCATGTCAACACTTGTGATTTTATATTATTTTTTTTTAATTATATTACATTTTAATTGAATGTCATAGTGATAATTTTATTTGTTTTGAACATATTTTAGTCAATATAATTATTGTCATCAATAATATTAGTAACATTATGTTAAGATTTTACGGCCCGGGTTGGTCTTCGGGCCGGACGGATCCGGGCGGGTCTAGGCGGGTTTTCCGGGCCGCGGGCCAAATGGCCATCCCTAGGACGTACTCTGTTTTTCAAGTCTAATTGTTTGATTTAAATGACACTTATTAATTTATTAATTGGTATTATTATTATTTTTATATCTAGTGACTTTTGAAAACATTGACATTTGACAATTTTAATTACCTAACTTCTTAATTGGCACTTCAATTTCTCCATCCAACAGTTTAAACTTGAAATTCAAGCAAAATTTGCGGC